>VBSK01000370.1:0-535512 GCA_006112555.1 Tuber indicum
CCTTCGTGTTGTGTGGTTGAAAATCCCGCAACTGCGGTACACCTCTTATCATAGTTGCAACACTCCTCGAAGCTCGCTGGCTTCTTTGGTAGTGTTTCCAGGAGCTCTAGACTCTTTCTAATCGTTGAAGGGTGGATGTGAATGCTTAGTTCGTTATCCCGAACCTCCTAACATTCATCTCCAGACCTGTGTGCGAGAACGTCCCGTTACTTACGGCCCATATCAGAGATGTTCATATCTTTGAAGCCTTGTAACTCCTGCCGGTAGTTGACGGATTGACTTCGTTCCACTTCCCAGGTCTAGCCAGAGGTCCCCTCTTATATTCCTGCGAACAGCTTTCGGTCGGACGGACGGCAGCGACATATACGGTGTTATTCTGACACCTTCAACTCTGTGACCAAATAGTCACAGGACGCAACTAAGGTTGTGTGTATGATGACGCGCGGGCCCCGTTAGGGGGCCGGAGGGGGGTGTTGGAGATCAAGATTCTCGAACTCGGTAAAGTTACCCTACCTAAGGTACTCCTGGCTATCGGAATCGGGTACTCCTAAACACCGGGAGTGAAGAGAGAAAATGCACCTAGCCAACCTTCATCACTCCCCCCGGGAATAAGGCGTCCCCCAAGAGATGGATCACGGGCATCAAGTGTCCCCAGCTCGTCCCGCTCATCTACTCCGAGACCAAGGGATCAGGCAGCCGACTTGGCAAAGTTAGCTGCAAGGGTAGGAGTGGTACTACGCGATGTCCGGAGGGATATAACTTCCTCCATTGACTCTGCAAACATAGTGTTTGCCTAGCTCACGGGAGCTCAACAGGAAAATGCCCTTCGACTATTTGAAATTCAAAAACAAATTGCCGAGGAAAGGAAATCCATAATCAGGACATAGGGGTCCTGTTGATGCAATGTCAGGGAGTAGAGACCGAAGTAAAGTCTCTACAAGAAAGAATAGTAAGGGAAATCGCGGACAACCTGGCACAACAAGCTGCCAGACAAGAATATCATCAAGGGGTTACCTCGCAGCTACACCAGACCACGCTTGAACGGGACATTCTTCTACAACAAGCAGTAGAAGAAATCAGAAAGGAAATGAAGGACCGAGACCGGAAGGTAAATAGTTCCTTCAAGGAAAGAGATGCGCTCTTTCAAAACGAGGCAAAGAAAACTCGTGAGGCACTCTCGTCTCAACAGAGTGAACTCAAAAAGATTGGTGAAGCGGTCCAAGAACTTCTCGTTTCCTCAAGAAAAGAAAGAGACGCCGAAGAAAAACCGGAAGCTAGCAAGCGGGTAAGGATGGAGTCGGTGGAAGATGATGATGAGTACTATTCCAGACCGACTAGGCAGGAAAAAGGGAAACAAATTGAGAAAGCCTCAATCTAGTCAGGAAGGGGCCTCAGACGCAACTCCACCACCTGGACAAGGAGGGGGGATACCCTAGTGATGACGACGATGACGGCAGCGACTATGACGCTGAAGGAAAAGGAAGAAGAAAAGGCGGTGGTCCAGAAAGACGCTCGCAGGGGTCTAACCCCAGAACAATCAGACCTGGCAAATGTCCTGGCGGAAGCCTTCGTGGTAAACACAAAACGACCAGCGGAGGCACCACCGCTCTTTGAAGGAGAAAAGCACCAAGACGTGCACATTTGGCTTCAACAATGTATCGATTCCTTCGATCGAAATCCCACATTTGGAGAGATGACTGGGAACGGGTCATATACGCCCTCAACCGTACCAAGGGAAAGGTAGTGACGCATACACAAATATGGTACCGAAGAAAGATGGACGGGCTACAGGGCGAAACCCAAAATCGGAATTTTCGAAGTTGGACCCGCTTCTCGTACGAAATAGGAAAGGCCTTTGCGCCCCTACAAGAAGGACGACAAGCCCTGCGGGACATGAAGGAAGTAAAATACAAAGGCAACATTCAAACCTACCTCCGAATCATGCACAACCTGAACAACAAAGCCAATATGACAGGTGAATCATGGAGAGAGGCAGTCGAAAGAAACTTGCCCGAGGACATCCTCACCCGCATCTCCTTCCAGAAGTTCGACACCGACGAGGAATGGGAAGATGTTGTTATAGAAGCCGGCCGGGCAGAAGAAGACCTTCAGTACCGAAAAAAGTTACTGAAAGAAGGCAATTCCCGACACACCTCCTCTAAGGATACAAAGGATAAATCCTCAAGGGACGAAAATCTGACAAGCCACGAAGAGATAAGGCTTATATAAAGGGAGGTGGGGGACCCTCACGAAAAAGGAAACGTGAGGACCACAAGTCGGAACGGGCCGACTAAGAAATTAGGAGGAAGTGCTCCGATCACATACTCGAATTGGTCTGAAGCACACCAAGGAATCTCGCAAAGCGTTATTGATGCGAGAAAAAAGGACAACAATTGTACGAGATGTGGAAAAAAGAACCACACATATAAACGTGCTACGGGAACATTCAAGTATCAGCGGCCGCAGTTAGCCGAAGACCACTAAGAATGGGCCCAAGTCGAGCAAGGTGTATCAAGCCACCTAGACCTCCTCGAAGACCCGTACAGGCTGGACAGGTCAGAACCACCAGCCGGTTGTGGGAATTGGGCGAAGACGAAGAAATCACATAGGTCTTCACAAGGGTACCGACAACGACGGTGTTTGGGTAGTCTAGTAGACAGATAGTCTCTAGGAGTCGAAATCAACGGCAAAATAGGCGACCGAAGTGAGGAAAGCAACCATGCTGGACGACCTGAGTGGGAGTACACGCGTCCCTCTTGCTGAGACAAGAAGATTAATAAAGAGCAATGGTAACATTGGCGGCGCCTCTATGCTTCCCAAGGTAATAACGTAGGTTTCGCCCCAATGTCCCGGACACATGCTTGTTTGGGTAGTCAGGCACGTGACCTGGAATCTGAAAGGTCTCCGATAAGGACCAAAACCTAGACAGGAAACAGACAGCACCAAGGGTACCTTCGGGAGCGACAGTAGGGCTAAGATGAAGGACATAGGGGATGAGCGAGGCATATCTTCGACCGCCAGGTACAAGAGCTCTAGACCTCACCCCTATTTACTACTTCTTAGGTGCCGCGCTGGTACCGGACGGGCACCCGATAAAATGAGGACACTGTCTACGGTTAAGCGAGGGTGGATAATAAGCCCGGGAAGGTTATCAAAGGGACAGCCGACCAGCCCTACGCACCCGGCTCTTGTCCCCATGATATCTGGACGATGGCAGAGACCCCCAAGTTTGGTTCCACAGGTAGAAAGAGTGGAAGGTATGGGAACTCCTCGGCAGGAAGTAAAGACCGCTAGTAGTGGGCTGCCCGATATACCAAGAAAATTAAAGTTTGTCTGAGGAGACCTGAATGGTCGAAACCGTGCGGGCATGGTAACAAACACCTTGTTACATAATGCCAAAACGAAAGCCAGAAGCGGATCGCGGTCAGCCGCGAAGACACAAGCTTTACGCGTCTCTACCTAAACGATATTCCTGCCCTGAGGGAGACGCCTACCTCTTTTTAAACCATAGGCGACAAAAAATTAAAGTCCTATTGGACTCAGGCTCTAATGTGTTCGTCATCAATCAAAGATTGGTACAGGAACACCGATTACCGTTCACACAACGGTCGGACGCGGTCAAGATTTATGGGTTTGATGGGACCGCAGCAGTCTCCGGAGGGAAGTTTTACACCCATCCCTTATGGTTAGAAATAGGAAGAAATAAACATCTGTCTGAGATAACCTGCGAAATAGCAGAACTTGGATCATACGGGATGATCATACCATTCGGCTGGTGGCATGAGGAACATCCTATATCCCACATTGAAGACCCAAAAAGATGGTCGTTCGACGCAAAATGTTGCGAAAAATGTGTGGAAGAAGACGAAGGAATAGCCGACATGTTCGAATACGATGAGACGGTAGCCTTTGACGAAAACGGTGCCTATATTGGAAGAATTGGCGCTAGTGAAAGTCCCGACGATATAGTCTTGGGATCGCTACCTCAAGAATATTGGCAACACAAGGACCTATTCTTGCCACAAACAGCGGAAAGGTTGGCGCCCCGGAGGACGTTCGATCATGAAATCGAACTAAAGGACGATGCAAAAGCGCCCTGGGGTCCAATATACCCCTTGTCAGAAAAACAGCTTGCCGCATTAAGGGAATACCTTAAAATGATGATGGATCAAGGAAAAATCACAAGAAGCAAATCCCCAGCAGGCGCACCAGTGCTGTTCGTCCCAAAACCTGACGGTAAACTCCGGTTAGTCGTAGACTACCGAAACCTCAACCGTATTACGGTTTTGACACAACACCCGCTACCACTAATGTCCGAGCTAAGGGATTGAGTGGCAGGGGCTAAGATCTTTACAAAGCTTGATCTAAAAGACGGCTATCATCTGATAAGAATTAAAGAGGGAGACGAGTGGAAGACAGCTTTTCGAACTCGATACGGCCATTACGAGTACAAGGTGATGCCTTTCGGGCTCGTTAATGCTCCGGCAACCTTCCAAGATATGATGAACCAAGTCCTGCATGAACTTTTGGACTACGGAGTGGTCTGTTATTTGGATGACATTTTGATATATTCAAAGGATGAAAAAAGCCACGTTGAGTTAGTCGATCAAGTCTTGCAAAGACTCGCAGACTACCAACTAGCTATATCCTTGAAAAAGTCAGTCTTTCATGTTCAAGAAGTAGAATTCCTGGGATATATGGTATCTGTCGAAGGAGTGGCTATGAGCACGAGGAAAGTCGATTCCGTATTGAGTTGGAAATCGCCGGCATCAGTAAAAGAAGTCCAGATATTCATTGGATTTGCCAATTTTTACCGACGATTTATACGAAGTTTCTCCAGAGTGTGTAAACCTATAACAGAGACACTAAAAGGAAATCCAAAGGATTTTCATTGGGGCGCTGAGCAAGAATCAGCGTTCAAAGAGCTAAAGCATCGCTTTACGACTGCGCCCATTCTACAACATTTCTACCCAGACCGGGAAACGGTGGTAGAAACGGATGCAAGCGACTTTGCCCTAGGATGTGTCTTGTCACAATTCGTGGAAAAAAGGCTACATCCTGTTGCCTTCCACTCACGAAAGTTGAACTCGGCAGAACGCAACTACGAAATCCATGACAAGGAACTGCTTGCAATCCTAGAAGCGTTCAAAGAATGGAGACAATATTTAGTCGGCACGGAAAAACCTGTGACGGTTTACACCGATCACCAAAACCTGCAATACTTCCTTACTTCCAAGGTTTGGAGTGGACGCCAAATCCGGTGGGCTCAGAAGCTAGCGGAATACAATTTTAAGATTGTTTACCGACCAGGGACAAAAGGCGGAAAGCCGGACGCCCTAAGTAGACGGCCAGAGTACCGTCCTGAGGAGGGAGCTACGCATCGCGAGCAAACAGTTCTAAAGCCAGAACACTTCCAAGTAATGCTGTTAGCACTACGGGAGGAGAAGGAAGAAGGGTTAGGAAAAGAAGTACTAGGTTGGAGCGATGAGAAAGACCTGGCGTTGAAGCCAGAGACGAATACCTCGGACAAATACATCCGAGTAAGACGCTTGAACCACAAAGCGAGGTTACCCACTAAAGGTTCAAGAATGGCGGCAGGGCATGACCTCTACGCCATAAGTGACGCCATCATCCCTAGACAAGGACAAGTGCTACTCGACACTGGACTAGCAATAAGCTTACCAGCAGGAACATATGGACGAGTAGCGGCTCGTAGTGGGCTGGCAGTACGTTCCGGAATTTCGGTCGGCGCAGGAACAATAGACGCCGACTATACGGGAGAACTCAAAGTCTTGCTATATAATCACAAGGATGTTGATTGCCAAATCCGAGAAGGAGACAGAATGGCTCAACTCATAGTGGAAAAAATCGACACATCCGATTTAATGGAGGTCGATAAGCTAGACGAGACTGAAAGAGGAGCCCAAGGTTTCGGAAGCACCAACATCGCTACAAGAAGTCTAATAATAAATGAACAAGAACCCATCATATGTCAGCTGGAAGCATCGGCAGCCGAAAATTTGTCCTGGTACGACGTTAAAGAAGTACCAGAGAAAATACTAATATCAACGGCCATGCTAAAACAAAAGGCAATGAAGAAGTTTAACCCCGAGTTCCTTGAACAACTTCTTGAGGCGACGCTATCGGATGGAGACTGGCTGAGACGACGCGAGGACTTGTCAAAGCTCCGAAATGAAGGAAAGGAATTCCCTAAGAACTGGACACTGATCGACGACCTTCTATACTATAAGAATCGTCTATTCGTCCCAGACAACCAAGCATTGTACACCAAGATAGCCGAGGGATGCCATGATGCAAAGATAGCCGGACACTTCGGACAAGAAAAAACCCTAGAAATCATCATGAGGGATTTTTATTGGAAAGGGCTAGCCGAATGGATCAACGACTACGTGCGGTCCTGTGATGAATGTCAACACAACAAGTCACCCCGACATGCGAAATACGGACTGTTGCAACCATTGCAGACGCCGTTCACGGCATGGTCGTCGATATCAGTGGACTTCATCACCCAACTACCAGAATCACAAGGTTGTACACAAATCATGGTGGTTGTTGACCGGTTTACAAAAATGGCACACTTTCTTGGACTACAGACTACGGCTACGGCAAAGGATGTCGCAACCACGTTCTTAAGGGAGGTTTGGAAGCTACACGGCTTACCGACGGAGATCATTTCGGATATGGACTCTAAGTTCGCTGGCGAGTTTTGGGAATCATTGTGTAAGGCGTTGGATATAAAACGACGAATGTCGACGGCATATCATCCACAGACGGATGGACAGACAGAGAGAACCAACCAAGTGCTAGAAGGATATCTCCGAAGTTTTATTAACTATGACCAAGATGACTGGTATCAGTTACTGCCGCTAGCAGAACATGCATATAACAACTCTGCAACCAACGCTCACGGAATGTCCCCCTTTTACGCGAACTATGGTTTCCACCCACAAACTGCGTGGAAGAAAGAACGTGAAGTTCAAAACCCCGGCGCTTCCCTATACGCGAACTGGATTAAGACGATACACGGACAAGCGAAGAGCTCGCTTGAAAAGACACGGGAAGGAATGGCGAAATACTACGATCGGAAAGCCAAAAAGCAACCTGAGTTTAAAATTGGCGACAAAGTTATGCTAAACGCAAAAAAACATACGCACTAGACGGAAATCGAAAAAGCTAGCACCCAAACTCTATGGGCCGTTCCAAATACTGGAAAAAAGAGGCGACCGAGCGTTTAGACTAAACATTTCCGACCGATGGAATATTCACCTGGTCTTCCACGTATCCTTACTTGAACCATATCGAGAATCGGTTCATCCAGAACGCAGACAACCTCCCAGAGAACCAGAGGAGGTTGATGTTAGGAGTACCCGATTCCGATAGCCTAGGAGTGCCCTAGGTAGGGTAACCTTACCCGAGTTCGAGAATCTTGATCTCCAACACCCCCCTCCGGCCCCCTCACGGGGCCCGCGCGTCATCATACACATCCACCTTAGTTGCGTCCTGTGACTATTTGGTCACAGAATTGAAGGTGTCAGAATAACACCGTATACGTCGCTGCCGTCCGTCCGACCGAAAGCTGGTCGCAAGATATATAAGAGGGGACCTCTGGCTAGACCTGGGAACCATCTTCTCGGCCCGATACCTCAATCGAGACCTGGACTCCAGGTTGTCCAAGTCCGCTACCTCTGTCGTCGTCACCATCGCTCCCGAGGACATCAATGCCATGGGAACCTCTATCCACCTCTTCTCTAGAAGACGCCGTGTTGAACGCGCCTTCTCTTCCAACCGCTTCACCCAATGCCGCAACTGCTGGAAGTTCGGCCATCAGGCCCCTCGATGTAAGTTGGATCACCCGGTATGTCCAATCTGCTCCCTCTCGCACACACGTTCGGCGCACCGCTGCCAGAATCCCACCTGCCCTAAGGCGGGTAACACCAAGGCGGTCCTCAACTGCTGCCCCTCCTCAATTGCTTCCTGCCCCAACTGTAAGGAGCCACACGTGGCCACTGACAGGGACTGCCCGGAACGACCCGCCCCAACCCCCAAAGACCCCTCCGCCTCACAACCACTAGGCCAAAGTGATGAGGATGGCATGGATGTCGGCCCTGATGGTGCCGACGCTGATGCTGGCCCCTCCACCCCGAGACAGACTCTTGCCCCGCCTTTTGCAACCCCCCGCCGCCCTCGTCCTCGTGTCCCGCCCGAAACCCCACAGACAGCAACTCGTTCCTCCTCCAGGGCCAACGTCCCCCCTACCCATGGGGACTACGACCCAGCCCGTACCGCAGAAAATCCATCCGGCTTGTCCGGGTAGATGCCTTTTCCCGACTCACCTCTCCCCGGACCCTCTGGCAGGGATCCTGGTCTTTTGAATCTTTCCTTCGTTCAACATAACAGCTTGGGTAGCTGGGATGTTTTTCTTTCTTTATTTCAGAGTTTTTCTGCTTTGTCTTCCTTGCCGGCGATTGTGGCCATACAGGACCCTCCTGTGTGGAATGCACGCTTACCTTCCTTTCCTGGCTATAAATGTTTTTCCCCACCCTCCACTTTTGGCAAGCCCCGCGTGGCTTGCTACGCTCTCTTGTCTTTTCTTGAAGTTGTTTCTCTCTTGCCTGTATGGGTAGACCAGTCTCCCAACGTGATGGCGGTTGACTTGTTCTCCGATTTGGGCTTTTGCTCCTCCTCACAGACTCGCCTTAGGGTGTACAATGTGTACAACACCAAGGGCACCTCTTCCCACACGCGCATTGTTTCTCCCGAGTTGTGTTTTCCTGATTTAGGTTTTCCTGTTTTTGTTTTGGGGGACTTTAACCTCCACCACCCTCTCTCTGACCCACTACGGGCCATTTCATCCACCGAACTTAGAACGTCAGTTCCTTACTTTCAATTGGCTTCTTTACATGGTTTTTCCCTTCTTAACACCCCCGGTGTGTTTACTTATTTTTCCTTTACCCCCCAGGACAGGCCCTCTGTCCTTGATCTCTCCTTTGCCAATAGCGAAGCGGCCCAGCTCTTTGCTGAGTGGGCCACCCCGCTCCCGTCCACTGGCTCTGACCACATCCCTATTTGCATTTTGCTTTCCACGCCTTTGTTGCGCCCCCCTGCCCCCACACCAGCCTGGGCCAAGACAGACTGGTCCGCCCTTGGTGACGCCCTCAAGTTGTTTGTTGTCTCTCCGCCTCCCACCCTCCCGACCTTGTCCTCTGCCACAGCTTGGTTCGACAGCAACGTCAACCGCCTCCGCACTACCCTCCTCCTGCACACCCCCCTCAACCGTATGTCGACCCATTCCAAACCTTGGTGGTCGCCCCTCCTCTCCTCCCTCAGAATCTCGTTTCACGCCGCTACTCGTCGTGCCCGCAGGACCCCTTGTGTGGACTCCCTGGCTGAGGCCCGGAGGTCCCGCAACGCCTACTTCAAGGCCATCAAGCAGGCCAAGTGAAGGCACTGGGACGAATTCCTCTCCTCTGCAACCCCTAAGACTGTATGGACAGCCAAACGCTTCGCGATAGGTCGCCCCCCAGACCGATTCCCATCTTTCCCAGAAGCCGACACACCGATCGCTGTCAACACCGCTCTCCTGACCCACTTTTTTCCCCCTCGGGAGTCCTCCTCCCCCCCAACTATCCTACGGCCGTTCCGGGACCTCGACGTCCTCACGAAAGAGGAGGTATCTAAAGCCCTGGCATTCAGCTCAAGTTCGTCCGCCCCCGGCCCCGACCACATCCCGTACTCAGTCTGGAAGAGAGTCCACGGCACCAACCCCAAGATCCTCACGTCCCTCCTGGGCCCCCTCCTGCTCTATGGTTTTCACCCGTCCTCCCTCAAACAGGCCAATGGTATTGTCCTCGACAAGCCTGGCAAGGCCTCCTATGACACCCCGGCCTCCTTTCGCATTATCGTCCTCCTCCAAACCCTATCCAAGATCCTGGAGCGCGTGGTAGCTGTAAGGCTAGCCGCAGTTGCTCGGGCCCTTGGCCTCGTCCACCCCAACCAATGTGGTTCACTATCGGGTATGGGTACTTTTGACGCCCTTGCCACCCTCTCCCATGAAGTCCGTCTTTCGCACTGCATGGGCCTCTGCTCCTCCACGCTCTTCCTTGACATCAAAGGAGGTTTTGACAACGTCGACTCCGCTGCCATGTGCGGCAAACTTCGGGAAAGGGGCGTTCAGCCCTACCTCGTCTCATGGGTCCGATCCTTCCTGCACGGCAGACACTGCCGCCTCCTATACCAGGGTTCCCCTAGGGTCCTCTCGCCGGTCCAGGTCGGCACCCCCCAGGGTTCACCTGTCTCCCCCCTTCTTTTCCTGATCTACGTTTCCTCCCTCCACTTTCCAGTCCCCAACGGCTTAATCCTCTCCTATGTTGACGACTTCGCTATAACTGTCTCCTCGCCCTCCTACAGACGTAATGTCCAGAAGCTGCAGGCAGTCGCTTCCTCTCTCACATCGAAGGGAAGGCGCATAGGCGTTGCTTTCTCCCTTCACAAAACAGAACTGATGCACTGGAGGACGCCCCAACAGAGAGGGCCCCCGTGCCTCCTCCCCGTCTCAGTGGACTCAGTCCCCTACAAACCGGCCCAAGTACTACGGTGGTTGGGCTACTGGCTGGAACCCGCGACACCTTCGTTGGACCGCGCCACCACCCCTCATTTCACCAGGCGACTCGCCCTGGCTGAAGCTGCCCTCGCTACAATAGACCGCCTGTCCCGGCCAGGCAAGGGTCTCCCACCACACCTGTGTCACCGTCTCGCCTCCTCCTTGGTCCGCCCCATCCTTCTTTACGGCAGCGACCTTCTCTCCCCCAACTCCAGGATGCTCGACAAGATGAGGGCATTCTGGCACCGGGTACAGAGATGGGTTACGAACTGCTTTGCCTCCACCAATACGGCTATTCTTCCTTGTGAAGCATCGCTCCCACCCATTGACCTTCTTATCAAACACCTTCAGCGCCTGGCGGCAGTCCGCCTGGTCTGCCTCCCGCCCGAAATCAACCCGGCTACTGCCCGCTTGGACCACTCGGTCCCGACTACGTCCCCCTTTAGGGCTCCCGACTCCCTCCGCCTCCCTGGGTCTGTCAGGGGCCGGCACCCATGGACGGGCCCCAACTACCGCCCCCTTAGATGGTTCACCAAGCCACCCTCCCCACCCAATCGGCGTCATCTCCCGGTCGATGCGGTGGCCCACCGCATTCACTCCATCATCGGCGGCCGCCATGACCCCCTTCCTCCGGCGAACCCTCTCCTCCTGCCTCCGCTGCAGGTAGCCCCGCTGGGGGCTCCCGCCCTCTACGCTTCTCTCAAGGCCCGGTGCCGTGAGGAACTCCTCACCTCGTGGCGGCTCCTGTCGCCTCCCCCGCCCTACTACCTTTTTGGCCCCACCCTGCGCCCGCACCCCTTCATGGGCCTGGGGCGTTTCCTCTCGGGCCGGCTCCACCAGATGCGTGCTGGCAAGAGCTACCTAGCCGCCCATCCCTCTTGGCACGACGCCGACCCCTCTCGCCTCTGCCCTTGGTGTGAGGAGGGGGACGAGACGTTCGAGCATGCCCTCCTTTTCTGCCCTGCCAAGTCTGCAGCCCGCGGTCGCCACCTCCAGGGGATCACGGATATTGGACCTGACTCTTCTCTGTGGACCTCGATTCCGATGCTTTTGGGCCTCGGACGTTATCTCACTGCTACCAAGACTGGTTTCCCCCCTGACATGTATGCACACTATGCCCCCCGCCTGCCCTCTCTCTCCCCCTCCCCTTCCCTTCCTGCCTCGCCTCGGTTGTCGTTGGCTGGGTCGCCAAGTGGTCTAAGTGGTGGAAGGTCTCCTGTTTGATTTCATTTACTTGTTGTTATTATGAGTTTTTGATTTGTTTCCGTTACGATGCTAGGTAGTTAGTAGTTTTCCTTTATAAGTCCTGTGTAGGCAATGCGTCGGTTATTGGACGCCATAGGAGGATCTGGTTTTGGTTTCTCGTTTGTTTGTTCATTGATTTTGGGTTTTGTTTCTGCCATAGCTAGCGCTGCATGCACGTTCTTGTACCTTAACCAAACAATGAATATATGATATAAAAAAAAAAAAAAAAAAAAAAAAAAAAAAAAAAAAAATGGCTAGACCTGGGAACATGCTCCGCGCCCCCTATTTTCCTGCCACATAGTTTTGCAACACCACGCTCAACTATCGTGAGCCCCTCCTCTCTCGGCCCCCTTTGGGGTCCCTCTCCTGCCCTCTGTCCCCTTGATGGCTTCTGCCTAGGGGCATGGTATCCTCTCTATCCTCTCCCGCCTTTGCTTCGCTTGTCTCCTGTTCGCTTGATAGGGGAGTTATCTGGGTTCGCCCAGTAGTCCCGTCTCGCTTTTAGGGCCTCGCTTAGCTTTGGCACGGTCGGCTTCCTCTCTTCGTTTCCGGTCGGCGCTGGTGGTGGTGGACGCCCGTCTCCCCACTTTGCACGATCCCTGAGGGGGAACGACTCGGCTAGTAACCTCGGGGTCTGTCTCCTGGTGAGACCTGGCCATACCCCCCTAGTCGTCTCGGTTCAAGCTACGGTTGCCTTCCTACCCTCGCCCTTCCGCCTCCCTACCGCCGGTGGGATCCCCTCCACTAAGTGACGCTATCTCTCGGAGAACAAGGGACTACATGAGAGACGCGGTAATACGGCATCGGTTCGGTTTTTACGGTCGGGTTTGCTTCTGGGGCCTTTGGCCCTCCCTCCTTTCTACGTCGGGGCATCGGCTCGCATCCTACTGCCCGCCCTCCTTGGCTAGCACCCTACTGCTCCTGGCTGGCACCCTACTGCTTCCATCGTGAGCTGGCACCTTACTGCCGCCTACATATTACGGGACGTAGGTGATGTTTTGGCCTCTTCGTCCCGGCCATCTCTCTGGGGGCCCTAGCCCTGGCCCCTTCCTCCGGTCAGTATTGCACTGCCTCGGGCCGGTCGGATCTCTCCTTCTACGAACCTTTCCCCAATGGACTGGGGTCGCGCCACAGATCGGTGCCACTGCCTTGTTTACGGGGCCGATTAGGGTTAGCCTCCGGGCGGCCGGGTTTGCCTGGGGTCTGCCCGGTGGGTTGGATTTGGACTTTCTTTTGTGCCTTTGGGCTGAGATTTCCGGGGGGATTTTTTTTCTTGGGCTTCCTGCTTTTCCTGTTTTGCGTTCCTTTTGGGGCTCAGTTCGTCTGGGTTGTAGGGGGGGCTTGATTCGGGGCGAGATGTGCGGTTGGCTCCATACCAGAGGTGCTTGGGGTTCTTGATTTTTGCCTCAGACGGAGGAGGGATGCGTGTGTTTACAGGTTTTGTTTTTGCCATAGCTAGCGCTGCATGCAGGTTCTTGTACCTTAAACAATGAATATATGATATAAAAAAAAAAAAAAAAAAAATGGCTAGACCTGGGAAGTGGAACGAAGTCAATCCGTCAACTACCCAGGGAGTTACAAGGCTTCAAAGATATGACATCTCTGATATGGGCCGTAAGTAACGGGACGTTTTCGCACAAGGTCATGAGATGAATGTTAGGAGGTTCGGGATAACGAACCAATGCATTCACATCCACCCTTTAACGATTAGAAAGAGTCTAGAGCTCCTGGAAACACTACCAAAGAAGCCAGCGAGCTTCGAGGAGTGTTGCAACTATGATAAGAGGTGTACCGCAGTTGCGGGATTTTCAACCAACATAACACGAAGGTCCACCCCCTCTACATAGAACGATCAGGAGTTGCCGACCGAGGAATTATGAGAGTATTCAATAGAATGACCTCTCCTCTACGAGAAGAGAGTCATCAGAATGAATTCTATCGGTTAGTTGTTAAGTTATCACAACTAGAAGTCATCGGCTCCGGCATATCTGCATATGCAGTCTCGTATCAAGACTGATCCTCTTGGTAAAGAAAAGAACTATTGGAGTCAACAGAGTTCGACTTGAGAACTCGGCTACAGGTCTATAGACTCTGAGGATCGGAAAATTACTACTGGTGACAAGTATGTCTCCCAGGCAGGAAATAGTAATTAACGAAGATGGTGTGATGGTTTTCAGGGTCTCCCGGTGTTCGCACCATTATAGAGAACTCGACGTTGCGCATTAGATTTGAAGAGGTACATATTTTGTATACTAGATAGATGTAGCCCGCGAACACTCAGACGCGGAATATAAATATCGAAGTGCCTCCCAAGCTTTAGACATTATCAAGCAACGGAGAAGAGACCTTAACAATATAATATTGTTCTTACGATTCTATCCTACTTTCTTGCACTCTTAGTAGTCATAAACGAAACGAGTTGTTTCTGAGCCTTCCTAGACAAATCTCCGTCTATACGAAAGAATTCCGATTGGCCTAGACAACCATAAGTCTATACCGGTTGTCTCCGCCTAACAGTTGAAGGGGACCTGCAATGGGAAATAGAGAAGATTGTCCGCAGCAAAATACGGACATATAGGAAAAGGGTCAGCAATCGTTACCGGCAGGTACGAGAGCTATGGTATTTTGTGAAATGGCAGGGTTGTGCGGAAGATGAAAATGCTTGGGAGCCCGCTACGGGCATGGAAAATGCTGAGGAAGTAGTCGGAGAGTTTCATCGAGACAACCCGGAGATGCCAGGGCAGGCAGAAGTAAGACGATGAGGAAAAGGTTTTCCTACGGTGGATAAGCAAACGCCGGAAGGTTTTTTACCCTGACCACATCGGGTCTTAAAAGGAAATTTTGTTAAAATAGATATAATTAAGAAGGTGCTCGAGGCGAGACCTTGTAGGAGGGAGCTCATGTTAGGCATATAGAAAATGCACAGACCTCTCGGTAGGGTAACTGCGCACAGACCCTCATTTATCGAGAGCCTAACACCCCCCTCCGGCCCCGCTCTGGGGCCTGCACGTCCTTAGCGAGATTTCGAAGAGTTGGGTCCCATGACTGAAATGTCATTCCTACGAAGCCCACTTCATAACACCATATACATCACTGCCGTCCGTCCGACCGGAAGCTGTTCACAGGATATATAAGAGGGCACCTCTGGGTACCTCTGAGAAGTGGAACGGAGGAAATCCGTCGGAGGCGCATTGAGTTACTAGGCTTCAAAGTTAGGCATCCTAACTACGGGCCGAAAGTAACGGGACGTTTTCGGTTCGAAAATCCGCAACTACTCCTACAGAGCCCCGGAGGCCATAGGAGATAGATATGACACCAATACCTATCTGAAGGCCGCTGTATGTTGGTTGGTCCTGGAAACAGGATCCCTCGAGAGGTGATTCTCTTCGAGGCGGGGCGGACCGAGGGGAAGCTGCTCAGACTCAGAAGACCTAATAGGCGGTAGACTTAAGAGTGTTGGCACACCGTCTACGCAGCCTGCATTATGCATAGGTACCCGACGCATACGCTGGCCACTATGTGAAATCGGAAGGGACTACTGGGACGATAGTCAAGACGACTACAGTTTCAGACAAGAGTCTACTCGTCTCTATAAATCGAAGACCGATCATTCGGGGATAATCATGCATCCTATGATTTGACGAAAAAGAATTTATGAGGACGAAGATGGTGTGTAAGAGTTCAGGGTCAAACAGTGTTCGCACTTGTTAAGACCACGAGACGTTAGCGTACAATCTTGGATAGATAATTAGTTATAGGAGGATTAGATGTAGTCCGCGAACACTCAGACGCGGGATATAAATATCGAAGTGCCTGCCAAGCTTTTAGACATCATCAAGCAACGGAGAAGAGACCTTAACAATATAACATTGTTTTACCTACGAATCTTTATTGAAATATTTTCCCCTTTCGATTAAGCGAGTTCTTAGTAGTCATAAACGAAAAGAACGACACCGAGCCTTCCTAGACAAATCTCCGTCTATTACGAAAGATTCAGGCCTAAGTCTTCTCGACAGTTATTTAGAGTCGGCTTCCGCCTAACAGGTTTTCACTTTTTCCCTACAACAGACGGCTGGGAACACGGTTTGCGGTACGCGATTACGATGGGTTCCTTCTGCTTCTTCTGGTCGGTTCGGGTTAGTCCCTCCACTGGGTCCGGGTCTCGTCCCGCTGGTGGGTACGGGTCAGTCCCACGGCTGGGGGTGGTGGTTGGTCTCCTCAACAGGCTACGGTCGATTTCGCCACTCCCCTCCTCTCTGCTCTTGTGGCTGCTTTGTCCCTCATGGGCACTGGGGACTCAAGGGGACCGCCTAGCTCAGACACGAACACGATTCCGATAGTTGCTTCGGCATTAGGGTCTAACGTTTCCACTGGTGTTCTTGGCCACCCTGTAGAGATTAGCCACCCCGCATCAACCCCGCATCAAGACCGTTCCCACTCAATCCTGCTATCGCAAAGCAATACTGGATAACGGCAACAATGTCAGCAAATAGAATACGCGAAGCGGCTCTATCGCAGGCATTTTCTTACCTGAATGAGCACGAAGGAGCAAGTTACCGTTCAGTTGCACGCATGTTCTCGCTAAACAAGACTACCCTCATAAATCGCTACGAAAACCGCACAAAGACTCCACGCCACGCCCATCAAATTCAGCAAAGGTTCACTGACGAGGAGGAGGATAGGATAGTAAGGTGGATAATTGAATTGGATGACATGGGAATGCCACCAAGGGAGCATTTTGTAAGGGAATTAATGCTTGGAATTATGCACGAGAGGGGGGTGATAGGAGGTAATTCAAGCCAAAGACTAGGAAAGGATTTCATCAACCGGTTTCGCAAAAGACATCCAGCTATTACCAGCCGCTTCTCGCAAGCGATTAATCGAGAACGAGCACTTGCGGGTGATGCTGCTCTGTTAAATCATTTCTTTGACCGCCTGATTGAGATTCGCTCCCGCTACCATATTCTTTCAGAGAATATATGGAACGCCGACGAGAAGGGTTTCTTATTAGGTGTGGCAAGTCGGGAGAAGGTTCTTTGCCGGAGTAGTAGAAGGAATCCACGAGTAATTCAAGAGGGAGGCAGAGAATGGATCACTTTGGTTGAAGCTATTGGAGCAGGAGGACAGACTATCCCACCATATATTATCTATAAGGGAGAAGCACAGTATATGGGATGGCATGATTATCAGGAACGGGACGAGGCAATGTTTGCCCTCTCTCCTACAGGATGGTCCAATAACTATACTGGATTTAAGTGGCTTTCTGAGCACTTTCATCCTCAGACCCAGCCACAAAACAGCAATGCCTATCGACTCTTACTTATTGATGGCCATTGCTCACACCTCAGCTATGAATTTGTCTCTTTTGCTCTTCAGCACCAAATACGTCTTTTGTGTTTTCCCTCTCATGCTACGCATCTTCTTCAACCACTCGATGTCGGCATCTTCTCTCCACTCCAGCGGTATTATGGCCAGGAGGTGCACTTGTGGTCAAGAAATCATGGACCATTGGCACGTATGCACAAGGGTGACTTCTTTCCAATGTTAGTCCGATCACGATCCAAGGCCTTGACTATGCAAAATATTCAAAGTGCCTTTCGCGCTACTGGAATTTGGCCTCCAAATCGCCGCCGAGTACTGAATGATCCTACTTGCCAAAATCCAAATCTCCCAAATCCTCCATCACCTCGACTCAGCCGCCATCTCCTCCCCCAAACCCACCAGCATGAGAGCATTTCTCATGTTGAAGAACTTGCTCTTCGTTCCACCAATTCTGCTGAAACCCATACCCTTATCCATTCCCTCGCTTCTGCTGCTCGGAGTAGTGCCGCTGAGGCTCTAGTATCCAAACAACTTCTTCGTTCTGAGAAGGAAAAGCAGCCAGCCAGCAAAACTGACCGGCGAGTCATTTCAAAAGCTAAGGTTATTGGGATTCGTGAGCTTCACAGACTGCGGAAGAAAAAGCTCCTTGATGAGCAAAAAGCTCAAGCAAAGCGCCAGAAAACACTACAATCTGAGCTGAAAAATACATCTAGGAAGAGGAGGACAGCATTAGCACAGGAGTTAAAAAGCCTAGGTGGAGAGGTCACAGAAGCGATGGATGTTGAGGCAATTGCGGTGGAGGATACGGAAGGTACTTCAGCACTTATTCGGCACCCCATTGTACGACAGTTCCCACGGCAGCCACTTAATGAAATCCTAGTGAATGAAGCAGGAGATCCAGGTCCAGCTACGGCTGCCTTCTGGAGTGGGAGTCATACCTAATTTTTTTTTTTTTTCTCCTTTCTTGATCGCTGATTGTCACCTGAGTAGGACTGCTTTTCTTCTTGAGATCTGAGTTTTGCGCATTTTTTATCTTTGTTTTTTTTGCTTAAATCAACTATTAGAATCCACAAAGTGAATCTAAAATCATATTTTTCCTGAGTTGGCGCCAATTCTGTTATCCTCTGTGAGAATATCATTTTACTCGTAGTTGTCACAGGGTGGCTAATCTCTACGGGGTGGCCAAGAACACCGGGAGAAACGTTACCCCTCCTCTCTCCTCTCCTCGGCTCGATCGGCTGGTACCCTACTACCACCACCTTACTCCTCCTCTTCGGCTGGCACCCGCCCAACTGCCAAACGCTATCTTCTCCTCCCGGCTGGCACCCTACTGCTGGCTAGCATCCTACTGCTCTTCTCTCCTCTCCGTCGGGCCTTGGCCCTTCGTCCCAGCCCCCCTTGGAGGATGGCCTGGGTTTCTCTGCACTGCCATGTGCTCGCCGCTTCATCTTGGAGGGGTTTTCTCCTGGCTGTTTGGTTTCCTCTTACCCCCGCTGCCGGCCTAGTGCCTAGGATTTATTTATCCACTTTGTGCTCGGGACCGCCCGTTATCAGTCTCTGGGGCTACGTGAATCCGGTTTCTGTGGGCGTTTGGTTTTGGACTTCGGTTCTTAGGTGTTGGGGTTTCCTTTGTCCGGGGGTTTTTCTTTCATGTATGTTGAGGAGTGTCATCTGTCGGGGCGGGGGATTTCCTTGGTTTTGGTTACTTGGGTGTGGTTTTCTGGAAGTGTGCACTGCGGGATGCTGCTCGGGGGAGTTTTTTAGACCAGTTTGCTTTGGCGGACATGGTTTTTCTTCTGGCTGCCGGGTCCTGGACAGGGGTGGAGGTTTAGGGTCTACATAGCACACGCTGACGCGACTCCTGTACCTTAAACAGAATAATAAAACTAGATATAAAAAAAAAAAAAACAGTAGAGCGTTGAAAAAAAAAACGGTAAAACTTAATATCGTTAAGCCGCAGCTTTACTCAATTAAGTCCTGATCTCGAGAGGTAGTTGATTGCCAGAGTAGAGGAGAACTCGCATATACTTAAGTAGGTTTTGGTATGCTGTGTTAGGCGGAGACAACCGGTAAAGACTTAGGGTTGTCTAGACCAATCGAGATTCGTTGGTATAGACGGAGATTTGTCTAGGAAGGCTCGGAAGCAACTCGTTTCGTTTATGACTACTAAGAGTGCAAGAAAGTAGAATAGAATTGTAAGAACAATATTATATTGCTAAGGTCTCTTCTCCGTTGCTTGGTGATGTCTAAAGCTTGGAAGGCACACCTCAATATTTATATCCCGCATCTGAGTATTCGTGGACTACATCTATCTAACATACAAAATAGGTACCTCTTCAAATCTAATCTCGCAACGTTGAGTACTCCATAAAGGTGTGAACACTGGGAGACCCTGAGAACCATCACACCCTCTTCAGTAATTACTATTTCTCATCCGGAAGACATACTTGTCACTAGTAGTAATTATCTGATCCTCAGAGTCATTAGACCTGTAGCCGAGTTCTCAAGTCAAACTATGTTGGCTCCAATAGTCCTTTTCGTTGTCAAGAGGATCAGTCTTAATACGAAGTTGCCTTTGCAAATATGCCGGAGTCGAGGACTTCTAGTTGTGATAACTTAACAACTAATTGATGGAATTCGTTCTGATAACTCTTCCTTCGTAGAGGAGAAGTCATTCTATTGAATACTCTCATAATGTAACGTTCCTAGCTTGTGGTTAACTAATGGCGACGGGCAACGATACTTCTCTTCTTAATTCCTATCTTATTAGATGTAACAGCTCTTAGATCTGTTGATCTACGTTATCACCGTTCGTCGGATAACGTCTGTTAAATCTTGACTAAGATATCTTCACCTCATGTAGGCTCGTGAGAGATGTGTCGGATATGAAAACGTGTTAAAGAGCGTAAAGATGTTTTATTCGTAAAGTAATAAGTAAGGAAATTACTTAGAACATTCAATCTAATTTATTTATACTAGTACCGCCGACTCCGGCATACGACCAGTCTCCCCCACACCCCAAAAATCACAAACTAAAATACACTACCACGGGCGCAACCCCGTCCCGCAACTGCTCCTCCCAAACACAAATCCAAAAATCACTACCTAAGGGGCTCACGGGCGCTCGTGTCGACTAGCAACACCCCGGATTAACGCGTCTTCCCCTTCCTGCAACCCAACCACCAACAACATACCAACACAATTATTCTGCCCCCAACACAATCTCATCAACATACTCAACAAAGGAAACATACAGTCTATCCCAACATCCACGCTTCTTCCGATAGTGCTCCCCCATCCTATTAACCACACCAGCAATTCGCCGCTGGTCGCAAAAGGGGCACCGTTCCCGCTGGATAAACCCAAACAGCGCAGCCCACTTGAGTACGACGGCCGTCCGTAAGGAAAGCGCAAGATCGTCCCAGTCATGCCAGTGCCGCTGCTAAAACGGGTCGAGGCTCGCCGAGAGGCAGCCCGGGTTGTTATCGAAGTGAGTAGAGAAGGAGGGCCGTGTGGAGGTGCCCTGGTAGGTAATCGCCATGTCGCAGCTCGGACAGCGCGTAGCGACCGAGTTCGGAAGGAAGAACCACTTGGTGGGACGATGCTTACTTGGAAGCACGCACTCCCCTCCAGGATGTTTCTTTTCGCACCGCAAACAAGTATCAGGCGTCCCTATGCACACTCGCCTCCCGTCCCTCTCCACCGTCAGTGTACCATCAAACGGGTTTCCTGCGACCACCAACTCCCCGTCACCTCCTTAATATGACGGGGGATCCCCAGTCCCAGCCACCCATGTTCCAGCCACCAGTCCTTCCAACCCGCGATCGCCCAGTCCTTGAACAGGTCCTCCATCGCCGGCCGTTTCCGACTGTACCGTTGGCAAGAAGTCCAATGATGTCTCTCCTCACGCCCTTTACACTCATCATGCCCAACCAGGCCAGCACCACTGCGAATCCTAGTCAATACATAGGAATCTATCCTTGTCAGCCCGCGAAGGTGTCTGGGGGCCTTAGGCCCACGAGCATAATACCCATGGCCTTCATTAACATGCCAAGCCTCCCATTCCTCCTTCCTCAACTCACGGGCCAACGCAGCGTGCCCTATACCAAAGCTGACCCCTTCCTACCGGAATGGCTGCAGCGGTAGGCGCGTACTCTCCTTGGCCTTCCTGTCGACCAACTCGTTGCCCTGAACGCCCATGTGCCCCGGAACCCAACCCAGGCGTGGACGCACAACCTCCAGCAAAGGTGCCATGACTTCCCACATCTCAGCCGAGTCCCCTTCGGGCAACATATTCTTGATCAGAAGTAGGGCGGGCACACAGTCCAAAAACACATGTACTCCCCGCCCCTCACACATACCCTCGACCTCCCGCAGGGCACAGACCATGGCAAACAGCTCGCATTCGACGATGCTCCAGGATGGTGGCACTGAACACCCCCCTGTCCTAAGCGAGGCTCCTCGTTCGAACACAGCCCAAGCGATACCAGCGCCCTCGGCCATCTTGGATCCGTCAGTGTACACCACCAGGTCCGAGCCGCTACTGAGCGCCTTGACTTCCTCGGCATGTCTAAGGGCCGTGGTTTCCTTCCCTTTCCCGATCGTAACCGTGGGACGGTAGCAAAGCACTTTGTCCGAGTGCTGTCGGTGGGCCACCATGCCCTCCTCCTTCCAGTCCAGCCTGATCTGCCCGGACCAGGGATGGTCCTCGCAATACCAGTAATTGATGAACCGGCTGTAGCACCTCCGTTGTAGGTACCTGCCCTGTATAGCGACAGGCGTCACCCCGTACTAGGCCAGCAAAATGTTGTTAGCTAGCTTCATTGGGGTCCGAAACACTGAGCGGAGGCAATCGTTGACGTGAACCTGAATCTGCTTCACATACGACGGGTAGTCGGTTACAAACTCAAGTCCGTAATAAACGGTCGGAAGGTAGGCTGCTTGCACCAAACGGTAAGTCTCCCACGCTCCCAACCCACCAACACTCCCAAACCTCCTCCCCAGCGCCGCAATCCTCCTCCTCACACCCAAGCCCCTATCCAGCCAATACCGTACATGACAAGAAAAGTTAAGAAATACATTGAACCTATACCCAAGAACCCGCAGGTCCTCAGACGGCAACACCATTTCTCCCAACAATTCCATTCCTTCCCACGCCATATCACCAAATCCAATCCACTGCGTTTTTAACGCACTAAACCCCATTCCTCTGTCCCGCGCAATACGGTCACAGTCGCGCAACAATTCCCCAGCATGGTATCGGGCAGCATCAAAAGAGTCAGCTGCAACCACGATAACCCCGTCATCGACGTACGAGGCCACCAAATGTCGAACACCAGGGGAGTAACACATCCGCGGTGTGAAAATGTCAGTCACGTAAGCGCCGAACAGAAAGGGGGAAAGCGGTGACCCCTGGGGGACCCTCTTGCTAACATGGTACACCCGGGAAACACACCCGTTAAACCGGAAGTGAACAGACCGACAACCTGTCCATCTTCGAACCCACTGACACAGGTTGGGAGGGCACCCCCGGGCCACCAGGAAATCTGACAGGAGGTTGACGTCGATGTTGTCAAACCCTCTCTCTAAGTCCATTGACAGAATCAGACATTTGTACCCCTCATTGTGGCGAAGGAATTCCTGAATGACTGCCATGGCATCGTGGACACCCCGCCTCCTACGGGAGCCAAACTGTGTCTCACCGAGGTCCAGACAAGCGGCCAGCCGGAGTAACACCACCCTCTCCGCCATCTTAGCCGTGGTCGGGAGCAGGTGTATCATGCGCCAGGATTTGACAACATCATACCGCGGCTTGTCGAGCTTGGGTATGAGCACTACCTCAGCCCTATGCCAGTCCGGAATGTCATGTCGCAGCCCATAGTCAACGAGGCGTCGCAGTGTCGTGGCATCCCTCCTTTTCCAAAACCTTAAGAAGGGATAACCAATATCATCTTCGCCGGGGCCTGTGTTTGTGGGAGTCCTTGCCAGCGCTGTTTCCATTTCTTGGGCACTATCCATCACCACCACGCTTTCTGTCCACCGAGCGGGATCACCAGGATCAAGCTGTTGTGCAATCAGGTCGCTGATCTCGGCGTGCGTGGTAGCCAATGAGCCGTCTGTCCGCACCATCGAGGGCAGCGTGCGCTTGGCTTCCAACTTCCTTGCCAGCCTGAAGATGTCGGGATCCTTGCTTTCTGCCAGCTTGGTCCTAATGTGGTCGAAACGAGCCCTTAACAGGCAAGCCCGGTAGACACACCTTGCCAGCCTAAAGTCCTCCGTCCGCTCCGCCGTGCGCTTGGAGTATCTTTTCAGCCGGGCCACATCCAACCTCATCCTTTCCAACTCAGGTGTCCACCACTCACACCGACTTCTGCCAACGGAATCCCGTGGGAGTGCGTCCACCACACTTCTCACTCCTCCCCACAACTGCTCACCATCCACCTCTTTCAGGGCGTCCAGTTCTTTCCCGACCTTTCCCCATACCGCATTCTTCCAAGCAGGCCTCCTTCTCATAAGATTGTCAGGTAGGTCTACATGGAGTCGAATAGTCTGGGCGGCGTGTTCGCAGCCGACCACATCAAGGTATCTATGCTTTAGGTACGGCCGTCGGTACAAACAGAGGTCTATCATCGATATATCGCGGAATGTCGGCCGGTCGGGTGGAGTCATGTTCAGCAACTGTGGTGCCATCCATTCCCGCAACCATCGTCCGCAATGTTCCTGCCTGGCCATCTCCGCCCGTGGGTCCCAGTCTCGATGTCTGGCATTAAAATCACCAAACGCGATATCCGGTTCCCCAACGTCCCCCAGCCCTGACTGATATTCGGCCTTGGTGTGTGTAGGTGGGATGTAGACGCCCGCGAGCACCCTCTTCTCACCCTTCTCCCAAAACCCAACCTGAGCACAAGCGCCCTTATGCCCAACAACATCAAACAATCCGCACAAATGCGAGCGCACAAACACCTCCACCCCCGATCCAATAACAAAGGAAAACAACTCCCAACCATCAACCTCCACCGGCACATGTTGTCCCCCCGAATCAACCGGAGGTTCCAAAACAAAAAATAAATCAACAAAAGAAAACAAATCAAACGCCAGCGCCCGATTCCTGCCGCTCCTCCCCACATTTAGTGCTATCGCCGTGATACGCATTAAAAGGGGGCCTCAACAGATCCGCTCGGGCCACAGGGGCCAAAGTCACTTAAAAAACCCTCAGAATCCCGGGCGAACCACATAGTATCGCCCTTCTTGGGAACAGGTTTCTTTTTCTTCAAAATACCGCACTTGGGGGAGGGGGAAGGGAGTGGTCGTTCAGGTTCCTTACCCTTAGCCTTGGCCGACTTTTCCCGCGGGACAGCCTCCCCATCCTCATCACCACTCACCTCCACCACCCTGGGAGTTGGTGACCGTCCCCTGCTTCGGCGCCGTGGCCGTCTTCTTCTCTCAGGTCCTCTTTCCGGAGCGACAGGCACCTCGGATGACGAGGCTGTGGCAGTGGTCGCCGTCGTCACGGGTGGGGAGGATACAGAACTCCTAGAATCAGCTTTTAAGGCAGGATACCTCTCATACCCAGCAAAGTGATCGGTCCTATCGCACAACCAACACATCCTGCGGGTGTGCCCACACGCCTCCCCCACACCTCCGGGACACCCCAGAGCCTTACACATATGCTCCCAGGACAGGTGCTCCGCGTAGCAAAAACGACACCGGGAAGGGAGGGCACAGGTGGCCTGAAAGTGGCCCACCTGCAAACACTTACCACAGACCTTCGCCGTACGGTGCTCAGTGAATACCCTAACATTCCGGGTTCCTCCCCGAAGGAATATCCTCCCAGCCTCTAAAGCAGCCTTAGCCGCCTCATTCTCCTCCACCACAAAGCGAATCCCGCAAGACACGGCGTTAGCCTGCCTCATGGCGTGGATGGATCCCATGATGTCAGGGTGGAACACGGTGACTATGCCGGATTCCCCAGCTCCAAGTCAGTGCGCAAGCCATCCGAGGCCTGCTCCCAAATCCATCCATCAACCTTCCAGATGGAACCACGGCCAGTGTCGGAGAGGGGGACGCCTGTAACCATGATTTTGACTTTTTTCACATCCTTTTGGAATACGAATTCCGGGAGTGAAAGCTCCTTCAACAGTGCCAGCCGGGCCTTGTCGAGCCGGTTTCCAAGTTCAGCAGCAGAATGGGCCGCCAGGGTGAGGAAGATGCACCCAATCTCGTTCCGGATATGCCCAGCCCGAACGTAAGGGGTGATACCCCTAATCTTCGGCGAGTTGGACAAGACGATGTTAATACGATTCCGGATGGCCTCGATCGTCACACCTTCTGGCAGGGCCACTTCCTTGCGGGTGGCGAACCGCATTGTGATGTGCCTTCCCCTAGCATCTGGGGTAGGCGAGGACTGGGGTGGAGCCGGCTTTGGTGGTGGCCCCTGCTGACTGGCGCTCCGAGGAGGGCCGTCGCGAGGGATCAAATTAGGCACCACATTGTAGATCCTCCTGATGGCGCCCGATCCCGACGAAAGGGTTTGCACCGTGGGTACTGGGGTGGCAGCAGCGGGGGGTGTATCCTGTCTATCAGTAGTAGTTTTCCCCTGAGTCTTGGCCGGGGTCGCCGATGCTTCCTGGCCAGCCTGAGCCGCCATCTTCCTTCTCCTTCTGGCAGCACCACTCAGGCGCCTACCTCTCTTCCTCTCCCTCTTCTCTCCATCCTCCTTCTCCTCCTCATCGTCAAAGCTCACCCTCTTTCCCTCCGCAGCTTTTCCTATCTTCAGGACTACCCCCCTATCATTGGAAGAGCTGCCACTGCTGGTGCTATGGGAGGAGGCCGCCGAGGCGGGCCGAACCGGAACCATCTTATCCTTCAGTGGGATGGCGGGCTTGGGCACGTATGCCATTTTCTTCACCATGTCCACGAAGGATGCTTTAGTAGCAGGAGCCGCCGGAGCAGCAACCTGGCCCTTGGTAGGGACTTCAGTAGACCCCTCCAACGAGGAGCGGGGAACAGGGGTGGTCCCTGAGGGCTCAGGAGTCACAGAGGGGGAACGACGGCGGGGGGCCAACCTACCTTTCAGGGTGGCAATCTCCTCCTCCTGCCGGCCAACTATCTCCGTCAGGGTCCGGACCGCATTTTCCAAACGATGAAACCGACGTCCCACCCACATAATGGGGACTGTTTCCACGATCTCATCTTTCATCCAAGTCCGGACATCCTCCACAGTGTCAGGTTCCTCAGACCCATCCGCGCTGGGAAGAGGCGACAGGAGGGGCTGGGTATTCACGGACCGGATATCCTCAAGGCCTTCCAACATGGACCCCACAATACTGCCAGACCTGGGAGCGGGGGAGGGGGACTTACCAGCCGCCATCATTTCATCTACCTCGGCCATAATCAGGTCCGCCCTAGCCATGGCCGCGTCCGCATCCTCTGGCTCGGTTTCCGGTAGCGGCACCTCCAAGGGAGTGCTTGTGCTCCGAGGGATGCCCAAGGATCCTTCCAGAATTCCTCCAGGCGACGTGGGAGGTAAAGAATCGTAGTCAGGAGGGGACGATCCAGGGGCAGGCGTACCTGGAAGACTGGGGGCGTGAATGCTGTCGCCCAAACCGGTCGCCTCCGAATTCCGTCCTTCCTCCAGAGCCATGGGAGTGTCCCGAGCAACTACCTCTGCCGAAGGTACCACTTCCTGGGTGATCAGCAAAGGGGGAGATGAGGGGGGGGAGTCTTCAATATTGGAAGGAACCAGCACAGGAGGGGCCAGGCGCTTCCGGTGGGTATCCAGGAAATGGGAAAATTCCTCATCCGGGACAATCTGTTTCTTCCGACCCTCTACAACATCAATCGCCTTCATGAACCCGGGCTAAAAGAAGGGACTGGGGGTCGGGGCGGCGCGTTTGCGGGGGGAAGAGGAGCGGGCACGGCGTAGCGTTCCCTTTGCCGAGGGGGCATAGTCCTCGTCGGCAGGGTTGTCCAGCTTGAACTTCCTGGTGGTGTAGAGGGCTTTTTCGCCAGACGACAGCCCAGACAGGAAAGATGGGGTCGAGGCAGTGGAGGCTCGCTTAGCGCGCTCCCGAGCCACAATCTTGTCAAACACCGCTCGACGGGCGGAGGGAGAGGTGGACCATGAGCTGGCCTCAACCGTGGTAGTGGTCGAGCCTTGCTTGGCCGGCGGGAGGAGGGATGACTCCGGGATGATAACCTGAGAGTCGGTGGGAGGAGAGGGGGTGGGCACAGTCGGTCTGTACACCGAACCGTGATCGGAGTTAAACCGATTGAAGAGGCCCGTGGTAGAGGCGTTGTTCAAGCCACAGGTGGCTGGACAACCCTTCCCAAACAGGCAACCCTTCACAAACGACTCCACCTCTTTCTTCGTGACAAGGGCGGCAGTAGCAACTGAGCCCCTCACCAAATCATCCAACGCCGGATTCACCGCGTTGGGGCACCCATGTTCATGGGCGAAGGACAGAAAACTGTAATCCCCGCCAGGCGCAGCGTATGACCGTGTAGTTGTAGGGATAAGGCCACGGACAGCCTCAGAAGTGGGCGCGAGAGACAAGGCGACGCGGGCCGTCTCAAGCAAGGAGGAGGGGTTGGACTCGAACCAAACGGGGGACGACATCCGCGAGGTGGGGACAGAGTCCGAGGAGGAGGAGGCAGACGAAGTCGCCATCCTCACTCAAGCCTGTGTCCAGAGACTACCGGGATCAACCACGGATATCTCTCTCTGGAACACCTTCTCAAGCGAGAACAACAAACAATCACCCAACCGCCCGACAAACGAAGATGGAAACGATGGATCGTATCAATTAAGTTATCGTGAGTAGGCGAAAGTGCGTTGCGTGAGGTCGAAGCTCGCTACCGAGGCGGAGCGAAGATAGAAGTAAGGAAATTACTTAGAACATTCAATCTAATTTATTTATACTAGTACCGCCGACTCCGGCATACGACCAGTCTCCCTCGCGCCCCAAAACCACAAACTAAAACACACTACCACGGGCGCAGTCCCGTCCCGCAACCGCTCCACCCAAACACAAATCCAAAAAAAATCACTACCTAAGGGGCTCACGGGCGCTCATGTCGGCTATCGACATCCCGGATTAACGCGTCTTCCCCTTCCCGCAACCCAACCACCAACAACATACCCACACAATTAACTCGCCTCCAACACAATCTCATCAACATACTCAACAAAGGAAACATACAATCTGTCCCAACATCCACGCTTCTTCCGATAATGCTCCCCCATCCTATTAACCTTCCCAGCAATCCGCCGCTGGTCGCAAAAGGGGCACCGTTCCCGTTCGATAAACCCAAACAGCCCAGCCCACTTGAGTACGACGGCCGTCCGCAAGGAAAGCGCAAGGTCGTCCCAGTCAAGCCAGTGTCGCTGCCAAAAACAGTCAAGGCTCGCCGAGAGGCAGCCCGGGTTGTTATCGAAGTGAGCAGAGAAGGAGGGCCGCGTGGAGGTGCCTTGGTAGGTAATCGCCATGTTGCAGCTCGGACACCGTGTAGCGACCGAGTTCGGAAGGAAGAACCACTTGGTGGGAAGATGCTTACTCGGAAGCACGCACTCCCCTCCAGGATGTTTCTTTTCACACCGCAGACACGTATCGGGCGTCCCTATGCACACTCGCCTCCCGTTCCTCTCCACCGTCAGCGTACCATCAAACGGGTTACCTGCCACCACTAACTCCCCGTCCACCTCCTTGATATGACGGGGGATCCCCAGTCCCAGCCACCCGTGTTCCAACCACCAGTCCTTCCATCCCGCGATCGCCGAGTCCTTGAACAAGTCCTCCATCGCCGGCCGTTTCCAACTGTACCGTTGGCAAGAAGTCCAATGATGTCTCTCCTCGCGTCCCTCACATTCGTCGTGTCCAACCAGGCCAGTACCACTGCGAATCCTAGTCAACACATAGGAATCCATCCTTGTTAGTCCGCGAAGGTGTCTGGGGGCCTTAGGCCCACGAGCATAATACCCATGGCCTTCATTGACATGCCAAGCCTCCCATTCCTCCTTCCTCAACTCACGGGCCAACGCAGCGTGCCCTATACCAAAGCTGACCCCTTCCCACCGGAATGGCTGCAGCGGCAGGCGCGTACTTACTTTAGCCCTCCTGTCGACCAGCTCATTGCCCTGGATGCCCATGTGTCCCGGAACCCAACCAAGGCGTGGACGTACATCCTCCATCAAAGGCGCCATGACTTCCCACATCTCAGCCGAGTCCCCCTCGGGCAACATATTCTCAATCAGAAGCAGGGCGGGGACGCAGTCCAAAAACACGTGTACCCCACGTCCCTCCCCCATACCCCTGACTTCCCGCAGGGCACATACCACGGCAAACAGCTCGCATTCGACGATGCTCCAGGAAGGTGGCACTGAACATCCCCCTATCCTAAGCGAGGCCCCCCGTTTGAACACAGCCCAAGCGATACCAGCACCTTCAGCCATCTTTGATCCGTCAGTGTACACCACCAGATCCGAGCCGCTACTGAGCTCCTTGACTTCTCCGGCGTGTCTTAGGGCCGAGGCTTCCTTCCCCTTCCCGATCGTGACCGTGGGACGGCAGGAAAGCACTCTGTCCGAGTGCTGTCGGTGGGCCACCATGCCCTCTTCCTTCCAGTCCAACCTGATCTGCCCGAACCAGGGGTGATCCTCGCAATACCGGTAATTGACGAACCGGCTGTAGCACCTCCGTTGTAGGTACCTGCCCTGAATAGCGACAGGCGTAACCCCGTATTCTGCCAGCAAAACGTTATTAGCTAGCTTCATTGGGGTCCGAAACACCGAGCGGAGGCAATCGTTGACGTGGACCTGAATCTGCTTCACATACGACGGGTAGTCGGTTACAAACTCAAGTCCGTAATAAACAGTCGGAAGGTAGGCTGCTTGCACCAAACGGTAAGTCTCCCACGCTCCCAACCCCCCAACACTCCCGAATCTTCTTCCCAACGCTGCAATCCTCCTTCTCACACCCACCCCCCTGTCCAACCAATAACGTACATGAGAAGAAAAGTTAAGAAATACATTAAACCTATATCCAAGAACCCGTAGGTCCTCAGATGGCAACACCATTTCTCCTAACAACTCCATTCCTTCCTACGCCCTATCACCAAACCCAATCCACTGCGTCTTCAACGCACTAAACCCCATTCCCCTGTCTCGCGCAATACGATCGCAATCGCGCAACAACTCCCCAGCGTGGTACCGGGCAGCATCAAAGGAGTCAGCTGCAACCATGATAACCCCGTCATCAACGTACGAGGCCACCAAATGCCGGACACCAGGGGAGTAACGCAACCGCGGTGTGAAAATGTCAGCCACGTATGCGCCGAACAGAAAAGGGGAGAGTGGTGACCCCTGGGGGACCCCCTTGCTAACATGGTACACCCGGGAGACACACCCATTGAACCGAAAGCGAACAGACCGACAACCAGTCCACCGCCGAAACCATTGACACAGGTTGGGAGGGCACCCCCGGGCCACCAGGAAATCTGACAGGAGGTTGACATCAATATTATCGAACCCTCCTTCCACGTCCATGGAAAGGATCAAGCGCTTGTATCCCTCATTATGGCGGAGGAATTCCTGAATAACCGCCATGGCATCGTGGACACCCCGCCTCCTGCGGGAGCCAAACTGTGTCTCACCGAGGTCCAAACAAGCGGCCAGCCGGAGCAACACCACCCTCTCCGCCACCTTAGCCATGGTCGGGAGCAGGTGTATCATGCGCCAGGATTTGACAACATCATACCGCGGCTTGTCGAGCTTAGGTATAAGCACCACCTCAGCCCTATGCCAGTCCGGAATGTCATGTCGCAGCCCAAAGTCAACGAGGCGTCTGTTAGGCGGAGACAACCGGTATAGACTTACGGTTGTCTAGGCCAATCGGAATTCTTTCGTGTAGACGGAGATTTGTCTAGGAAGGCTCGAAAGTAACTCGTTTCGTTTATGACTACTAAGAGTACAAGAAAGTAGAATAGAATCGTAAGAACAATATTATATTGTTAAGGTCTCTTCTCCGTTGCTTGATAATGTCTAAAGCTTGGGAGGCACTTCGATATTTATATTCCGCGTCTGAGTGTTCGCGGGCTACATCTATCTAGCATACAAAATATGTACCTCTTCAAATCTAATGCGCAACGTCGGGTTCTCCATGATAGTGCGAACACCGGGAGACCCTGAGAACCATCACACCATCTTCAGTAATTACTATTTCTTGCCCGGGAGACATACTTGTCACCAATAGTAATTATCCGATCCTCAGAGTCTATAGACCTGTAGCCGAGTTCTCAAGTCGAACTCTGTTGGCTCCAATAGTTCTCTTCGTTACCAAGAGGATCAATCTTGATACGAGACTGCATATGCAGATATGCCGGAGTCGTTGACTTCTAGTTGTGATAACTCAACAACTAACCGATAGAATTCATTCTAATGACTCTCTTCTTATAGAGGAGAGGCCATTCTATTGAATAGTCTCATAATCCCTCGGTCGGCAACTCCTGGTTGTTCTATGTAGAGGGGGTGGACCTTCGTGTTGTGTTGGTTGTAAATCCCGCAACTGCGGTACACCTCTTATCATAGTTGTAACACTCCTCGAAGCTCGCTGGCTTCTTTGGTAGTGTTTCCAGGAGCTCTAGACTCTTTCTAATCGTCGAAGGGTGGATGTGAATGCATTGGTTCGTTATCCCGAACCTCCTAACATTCATCTCATGACCTTTGTGCGAAAACGTCCCGTTACTTACGGCCCGTATCAAAGATGTCATATCTTTGAAGCCTTGTAACTCCCTGAGTAGTTGACGGATTGACTTCGTTCCACTTCCCAGGTCTAGCCAGAGGTCCCCTCTTATATATCCTGCGAACAGCTTTCGGTCGGACGGACGGCAGCGACGTATACGGTGTTATTCTGACACCTTTAATTCTGTGACCAAATAGTCACAGGACGCAACTAAGGTTGATATGTATGATGACGCGCGGGCCCCGTAAGGGGGCCGGAGGGGGGTGTTGGAGACCAAGATTCTCGAACTCGGGTAAGGTTACCCTACCTAAGGTACCCCTAGGCTATCGGAATCGGGTACTCCTAACATGAGCTCCCTCCTCTAGGGCTTCGCCTCGAATGCCCCTTCGGTACAAATATAAAAATTAAACATTAAAATTTTAAATATTAAATAATAAAACTTAAACATTAATCATTTAAGGACCCGATGAAAGCAGGGTAAAAAACTTTCCGCGTTTGCTTGGCCACGGCAAGAAAACCTTATCTTCATCGTCCTTCCTCTGCCCGTCGTGGCATTTCCGGGTTATCGCGATGAAATTCATCCACCAATTCTCTCGCATTGTCCATCCCCGTCGCAGGTTCCCAAGTGTTCTCATCTTCGGAACAGCCCTGCCATTTAACGAAGTACCATAGCTCGCGCATCTGTTGATAGCGGCCACGGACTCTTTTCCTGTAAGAGCGTATTTCGCTTCTTACAATCTTTTCTATCTCCCATTGTAGGTCGCCTTCGATATCTTCGGGTTCCCTGGGAGGTTGTTGTCGGTCTGCTCGTACCGACTCTCTGTAGGGTTCTAACAGAGAAACATGGAATACTGGGTGTATATTCCAACGATCCGATATGTTGAGTTTGAATGCCCGGCTTCCTCGTTTTTCCAGAATCACGAAGGGTCCATAAAGTTTTGGGCTTAACTTTTTGGACTTCCGGCGGGTGCGAATATTCTTTGCGTTTAACATTACTTTATCGCCGGGTTTGAAGTCTGGTTGTTGCTTGGCCTTTCTATCATAATACTTGGCCATGGCTTCTCGTGTCTGTTCGAGTGATTGCCGTGCTTGCTCATGAATCGTTTTTATCCAGTTTGCGTAAAGGGTTGCTCCTGGATTATGCGCTTCGCGCTCCTTCATCCATTCCGTTTGCGGATGGAATCCATAGTTTGCATAGAATGGGGTCATTCCGTGTGCATTGGTTGCCGAGTTGTTGTAGGCATGTTCGGCTAGGGGTAGGAGCTGATACCAATCATCCTGATCGTAATTGACAAAACTTCGTAAGTAACCTTCCAGCACTTGGTTGGTTCTTTCAGTTTGTCCGTCCGTTTGTGGATGGTATGCAGTTGACATCCTCCTTTTTATATCTAATGCTTTACACAATGATTCCCAAAATTCTCCTGCGAACTTCGAGTCCATATCTGAGACAATCTCTGATGGTAAGCCGTGTAGCTTCCATATTTCCTTCGTGAAGGCGGTAGCGACATCTTTCGCAGTCGCTGTTCCCTCTAGTCCGATGAAATGGGCCATCTTAGTGAACCGATCAACCACTACCATTATTTGGGTACATCCTTGACTTTGCGGTAACTGTGTTATAAAGTCCACGGAAATGGATGCCCAAGCTGCATATGGTATTGATAGTGGTTGAAGTAGACCATACTTTGCGTGGCGTGGTGACTTGTTGTGTTGACAATCGTCACATGACCGTACATAATCGTTTACCCAATTTGCCAAGCCCTTCCAATAAAAATCTCGCATGATGATTTCGAGAGTTTTTTCTTGTCCGAAATGTCCTGCAATCTTTGCGTCGTGACATCCTTCGGCTATTGTGGTGTAAAGGCTCTGGTTGTTTGGTACGAATAGTCTTTGCTTATAGTACAGCAAATCATCGGTTAGGGTCCAATCCTTCGGGAAAGGTTTGTTGTTGTCTCGGAGATTTTCCAACTCTTTTCTTCGCTTGAGCCATTCCTTATCGCCTGGAATGGCCTTCAGAATCTGCTCCAGAAATTCGGGATTGAATTTCTTCAATTCTTTGCGGGCTAGTATAGTACTAGTCATGAGGGTTCGTTCAGGTACTTCGGCTGCGTCATACCAGTGTTTGTTCTGATCCTTTGACGCATGGAGCTGGCTGACTACTGGTTCGATTTCCTGAATAGTCATAGCTCTTGTCGCAATATCTGTGCTACCGAATCCCGCCGTTCCTCTTTCTGTTTCGTCCAGGTTATCTATTTCCATCATATCAGCCGTATTAATCTTTTCTATCACTAGTTGGGCAATACGGTCCCCTTCTTTGATGTGACAGTCCGCGTCTCTGTGGTTGAATAGTAGAACTTTGAGTTCTCCGGTGTAATCCGCATCAATTACTCCGGCACCTGTTGAAATCCCGCTTTTAACGGCTAACCCGCTCCTGGGAGCAATTCTTCCGTATGTTCCAACCGGTAGTCCCACTGCTATTCCGGTTCCGACTACTAGCTGTCCCCTTGCTGGGACTATATCTTCTTGCAGAGCGTAGAGATCATGGCCTGCTGCCATTCTTGAGCCCTTGGTTGGAAGCCTTGCTCTTGTGTCTAACCTTTTGACCCGAATAACGGAATTGGGATCATTCCATTTGGGTTCCTCTTGGATGTCATCTGCACATATATCGCCTTCAGGGTTTCCTGCAAGTAAGCAGATTCGAATTTCCCCCATCTTAGTTCTCGTAACCGAACTGATTTGGAAATGTTCAGGCTTCAAGATCGCTTGTTCGCGATGTGCAGCTCCCTCCTCAGGACGGTACTCCGGCCGTCGACTGAGTGCATCCGGTTTTCCACCTCTGGTGCCTGGGCGGTAGACAATTTTGAAATTGTAGTCTGCGAGCTTTTGTGCCCAGCGGATCTGGCGACCGCTCCAGACCTTTGAGGTGAGGAAATATTGGAGGTTTTGGTGATCGGTATAGACAGTAACTGGCTTTTCGGTGCCAACCAAGTATTGGCGCCATTCTTTGAATGCTTCTAGGATCGCCAATAGTTCTTTATCGTGGATCTCGTAATTCCGCTCCGCGGAGTTTAGTTTGCGGGAATGAAACGCCACTGGATGGAGTCGTTTCTCCACAAACTGCGATAAGACGCATCCTAAAGCGAAGTCGCTAGCGTCTGTTTCCACGACCGTTTCTCTTTCGGGAAAGAAATGGTGTAGAATAGGGGCAGAAGTAAATCTTCTCTTAAGTTCTTGAAAAGCTGCCTCTTGTTCCGGGCCCCACCGGAACTTTTTCGGATCGCCCTTCAATGTTTCCGTGATTGGAGCACAGATTTTAGAGAAGTTTTCTATAAAGCGTCGGTAAAAATTCGCAAATCCTTGGAATATCTGGACTTCCTTAACCGACTTGGGTGGTTTCCAATCCAATACGGAGTCCACCTTTCGGGTGCTCATAGACACCCCATCAACGGCTACTATGTAGCCTAAAAATTCCACCTCTTTTACATGGAAAAAGGATTTCTTAATTGAAATCGCAAGTTGGAAATCCGCTAATTTTTGCAGAACCTTTTTTACCAACTCGATATGTTCTTTCTCGGTTCTTGAGTAGATGAGAATATCGTCGAGGTAGCAGACCACACCTTGGTCAAGATGTTCTCGGAGAACTTCGTTCATCATGTCTTGGAAAGTTGCCGGAGCATTAGCTAGTCCAAAAGGCATTACGTTGTACTCGTAGTGCCCGTATCTTGTTCGGAAGGCTGTTTTCCATTCGTCCCCTTCTTTTATCCGAATCAGGTTATAACCATCTTTTAAATCGATTTTTGAAAAGATGGTTGCTCCTGCCACTCGATCGCGTAGTTCCGACATTAGTGGTAACGGGTACTTGTTTAAGATGGTGATCTTATTTAAGTTCCGGTAATCCACTACCAAACGTAGTCGGCCATCAGCCTTCGGTGTAAAAAGGATTGGTGCACCGAATGGCGACTGACTTCGCTTGATTTTTCCTTGTCGGATCATCTCCTTGAGGTAATCGCGTAAGAGTTTTAGTTGTTTCTCGGATAGTGGATAGATGGGTCCCCAAGATGGTTTCGCTCCGTCAACTAACTTGATTTCGTGATCAAATGTTCTCCTTGGTGGTAGCCTCGCCGAAGTTTGCGGTAGGAAGAGCTTCTTGAATCCCCAGTAGTGTTTGGGGAGTGAGTCGAAGCTAACTTCATTCGGATCTTCGATAGTCCCGATTCTTCCAATTTGAATCGCATTCTCATCCCAGGCTACCGTTTCGTCGTATTCGAACATGTCTGCGATTCCTTCGTCTTCTTCTTCCACACATGTAGTTTTACATTTAGGGTCTTTGAATTCCCAGTTATCGGGATCCCCAATGTTCGATAGGGGGTGTTCTGAATGCCACCACCCAAACGGGATAATCATCCCATAGTCTCCTGCTGCTGCGATTTCGCACGCAACTTCGGATAAGTGTTTGTTGCGTCCGATTTCAAGCCATAGTGGACGCGTATAAAATTTTCCTCCTGACGGAGACGGTACTCCATCGAAGCCTTGAATTGTGACCGGATTCGGTCTCTCTGTGAACGGAATTTTTAATTCCTTAACGAGGTCTTTGTTAATCAGGAACACGTTGGATCCTGAGTCTAACAGAACACGGATTTTTATCCTTTTTCTGTTTGGATTCATAACATGGATATGAGCATATCCCTCGGGACAGTCATATCGCGTTGGTTTTGGCGCGTCAAACGCGCGTCTTTTTGGATGAGGGGTCGAACCGTCGTCTTTTCGTTTCGACATGTCTGAGGTTATGATAACAACTAGGATGTTTGTTACCGCGCCCGCGCAGTTTCGACCATACAGGTCTCCTCAGACAAACTGGTTTCCTATTAATAAAGAAAATTCCAAATCCCTACTCGGCGTTTCACCGATACACTTAATAGTGCACGACCAGTTCTCAGGCTGGATGCCTCTCCTTTCTCTCATGCTTTAGGGCCTTGGTGGTAACGAGGTTGATTTCTTGCGAAATCTATTGTTCCTCTCCAATTCCTTTTCCCTTAAGGATTGGTTTGATCTTCCAACCAGAAACAGCTGTGTGTGCAACATAGAGGTATCCCCGGCGCTGTCCAGCTGGTACAACTTCCCGGATACGTGTCCTGCAACTCCACATATGTTTTCTGGGGTTAAGATCCCGACACGTGATATGGTCGTCCGTATCATCCTTCACCAACCCTAGTAACTAACTGGGAGTGGAAAACGCTTGTGGGTAAGGTCTGCGGAATAACTAGTGTACTGGAGAGACTAACTAGTTTACTCGCTGCTCTTGTCCGGGCGCTTGAACCATCCCCTCTTTCCGACATAACTCAGCTTCAGACTGATAGGTTCGGGAAGGTGGGCTTGCGCAGTCTTTCAGGCCGATTTCATCGTCATGAATTCGGCAACCCTTCTGACTGGAGGTCTCTTACCCACAGCCCTACTTAATATGCCTGCTTGCTGGTATGGATAGGATGCCTGGTCAAGGTGTTATTTTGGTTCCCGCTGACCCTGGCGGACTACCCAGACGAAAATACCGCTGGTGCTTGGTTCCGTTCACTAACTTCACCCCAGCCCCGGGGGGTTCCCACTTTCGATTCCGGTTTCGTATCCTAACGAACCCCGACTACCCAAACGCCGTCGCCGTTGGTGCCATATGAGGTGACCTAAGTCATTTCCTCATCTTCGCCTAGCTCCCAAAGTTTGTTTCCTCTAGGTGTTTGGGCGGCGGAAATGTTGCGGGGACGGTGTACCGTAGCTACCGTCCTAGCCCTATGTCTAATAGGGAGAGTAGGTCGCTCTGCCCTTGTAGTAGACACCTTAATTTGTCCCCAGCATGTTTTGTAGTCGTGGTTTTTCTTTCCACAACGAGTGCATATGCCGTCTTTATTTCGTTCGTCAATGACGGACTGGGGAATTCCTTCATGGGCTTTTTTGAAGTTGGTATGCGTTTGTTTATTGACTCCGCCGGGTCTTTTCGCCGGTTTATCGGGTTCCGGTTCCCTTCTTCGCTTTTTGGAGGGACCACCGCCTTTGATTTGGGGCTTCTCCTTCTTAAACCTGGGTTTGTCAGGTTTCTTATCTTCGGAAGAAGTTTTCACGGGTTTTGGTCTATCCCGTAACAGATGGTCCCGTTCCTTTAGTTCCTCCTCTTCTCGGCCTGCCTTCCTGAGTGCTGCTTCCCATTCTGCATCGGTATCGAAGGTCTTTAGGGACAGGCGTAAACGTATGCTGGCTGGTAACTTCTTTTCCATCGCCAGACGCCATGCGGGGCCAGTAATTTTGGCCTTCGTATTAAGGTTGGTCATGATTTGGACGTAGTTTTGAATATTATCTTTATATTCAACTTTCTCCATATCACGGACCGCCTTTCGTCCTTCCTCGATTGATGCGAACCGTTCTGTGAACTCGTGGTCGAAGCGTGTCCAGGTTGCCAGGCCGGCATCTTGCTCCACTCCATGGAGTCCATCCATAGCCCTACGGTACCACATTGCTACCGGGTTGACTAACTCCCCTTTGGTTCTTCCTAGTGCGAAGATGACCCTTTCTCGGTCACTATCCCAAGTTCTAGGATTTCTTTCGAAGTAGTCCACACATTGTAGTAACCAATAGCGAACGCATTGTGAAGGCTTTGCTTCGAAAAATGGGGGTGCATCAGCCGGTCGTTTCGTGGTTAATGCAAAGGCTTCCGCCAGTACATCGGCTGTTCCACGTTGTTCGGGTGTCAATCCGCGGCTAAATCTGGATGGGCCTCCACCACGTCTTCCTCCGTTTCCTCCTTCATCATCACTCCCATCATCATCTGGGTTACCCCCTGGTGCCGCGGGGATGGGAGGTTCTCCTTCTCTTTGCTTTCCCTTATCTCGGGAAGGCCCCTCTGGAGGTTGAGTCTCCTCTCTTGCTTCTGCCCAACTTTCAGGGACCGATTCCAACGCTACTTGTCGACCAGTAGGTCGATTTTGTGTGATCTCTGTTACCCGCTCTGTCAGTAGTCCGAGAGTATCCATGATACGAGTTTGATCTCGTTGTATCGTTCGGGTAAAGTCACTGTAGCTCTGAGCCTCGCGTTCTTGTCTTTCGGCGAGGTTAGATATCATGGCTCGAAGAGTCATGTTTTGTTGGAATTGGTTATCCTTGAATGCCTGGAACTCCCGTTCCAGGGTGAGGTCTCTTTCTAGGGCTTCTCGTTGCAATTGAGAGGTTACTCCCTCGTGATGCTCATGTCGAGCATCTTGCTGCGCTAACTTAGCAGCAATCTCCTTTGCCAACTGGGTCTGGAGGTCCCGAACGTTGGCTTCCACCAGGACACACTGTTGCAATACGAGTGTCATCTCGCTATCATGCAAATCTTGTCCTTCCAATAATTGCTTTTGGACTTTGATTAGCCCTTTTGCATTCTCCTGAGAATCTGCAGAGAGGGTTTCAAATGCAATATTGGAGGTGTCGATACTGGTGGAAATGTCTTGACGGATCTGCCCAATAACTATTCCTAACCGGGCCGCGAGTCTTGCGAGATCGACGGCGTGGGTATTCGGACGTGGTGTAGTAGATCTGGAATGAGGAGATGTTGCTCTTGATGTTGGTGCAATGCTAGGGGTCCTTCCTCCTCTTCTCGGGTTTCGAAGAGCTGGATCGAGAGAGGTAGGATTACTGAAGGCGCTGGGACTGTTGTCCCCTGAAGTATCCATCGGTTCCCCTGGACCGATTTGCTTTGGAGGCTGCGACATCTCTTTTTCTCTTTGTGCTCGTACTCGAGCTAACCAAGCCGGAGTGTTGGAGGCAATGGCTTTATGGGTAGAGGGCGAGACACTTGGTATCTCGCCGTATCGTGCGGTGAGGAGGTGATGTGAACCGTGGTTCACTCGTTGGTAGAGAGCCTTGGTAACAAGGAGATCTAACAATATACTGTTAGGCGGAGACAACCGGTATAGACTTACGGTTGTCTAGGCCAATCGGAATTCTTTCGTGTAGACGGAGATTTGTCTAGGAAGGCTCGAAAGTAACTCGTTTCGTTTATGACTACTAAGAGTACAAGAAAGTAGAATAGAATCGTAAGAACAATATTATATTGTTAAGGTCTCTTCTCCGTTGCTTGATAATGTCTAAAGCTTGGGAGGCACTTCGATATTTATATTCCGCGTCTGAGTGTTCGCGGGCTACATCTATCTAGCATACAAAATATGTACCTCTTCAAATCTAATGCGCAACGTCGGGTTCTCCATGATAGTGCGAACACCGGGAGACCCTGAGAACCATCACACCATCTTCAGTAATTACTATTTCTTGCCCGGGAGACATACTTGTCACCAATAGTAATTATCCGATCCTCAGAGTCTATAGACCTGTAGCCGAGTTCTCAAGTCGAACTCTGTTGGCTCCAATAGTTCTCTTCGTTACCAAGAGGATCAATCTTGATACGAGACTGCATATGCAGATATGCCGGAGTCGTTGACTTCTAGTTGTGATAACTCAACAACTAACCGATAGAATTCATTCTAATGACTCTCTTCTTATAGAGGAGAGGCCATTCTATTGAATAGTCTCATAATCCCTCGGTCGGCAACTCCTGGTTGTTCTATGTAGAGGGGGTGGACCTTCGTGTTGTGTTGGTTGTAAATCCCGCAACTGCGGTACACCTCTTATCATAGTTGTAACACTCCTCGAAGCTCGCTGGCTTCTTTGGTAGTGTTTCCAGGAGCTCTAGACTCTTTCTAATCGTCGAAGGGTGGATGTGAATGCATTGGTTCGTTATCCCGAACCTCCTAACATTCATCTCATGACCTTTGTGCGAAAACGTCCCGTTACTTACGGCCCGTATCAAAGATGTCATATCTTTGAAGCCTAGTAACTCCCTGAGTAGTTGACGGATTGACTTCGTTCCACTTCTCAGGTCTTGCCAGAGGTCCCCTCTTATATATCCTGCGAACAGCTTCCGGTCGGACGGACGGCAGCGACGTATACGGTGTTATTCTGACACCTTTAATTCTGTGACCAAATAGTCACAGGACGCAACTAAGGTTGATATGTATGATGACGCGCGGGCCCCGTAAGGGGGCCGGAGGGGGGTGTTGGAGACCAAGATTCTCGAACTCGGGTAAGGTTACCCTACCTAGGGTACTCCTAGGCTTATCGGAATCGGGTACTCCTAACAGCGTCGCAGTGTCGTGGCATCCCTCCTCTTCCAAAACCTTAGGAAGGGATAGCCAATATCGTCTTCGCCTGGGCCCGTGTTTGTGGGAGATCTCGCCAGCGCCGTTTCCATTTCTTGGGCACTGTCCATCTCAATCACACTTTCAGTCCATCGGGCGGGATCACCAGGATCAAGCTGTTGTGCAATCAGGTCGCTGATCTCGGCATGCGCGGTAGCCAAGGAGCCGTCTGACCGCACCATCGAGGGTAACGTGCGCTTGGCCTCCAACTTTCTTGCCAGCCTGAAGATGTCGGGGTCCTTGCTCTCCGCCAGCTTGGTCCTAATGTGGTCGAAACGAGCCCTTAACAGGCAAGCCCGGTAGACACACCTTGCCAACCTAAAGTCCTCCGTCCGCTCCGCCGTGCGCTTGGAGTATCTTTTTAGCCGGGCCACATCCAACCTCATCCTTTCCAACTCGGGCGTCCACCACCCGCACTGGCTTCTGCCAACGGAAGCCCATGGGAGTGCGTCCACCACACTTCTCACTCCTCCCCACAACTGCTCACCATCCACCTCTTTTAGGGCGTCAAGCTCCTTCCCAACCTTTCCCCACACCGCCTTCTTCCAAGCAGGCCTCCTCCTCATGAGATTGTCAGGCAGGTCTATATGGAGTCGGATAGTCTGGGCGGCGTGTTCACAGCCAACCACATCGAGGTATCGGTGCTGCAGGTACGGTCGTCGGTATAGGCAGAGGTCTATCATCGATATATCGCGGAATGTCGGCCGGTCAGGCGGAGTCATGTTCAGCAACCGTGGTGCCATCCATTCCCGCAACCATCGTCCGCAGTGTTCCTGCCTGGCCATCTCTGCCCGTGGGTCCCAATCACGATGCCTGGCATTGAAATCACCAAACGCGATATCGGGTTCCCCGACGTCCCTCAGCCCCGACTGATATTCGGCCTTGGTGTGTGTAGGTGGGATGTAGACGCCTGCGAGCACCCTCTTCTCACCCTTCTCCCAAAACCCCACCCGAGCACAAGCGCCCCCATGCCCAACAACATCAAATAACCCGCACAAATGCGAGCGAACAAACACCTCCACCCCTGATCCAACAACAAAAGAAAACAAATCCCAACCATCAACCTCCACCGGCACATGTTGTCCCCCCGAATCAACCGGAGGTTCCAAAACAAAAAATAAATCAACAAAGGAAAACAAATCAAACGCCAGCGCCCGATTCCTACCACTCCTCCCCACGTTCAATGCTATCGCCATGATACGCATTAAAAGGGGGCCTCGACAGATCCGCTCGGGCCGCAAGGGCCAAAGTCACTTAAAAAACCCTCAGAATCCTGGGCGAACCACATAGTATCGCCCCTCTTGGGAATGGGTTTCTTCTTCTTCAAAATGCCACGCCTGGGGGATGGGGGGGGTCGTTCAGGCTCCTTACCCTTAGCCTTGGCAGACTTCTCCCGTGGGACATCCTCCTCTTCCTCATCGCTACCCACCTCCACCACCCTGGGTGTCGGTGACCGTCCTCTGCTTCGGCGCCGCGGCCGCCTTTTTCTCTCAGGTCCCTTGTCCTCAGCATCGGGTACCTCGGATGATGAGGCTGCGGCAGCGGCCGCCGTCGTCGTTGGTGGGGAGGATACGGGAGTCCTAGAGTCAGTTCTCAAGGCAGGACACCTTTCGTATCCAGCAAAATGGTCGGTCCTATCGCACAGCCAACACATCCTGCGAGTATGCCCACATGCCTCCCCCACGCCCCGGGGCACTCTAACGCCTTACACATGTGCTCTCGGGACAGGTGCGCCCCGTAGCAAAAACGATACCGAGAAGGGAGGGCACAGGTGGCCTGAAAGTGGCCCACCTGCAAACACTTACCGCAAACCTTCGCCGTACGGTGCTCAGTGAACACCCTAACATTCCGGGTGCCTCCCCGAAGGAAGATCCTCCCAGCTTCCAAAGCAGCCTTAGCCGCCTCATTCTCTTCCACCACAAAGCGAATACCGCAAGACACGGCGTTGGCCTGTCTCATAGCGTGGATGGACCCCATGATGTCGGGGCGGGACACAGTGACTATGCCGGGGTTACCTAGCTCCAAGTCAGTGCGTAGGCCATCCGAGGCCTGTTCCCCAGTCCATCCGTCAACCTTCCAGATGGAACCACGGCCGGTGTCGGAAAGGGGGACGCCTGTGACCATGATCTTAACCTTCTTCACATCCTTCTGGAATACAAATTCCGGCAGTGACAGCTCCTTCAACAGTGCCAGCCGGGCCTTGTCGAGCCGGTTTCCAAGTTCAACAGCAGAATGTGCCGCCAGGGTGAGGAAGATGCACCCAATCTCGTTCCGGATATGCCCAGCCCGAACATAAGGGCTGATGCCCCTAATCTTCGGCGAGTTGGACAAGACGATGTTAATACGATTCCGGATGGCCTCGATCGTCACACCTTCTGGTAGGGCCACTTCCTTGCGGGTGGCGAACCGCATTGTGATGTGCCTTCCCCTAGCATCCGGGGTAGGCGAGGACTGGGGCGGGGCCGGCTTCGGTGGTGGCCCCTGCTGACTGGCACTGCGAGGAGGGCCGTCGCGAGGGATCAAGTTGGGCACCACATTGTAGATCCTCCTGATGGCGCCTGGCCCCGACGAAAGGGTTTCCACCATGGGTACCGGGGCGGCAGCAGCGGAGGGTGTAGCCTGTCCGTCAGCAGTAGTCTTCCCCTGAGTCTTGGCCGGGGTCGCCGATGCTTCCTGGCCAGCCTGAGCCGCCATCTTCCTTCTCCTTCTGGCAGCACCACTCAGGCGCCTGCCCCTCTTCCTCTCCCTCTTCTTTCCATCTCCCCTCTCCTCCTCATCCACCCAGCTCACCTTCTTCTCCTCCGCAGCTTTTCCCACCTTCCGAACTACCCCCCCATCACTGGAAGAGCTGCCACTGCTGGTACTGTGGGAGGAGGCCGCTGACGTAGGCCGAACCGGAACTGTCTTATCCTTCAATGGGATGGCGGGTTTGGGCACGTATGCCATCTTCTTCACCATGTCCACGAAGGACGCTTTAGTAGCAGGAGCCGTTGCAGCAGCATCCTGGCCCTTAATAGGGACTTCAATAGACCCCTCAGACGAGGAGCGGGGAACGGGGGTAGTCCCTGAGGACTCAGGAGTCACAGAGGGGGAGCAACGACGAGGGGCCAACCTACCTTTCAGGGTGGCAATTTCCTCCTCCTGCCGACCAACTATTTCCGTCAAAGTTCGGACCGCATTGTCCAAGCGGTGAAACCGACGTCCCACCCACATAATGGGCACCGTTTCCACGATCTCGCCTTCCATCCAGGTCCGGACATCCTCCACAGTGTCAGGTTCCTCGGATCCGTCTGCGCTGGGGAGAGGCGACAGGAGGGGCTGGGTGTTTCCGGACCGGATATCCTCAAGGCCCTCCAACATGGACCCCACAATACTACCAGACCTTGGAGCGGGGGAGGGGGACTTACCAGCCGCCATCATCTCATCCACCTCGGCCATAATCTGGTCAGCCCTAGCCACGGCCGCATCAGCATCCTCTGGCTGGGTTTCCGGCAACGGCACCTCCAAGGGAGTGCTCGTGCTGCGAGGGATGCCCAGAGATCCTTCCAAAATACCCCCAGGCGACGTGGGAGGTAGAGAACCGTAGTCAGGAGGGGACGAGCCAGGGACTGGCGTACCTGGAAGACTGGGGGCGTGAATGCTGTCGCCCAAACCGGTTGCTTCCGAGTTCCGTCCTTCCTCCAGGGCCATGGGGGTGTCCCGAACAATTACCTCTGCCGAGGGTACCACTTCCTGGGTGATCAGCAAAGGGGGGGACGAGGGGGGAGAGTCCTCAATAGTGGAAGGAACTAGCACAGGGGGGGCCAGGCGCTTCCGGTGGGTGTCCAGGAGATGGGAAAATTCCTCATCCGGGACGATCTGTTTCTTCCGACCCTCTTCAACATCAATCGCCTTCATGAACCGGGGCTCAAAGAAGGGACTGGGGGTCGGGGCGGCACGTTTGCGGGGGGAGGAGGAGCGGGCATGGCGTAGCGTTCCCTTTGCCGGAGGGGCATAGTCCTCATCGGCGGGATCATCCAACTTGAACTTCCCGGTGGTGTAGAGGGCTTTTTCTCCAGAAGACAGCCCGGACAGGAAAGAGGGTGTGGAGGCAGCGGAGGCTCGCTTAGCGCGATCCCGAGCCACTATCCTATCAAACACCGCTCGATGGGTGGAGGGAGAGGTGGACCACGAGCTGGCCTCAACCGTGGTAGTGGTCGAGCCTTGCTTGGCCGGCGGGAGGAGAGATGACTCCGGGATGATAACCTGCGAGTCGGTGGGGGGAGAGGGGGTCGGCACGGTCGGTGTGTACACCGAACAGTGATCGGAGTTGAACCGATTGAAGAGGCCCGTGGTAGAGGCGTTGTCCAAGCCACAGGTGGCTGGACAACCCTTCCCAAATAGGCAACCCTTCACAAAAGACTCCACCTCTTTCATCATGACAAGGGCAGTTGCAGCAACCGACCCCCTCACCAAGTCATCCAACGCCGGGTTCACCGCGTTGGGGCAGCCATGTTCATGGGCGAAGGACAGAAAACTGTAATCCCCGCCAGGCGCAGCGTACGACCGTGTAGTAGTAGGAACAAGGCCACGGACAGCCTCGGAAACGGGCGCAAGAGACAAGGCGACGCGAGCCGTCTCAAGCGAGGAGGAGGGGTTGGAGTCGAACCGCACAGGGGACGACATCCGCGAGTTGGGGACAGAGTCCGAGGAGGAGGAGGCAGATGAAGTCGCCATCCTCACTCAAGCCTGTGTCCAGAGACTACCGGGATCAACCACGGATATCTCCCTCTAGAGCACCTTCTTAAGCGAGAACAACTATTCTATCACCCAACCGCCCGACAAACGAAGATAGAAACGATGGATTGTATCAATGAAGTTATCGTGAGCGAGGCGAAATGCGTTGCGTGAGGTTGAAGCTCGCTACCGAGGCGGAGCGAAGATAGAAGTAAGGAAATTACTTAGAACATTCAATCTAATTTATTTAACCACGTACCGCCGACTCCGGCATACGACGTGCCCGGGGCTGGAGGACCCCCCGGTTAACGCGCCCCCAGTAACTACCACTAACTACAAACAATCCAAACCTCCGACCCCAAACCTCCAACATGCCCGCGCCATGCCCACAACACGAACACTAAGTACAAAGTCATCAACGGTAAAGAAAGTTCTCCCCAAAGCGACACCGTAGACCCTCTGGTATGGGCCCAACCAAGCCAAGTAGCCGAAGCCGCAAGACCTCCTCGCGTAGCCGAAGCCGAGCAAGGTACCAGTCCCCCAGGTTCCCCGTACAAAAAACAAAAATCCACTACCGTCATCTAAATATGACCCCGCAACCCGTCCTCCACAGTAGAAACCCACCCGGGCGCCCCCACTCAATGATCTCGGGACACCCCCAGCCGACCGCCACGGCCAAACACCCCCAAATATCCCACAAACAAAAGAAACACCCAAAACCCAAGCGCGAAGTCCCAAAGGAAAGCCGACTTACTGGACAAGGGCTCCCTAGCCGAGGGGGCCGGGACCGGCACGCATCTGGCGCGTCTTGCAACTAGCGCAATAACACCAGGGGGCACCATCCGGACGGCCAGTCAATCGCAGATTATTCTCCCCACAGGAAGGACACCCACGACGATACACCTCAGCCTCCGCCACCGACAAAGCAGACAAGCCGGGGTCCGTAGGAGCCGGGCGCGACCGAGTGCGCACCGGCGATGGCGATGACGTATCCGAACCGGGGACAAGTGGCACAGGTGAGGTCTGGTCTTCTTTGACCCGGCGCTTCTTGTTTCTCCTCCTCTTCCCATCCCCAGGCGCAGGTCTACGGTCGGGGGTGGACGGGCCACCCTCAACACCACCCACCGCCACAGGGGGGGCGCCACTAGAGGCGCTTCCCCGACCAGCCACGGGCTCAGCCACAGAGGACTCAGGCACCTTCCCCCCCGAAGGGGGTGATACCACCGCAACCGGCGCCACCACAGAGCTAACCACCTCACCCACCAGAGAGGACGCCTCAGCCAACACACCCGACGAATCAGGTGGAGGCCCACCCACACCATCCCCCGAAGGGGGTGGTGGTGGGATAACCGCCGGCGTAACAACCCTCCGAGGGAGCTCCTCTGCCAGGCCCTGAGAATTCTCAGGGTCCAGCCCATCCCCCACCGTAACAACCGTAGCAACCGAAGCGACCGAGGGAGTAGGCGACGAAGGAATAACCGTAGGAGCCTCGGCTCTAGCCATCGTAGAAACCAAGCCCCTAGTGAAAGCGACCTGAGAGTCCAGGGCGGCCGACAAGGCAGCGTTCTCCTTCTCAGCGCGATGAAGTCGCCGAGAAAGGACAGAGATGTGATGCCGAAGGCGAGAGACTTCGGCCTCCAGGGCGAAGTTCTTCTCGACGGCACGAGACAGAACCACCGACGAGCGCAAGGCGGACGCGGCGGAGGGGGGAGAGGCTCGCTTAGCCATAGCGACCGTAAAGAGGCGAGGCTGAAAGGGAGAAACTTGTAGATAGGCGAGACGAAGAACCTGAGTTCTTCAAACGATCGTATGAGGAGGAATAGCAACTATCGTGATAGAAGCTAAAGACTTGAAGCTATCGTGAGATAGGAATCAAGGGCTCTGATTGGCCTGACGACTGTAGATTCGCTACCGAGGCGGAGCGAAGATAGAAGTAAGGAAATTACTTAGAACATTCAATCTAATTTATTTATACTTGTACCGCCGACTCCGGCATACGACAAGTCCCCGCCGGCACAGGGTTAGCGCAAACCGGAACTACCACTAACTACGAACAAACTAAACCTCCGACCCCGTACCTCAAACATGCCCGCGCCATGCCCACAACACGAACACTAAATACAAAGCCATCAACGGTAAAGAAAGTCCTCCTCACCCCCGCATCCGAAGTACCTCTGGTATGGCACAAACCGCAGCCCCTGTAGCAAGTCCGCATCATTCCTGAACAATGAGTACGAGGGGCGAACCCACGAATACCGAGATAAACAGGCGACAGGCAGGACCCAGGCCGAAGCCCAAAGCCGAAGGGGTGTCCGACAAAGGCAAGTTCCCCGTACAAAAACAAAAATCACTACCACCCGGTCTGAATACCGTCCCGCAATCCCTCCTCCACAATAGAAAACCAACAACAATATATCAACACGGGTGGCGCAATGGCAGAGAGGTTACGACCAACTTGTCCGTAACTCGCATCCGCACGCCAGGCCGTCGACCCTATGAACCCACTTTGCCAAGTGCCTCCGAAGAGCGTAATGGTGAGGAGGACCTGTACCTGTTACCCGTAACCCCAAACCAAACAACTCAAACAAAAGAAATACATAGAGGTGGTGACAGACCGGCAAGGTCAGTAGGGCCTATCTCCTACCCGTGGTGCCATGCCCCCGCCAGCCAAACCCGCAACCGAACCAAAGAAACCAAACAAGCTCCACGGAACCCAGCACGCAAGACCCAAACAAGTCCAACCCAGAGGTCACAACCCACTATCCGCACAGGTGGCCATCAGCCAGCCGGTCCGACAGGAAGCTTTGCAGCACTCAGCAGCTTAACCTTAACAGCCCGAGCCAGCCGGAAACACTTAGTTAGACCTCGCCCAACCTGACGCAGGCCCGACCGGTGCTCGCAGGTGTCTCTCCCCGCCAAGTCAGCCCCCCCCAAGCCCCACACACCAGGCACCGCAGCTCCCATCCAGCCCCCTCAGCCCCTCGGGCAGATCAACCGCCCGACAGCCACAGGACAGCCAATACCTGACCCCACCAAGCAGCCACTGATCTTGGCCACACCAGCAGAGCCCCCACCCCCAGCACCGACAGCCGAGGGGGGCCACCAGGACGAACCCGGGGCCACAGCATAACGGGCCACCACCCGAAGGCAACGGCCACAGCCCCAACCCGCCCGAACCGAAGTCCAGACAAGCCGAGAAAGAAAACCAGGGAACCCGCAGGCCCCCCAAGGTGGGCCCCAAAGGGCCACACTGTAGACCGACGAAAGGTGCCCAAACTGACGCCTCAGAGAGGGCGGGTACCAGGATAGGAAACGAGACAAACAGAAGGTAGGCCCCACTTGCAATGGGTGTGACCGCCAACCACCATCCGTAACCACACCGACCCCTGCACTAGACCAAGCGTGGCCCGGCAACCAATCGCCCCACACCACCCCGGGCAGAAGTTCACCCGCACCAGGAGGTAAAGAATTTCAGGGTCAAAGCCATCCCCACGTAAAAGTGAGGAGGAGACACCTGACTGAACCACCGTAACTGCCACCCGAACCGAAATCAGGGGAACGGTGATAAACGACATCGTAGGATTCCGACCGTGATAATAGTAGAAGAAGGGCGGGGCCGGCGAGGCCCCCGTCCCTTAAGGAATGATGCGATCGGTACGACGTGTTGATACTTGGGAAGGTCATCAGTCTAACCCAAGGGCGTTTTGTATCGTGAACACTAAGGACTCTGTTAAAACCCAACAAGAAACATGAGCTGGCCCAAAGAACGACACGGGTGTTCCCCCCACAGCAATGTTCAAATCCCCCATCCCCCGAACGCGAAACTCTGCGAGTAGACAATAAACAGAGAAGCCGAAGTCTTTTTACCGAAGGAGGGCTCGTAGACGCCAAAGGTGAAGAGGCTCGAAGCGAGATCATCGTGAGAATCAAACAACGACGAGGAGGCGAAAACAAGTAACCACAACGCGAAACCGCCAAACAACAGAACCTCAACACCAAAGACCCCAGGAACTACTGAGCGAACTCAGATATCTCCCCCAGAATCAAAGGCATCGAAGAACTATCGTGGTGCGAAAGAAACGCTACCGAGGCGGAGCGAAGATAGAAGTAAGGAAATTACTTAGAACATTCAATCTAATTTTTATTTATCCACGTACCGCCGACTCCGGCATACGACGTGCCCGGGGCTGGAGGACCCCCCGGTTAACGCACCCCCAGTAACTACCACTAACTATGAACAATCCAAACCTCCGACCCCGAACCTCCAACATGCCCGCGCCATGCCCACAACACGAACACTAAGTACAGGGCCATCAACGGTAAAGAAAGCTCTCCCCAAAGCGACACCGTAGACCCTCTGGTATGGGCCCAACCAAGCCAAGTAGCCGAAGCAACAAGGCCTCCTCGCGTAGCCGAAGCCGGACAAGGTACCAGTCCCCCAGGTTCCCCGTACAAAAAACAAAATTCCACTACCGCCATCTGAATATGACCCCGCAACCCATCCCCCACAGTAGAAACCCACCCGGGCGCCCCCACTCAATGATCTCGGGACACCCCCAGCCGACCGCCACGGCCAAACACCCCCCAAAATACCACAAACAAAAGAAACACCCAAGACCCAAGCGCGTAGACCCGAAGGAAAGCCGACTTACAAGGTGAGGGCTCCCTAGTCGAGGGGGTACGAACCGTCGTAGAGCACCCGAGCGGCACCACAAGGGCAACGCAACCCGAATACCTCCGCGGAACGCGCCAGGAAGACTGGATCCCCGAGCCGTCGACACCTGGCCGAACAGACCCAGACAACATCCCCCAAAAACTCCTCAACACCCTCCACAGGCGGCGTACCCGCCGTGGACACTGTAGCAGCCGGGCGCGACCGAGTGCGCACCGGCGATGGCGATGACGTATCCGAACCGGGGACAAGTGGCACAGGTGAGGTCTGGTCTTCTTTGACCCGGCGCTTCTTGTTTCTCCTCCTCTTCCCATCCCCAGGCGCAGGCCTACGGTCGGGGGTGGACGGGCCACCCTCAACACCACCCACCGCCACAGGAGGGGCGCCACTAGAGGCGCTTCCCCGACCAGCCACGGGCTCAGCCACAGAGGACTCAGGCACCTGACCCCCCGAAGGAGGCAATGCCACCACAGCCGGCGCCACCACAGGGGTCACCACCCCACCCACCGAAGAGGACGCCTCCACCACCACATCTGACGAATCAGGTGGGGGCCCACCCACACCACCCTCCGTGGAGGGTGGTGGTGGGATAACCGCCGGCGTAACAACTCCCCGAGGGGGCTCCTCTGCCGGACCCTGAGAATTCTCAGGGTCTAGCCCATCCCCCACCGTAACAACCGTAGTAACCGAAGCGACCGAGGGAGTAGGCGACGAAGGAATAACCGTAGGAACCTCAGGTTCGCGTAGCGAACCTGACAGAGCAGCGTTCTCCTTCTCAGCGCGATGAAGCCGCCGAGAAAGGACAGAGATGTGATGCCGAAGGCGAGAGACTTCGGCCTCTAGGGCGAAGTTCTTCTCGACGGCACGAGACAGAACCACCGACGAGCGCAAGGCGGACGCGGCGGAGGGGGGAGAGGCTCGCTTAGCCATAGCGACCGTAAAGAGGCGAGGCAAAAGTGAGGAACTTGTAGATAGGCGAGATGAAGAACAGGGGTTCTTCAACCGATCGTAGGAGGAGGGAAAGCAACTATCGTGATAGAAGCTTAAAGACTTGAAGCTATCGTGAGATAGGAATCAAGGGCTCTGATTGGCCTGACGACTGTAGATTCGCTACCGAGGCGGAGCGAAGATAGAAGTAAGGAAATTACTTAGAACATTCAATCTAATTTTATTTATCCACGTACCGCCGACTCCGGCATACGACGTGCCCGGGGCTGGAGGACCCCCCGGTTAACGCACCCCCAGTAACTACCACTAACTACGAACAATCCAAACCTCCGACCCCGAACCTCCAACATGCCCGCGCCATGCCCACAACACGAACACTAAGTACAAGGCCATCAACGGTAAAGAAAGCTCTCCCCAAAGCGACACCGTAGACCCTCTGGTATGGGCCCAACCAAGCCAAGTAGCCGAAGCAACAAGGCCTCCTCGCGTAGCCGAAGCCGGGCAAGGTACCAGTCCCCCAGGTTCCCCGTACAAAAAACAAAATTCCACTACCGCCATCTGAATATGACCCCGCAACCCATCCCCCACAGTAGAAACCCACCCGGGCGCCCCCACTCAATGATCTCGGGACACCCCCAGCCGACCGCCACGGCCAAACACCCCCCAAAATACCACAAACAAAAGAAACACCCAAGACCCAAGCGCGTAGACCCGAAGGAAAGCCGACTTACAAGGTGAGGGCTCCCTAGTCGAGGGGGTACGAACCGTCGTAGAGCACCCGAGCGGCACCACAAGGGCAACGCAACCCGAATACCTCCGCAGAACGCCCAGGAAGACTGGATCCCCGAGCCGTCGACACCTGGCCGAACAGACCCAGACATCATCCCCCAAAAACTCCTCAACTCCCTCCACAGGCGGCGTACCCGCCGTGGACACTGTAGCAGCCGGGCGCGACCGAGTGCGCACCGGCGATGGCGATGACGTATCCGAACCGGGGACAAGTGGCACAGGTGAGGTCTGGTCTTCTTTGACCCGGCGCTTCTTGTTTCTCCTCCTTTTCCCACCCCCAGGCGCAGGCCTACGGTCGGGGGTGGATGGGCCACCCTCAACACCACCCACCGCCACAGGAGGGGCGCCACCGGAGGCGCTTCCCCGACCAGCCACGGGCTCAGCCACAGAGGACTCAGGCACCTGACCCCCCGAAGGAGGCAATGCCACCGCAGCCGGCGCCACCACAGGGGCCACCACCCCACCCTGCAGAGAGGACGCCTCCACCACCACACCCGACGAATCAGGTGGGGGCCCACCCACACCACCCTCCGTGGAGGGTGGTGGTGGGATAACCGCCGGCGTAACAACTCCCCGAGGGGGCTCCTCTGCCGGACCCTGAGAATTCTCAGGGTCTAGCCCATCCCCCACCGTAACAACCGTAGTAACCGAAGCGACCGAGGGAGTAGGCGACGAAGGAATAACCGTAGGAACCTCAGGTTCGCGTAGCGAACCTGACAGAGCAGCGTTCTCCTTCTCAGCGCGATGAAGCCGCCGAGAAAGGACAGAGATGTGATGCCGAAGGCGAGAGACTTCGGCCTCTAGGGCGAAGTTCTTCTCGACGGCACGAGACAGAACCACCGACGAGCGCAAGGCGGACGCGGCGGAGGGGGGAGAGGCTCGCTTAGCCATAGCGACCGTAAAGAGGCGAGGCAAAAGTGAGGAACTTGTAGATAGGCGAGATGAAGAACAGGGGTTCTTCAACCGATCGTAGGAGGAGGGAAAGCAACTATCGTGATAGAAGCTTAAAGACTTGAAGCTATCGTGAGATAGGAATCAAGGGCTCTGATTGGCCTGACGACTGTAGATTCGCTACCGAGGCGGAGCGAAGATAGAAGTAAGGAAATTACTTAGAACATTCAATCTAATTTATTTATACTTGTACCGCCGACTCCGGCATACGACAAGTCCCCGCCGGCACAGGGTTAGCGCAAACCGGAACTACCACTAACTACGAACAAACCAAACCTCCAACCCCGTATCTCAAACATGCCCGCGCCATGCCCACAACACGAACACTAAATACAAAGCCATCAACGGTAAAGAAAGTCCTCCTCGCCCCCGCATCCGAAGTACCTCTGGTATGGCACAAACCGCAGCCCTTGTAGCAAGTCCGCATCATTCCTGAACAAGGAGTACGAGGGGCGAACCCACGAATACCAAGATAAACAGGCGACAGGCAGGACCCAGGCCGAAGCCCAAAGCCGAAAGGGTGTCCGACAAAGGCAAGTTCCCCGTACAAAAAACAAAATTCCACTACCGCCCGGTCTGAATACCGTCCCGCAATCCCTCCTCCACAGTAGAAAACCACCAACAACTTATCAACACGGGTGGCGCAATGGCAGAGAGGTTACGACCAACTTGTCCGCAACTCGCATCCGCACGCCAGGCCGTCGACCCTATGAACCCACTTTGCCAAGTGCCTCCGAGGAGCGTAATGGTGAGGAGGACCTGTACCTGTTACCCGTAACCCCAAAACAAAACTATAAACAAAGGAAATACATAGAGGTGGTGACAGACCGAAGAGGTCAGTAGGGCCTATCTCCTACCCGTGGTGCCATGCCCCCGCCCGCCGTACCCGCAACCAAGCCAAAGAAACCAAACAAGCCCCACAGAACCCAGCACGCAAGACCCAAACAAGTCCAACCCAGAGGTCGCAACCTACTATCCGCACAGGTGGCCATCAACCAGCCGGTCCGCCAGGAAGCTTTACAGCACTCAGCAGCTTGACCTTAGCAGCCCAGTCCAGCCGGAAACACTTAATTAGACCTCGCCCAACCTGACGCAGGCCCGACCGGTGCTCGCAGGTGCCTCTCCCCGCCAAGTCAGCCCCCCCCAAGCCCCACACACCAGGCACCGCAGTTCCCATCCAGCCCCCTCAGCCCCTCAGGCAGATCAACCGCCCGACAGCCATAGGACAGCCGATACCTGACCCCATCATGCAGCCACTGGTCTTGGCCACAGCAACAGAGCCCCAATCCCCCAGCACCGTGTAGCCGAGGGGGGCCACCAGGACGAACCCGGGGCCACAACATACGCGCCAGCATCCAAAGACACCGGCCACAGTCCCAACCCGCCCGAACCGAAATCCAAGCAAGCCGAGAGGGAAACCAGGGAACCCGAAGGCCCCCCAACGTGGGCCCCAAAGGGGCCGCACTGTAGACTGACGAAAGGTGCCCAAACTGACGCTTCAGAGAGGGCGGGTACTAGGATAGGAAACGAGACAAACAGAAGGTAGGCCCCACTTGCAATGGGTGTGACCGCCAACCACCATCCGTAACCACACCGATCCCTGCACTAGACCAAGCGTGGCCTGGCAACCAATCGCCCCACACCACCCCGGGCAGGAGTTCACCCGCACCAGGAGGTAAAAGATTTCAGGGTCAAAGCCATCCCCACGTAGACGCGAAGAGGTGACACCTGACTGAACCACCGTAACTGCCACAAGGACGTAAACTCCAAGGGAACGGTGATAAACGACATCGTAAGATTCCGACCGTGAAGATAGTAGACGAAGGGCGGGGCCGGCGAGGCCCCCGTCCCTTGAGGAATGATGCGATCGGTACGACGTGTTGATACTTGGGAAGGTCATCAGTCTAACCCAAGGGCGTTTTGTATCGTGAACACTAAGGACTCCGTTAAAACCCAACAAGAAACATGAGCTGGCCCAAAGAACGACACGGGTGTTTCCCCCCACAGCAATGTTCAAATCCCCCATCCCCCGAACGCGAAACTCTGCGAGTAGGCAATAGACAGAGAAGCCGAAGACTTTTTACCGAGGGAGGGCTCGTAGACGCCAAAGGTGAATAGGCTCGAAGCGAAATCATCGTGAGAATCAAACAACGACGAGGAGGCGAAAACAAGTAACCACAACGCAAAACCGCCAAACAACAGAACCTCAACACCAAAGACCCCAGGAACTACTGAGCGAACTCAGATATCTCCCCCAGAATCAAAGGCATCGAAGGACTATCGTGGTGCGAAAGGAACGCTACCGAGGCGGAGCGAAGATAGAAGTAAGGAAATTACTTAGAACAAAGCGTGAAGAGCCTATCTTCCTCGGCCGCCTCGGCCTCCTTATATAGTGCTCTTCACTCAACCCTAACCCTGATGACTCATAAGTGTGAGCCTCGTGAAAAGCCTTACATAGGTCATATGACTCAAATGAGTCATACGCGCGAAACCCATGACTCATAATCGAGTCATGTGCGAAACATAACAAATCATAACATAAACAAGTCATATGACTCAAGCGAGTCATATGCGCAAGACCCATGACTCATAATGGAGTCATGTGCGAAATCCTGAGCTACCTGTCACATCCATGACATTCAGACTTACTGTAATTTCCCTCACACCTTCTCAGATTCATGCATGCTTTATGGGAATATCTTGGCAGATTCTCAGGGTCAAACGTGTTCGCCCTTATGTTTTTCCTATGATACTTATATTATAGTTCACATGGCCGTACTTATATTTCTCCCTATTATATTTTTCTGTTATATGAGGTTTACATAGAGGATGCAAAACCTGTATATATAGATGCTTCCATCCACTTCATTTATAAGAGAACTGAGGACAAGAATCTCTACCAATCTGCCTTCATACCTCTTACCTCCTCGCTAGAAATGTGTCCATAATATCCTCTTAAATATTACACCTGTATAGTCTATATTGCTATTAAGATTATACCGTTCACAAGTTCAATAATAAGTATAGTCTATTCTGAACAACAGATAGAAGCCTGGGGGAAGAGGAGGGGGGCAAATTCGTTATTTCTGATTATGGAATCAGAATTCAAGGAGCTACAAATAGTATGGTGGGCTGGCAAACCAAAATGTATCATGGTACTAGCTTGACCACACTAGAGAGTATTGACTCTAACAGAGGTAGAGGACAGGTAGGTCTTAGTATAGTTTCTCCTAGCAGGTTTCTGAATATTTGCCAGAGGTATATGAATGAAAAGATTGATTGGAATGATTGGAGAAGGAATTGGAAGTGGGAGAGGAGGAATGGGAGTAGGATAGACAATGTAGGATGAATGTTGGTATATGAATTTGTCTGTAATTTGATATGCATTTTAGTTGTGTTATTACCAGAAAAATATACTCAGCCATGGTACTCGGCCTCAAAATCCATATCCGGCCGGAGGCCGGGTGCCACTTGTATGGTGATAATATTATTATGATACATATTGGGCGATGATATCAGGACGATTTATGCCCCGTAAGGGTCTACCACGAATCAATTGACCGGGCCCCTGCATGTCCTAGCACACCCTACCGGTGGTATGATATCATATCATATTATACTCATCACCAGCTACTCCTGGCCTGTAAACAGAAATTTATGCATTTATGATAATACGGTAACTTACTTAGAAACCACCCAAACTTCCGCTACGCCCCACAGATCCACCACCGGAAATGCCCCAATAAAACTCCAACGCAGATCCTCATCCATCCCCCAAGCCCCTTCCGCAAAAACTCGACAAACCCATCAACCACAACACAAGATACAACCGCGTTCATGTTATCCATGTCCCCCAAAACAGACCCGAAAGTAGTACTCTCACATTAGTTTATTTTACTCGGGCACAGTGACTTTGACGATTCGATCGACTTTCGCGACCTGCTTGGGGGGTGAGGGGGTAGAGCCGATGGACTAGCGGGATAAACCTCACGTACTGTGTCTTGCTGGGGTTTAGGCTCGTAGAGGTGCCAGATTACTCCGGTGATGTTTGCCGATGGGGATTGTGGCTCACTCAGGAGTAGGTGGTGCTTACCTGTTTCTAACCTGTTTCTGTCTAACCTGTTTCTGGGAACTTTCTCTGATTGGGTGGTGGATGGGATGCTCTATTTGGTATTGGGGGCTGTGAGAGGCTGTCACCGGCCAATTTAGCTCTAGGAACACGCACTCTGGAGCTGTTATTGTCGTTGAATATGCCATCGGGTTTCGTATGCCGCAATAAATTTATGGTGCCCAAGATTTTTTATTAAGTATTTGGGGACATGTTTATCATACCAGAAAGCTAAGCAAGCTACTTCTACCACTCATTCCCGTATGCTTTGGTCTCCCATTTTATCCCAATCTACAACATGGAAGTTTCATAGATCGCATCGAGTGATCAGTCATGATTGGTTCGTCGTTGAAACCAGCATAGAGAAGAAATTCAATTCCAAGATACTGTAAGCTATATACAAACCGCCCAGCCACTCCTAAGCGACAAGGAAGGAGCATGAAATGAACCGGGGGTCACACCGAAAACTGACAAAATCCTCTTATTTCTTATTCCTCTCGCCGTAAGCCTTGGTAGCATAGTCACCACCGATTACAATCAAGTCCTCGGGACGGTAATCATGCTTGCCGGAGAAGTAGCTCTTGAGGATCGCCTTGGTCCCGGCAGCATACCTCTTCTGCGCATCAATCGAGGTACCGCTCATATGCGGTACCATTGCGTTTCCACCACCAAATGGGTTCTTTGCGTAGCGCAAGGGGTGGTCCTTGGGCGCTGGCTGCGGGAACCAGACGTCTCCTCCATACCCACGGAGGTGGCCGGACTCGATGGCGGCTGCAACATCCTCCTTCACGACAATGGCTCCACGAGCGGTATTGACGAGCCATGATCCCTTCTTCATCTTGCTGATCAGCTCCTTATTAAAGAGCCCACGTGTCTTCTCGTGCAGTGGGCAGTTGATGGTCACGACATCACACTGGGTTAGCATTTCCTCGAGATCGTGGACGCGGCGACAGCCGATTTCCTTCTCAACCTCGGGTTTCAGGGGCTACCAGAGATATTTTAGCAAGGCAAATATTGAGGGAGGTTAGGGAGAGGAGGTAAACCTGGTAATCAAAGTACAAGAGCTCCTTGCAATCAAACCCTTTCAAGCGTCTGAGGACACGCTCACCGATTCTTCCAACAGCAACAGTTCCGACGACCTTATCCTCAAGATCATACTCGTCCTTGGCGACGGCAGCAACGTTCCATTCACCGGAAGCGACTTGCTCGTGGGCGGGGACGAAGTTGCGGACGAGGGCGAGGATGGTCATAACGACGTCTACGTGAAACCCTATAAGTTACTCAACGAGTACTTGACAAGGGACGAAATCTTACGCTCGGCAACTGAGACAACATTCGAGCCGGTGACTTCGGCAACGGTGATACCACCGTTGGTCTTGTTGGCAACATCCAGATCAACGTGATCGGATCCGATTCCTGCGGTGATGGCCAGCTTCAAGTTCTTGGCTTTTGCCAAACGCTCAGCAGTAAGGTATCCGGGGTGAAACCTAAACTTGTTAATCCCCAATTTCGCCGGCAACAGTTCTAGTAAAGGCCTACGGAGTGGTAATAATAATCTCAGCGTCAACCAAATGTTTGTCAAAAGTCGAGTTCTCTCCCTCCTTATCGGAAGTAGTGATAAGCTGGTGCCCCTGATTCTCAAGCCACCCCCTCAACCCAAGTTCATTCTCAGCAGTTCCGAGCAATTCAGGGACATCACGAGCGTGTTGCCCGCCCTGTATAGCCCAATCAGTCTAATTTACCCCGATAGCATAGCGGAACGGGCAAACGACCAAATGGGAGAGAGATTAGCTCACATCATAAAGAACAGCTAGAACCTTAACCTGAGGATTAAAGGTGGTTGTTAGCGCTCTGGCACCAGAAACAGCACCAAACACCTGCTTTCTCGCAACTTCTGGAGCGAATAGCAACGGAGGACGAAGGAATTGACGTCTCAATAATGACGGAACGGAACGCAGAGGGGTAGAAAGTACCATATCGGCTGATGATTCAAGGGGCGAAAAAAGATGAAAAAATGTACGAGAGGATATGGGGATTCGCGTTTAAAACTAAAAAGAGCGGATGGTTTGTTGGTAAATCGGGATCGCAATTTGATGAGGGGATGGTGGGGAGAGGGAAGCGGCTATATATTGCAGATCATAGCTTCCGATACGCTATTACGGCAACTGCCGTGGGATTATCGTTAAACTGACCTTATGTATGAAAGTATCCCTACTGCGCCTAAAGAAAGGTATGATCCGAAACAAAGTGTTAGGGAGAGGGAAGACGAAATCACAATTACAGAAGCGCAAGACTTGAGGATGAGATGCTAAGTTACCCCGATCTGAAAGAAGGGAGAACAGGTCCCCTTCCACCCTTATATAAACATTCGCCTTTGAATTTAGGAGAAAGTAACAAAAACACGGAAAACATGACAATTCCCAATGCCAAGATTTGAGGTGTTTACTGAAGCCGGACACCCTAATGGGGTAGTGATCGGCGAGCGAATAAACGGGCGGGATTCGGCATGCGCCGAGACACATTCTTGATCCTCATGCGCTCGAGTACGGTATTCGTACGGTACGATGCATAAAGATTCGGAGCATGAGCCACGGCCAGCTGCATATGTAGGACAGATTTGCGCTAGAATTGCTACTCTCTTGAGGAGGGAATTCTGGGTGCTATTCTGGTTCCTCCTATAATATGTGATGCTGGCATCCTGTTGCTTGTGGGAATAGCTCTCATTTATCCCGGTTGTGTATCCGGCGTCCACCAAAGTACCGGTAGGAAAACTCAGGCCGAACCAAACAAAAAAGCAAGGCAAGAGGTGGAGATGAGGGTGGGCGAATACCGTACTCGTACATAGGTTGGCCGGTTGCGATGAACTATGCGCAAAGCTGGCTTTCTCACCGGTATTATACATCCAGTTACTGTGTGATACCAGTATATAACTCCGCCTGGCACCTCTTAGACCCCATGTTTATTGGCTCACCGACCACTACGAGTACTCTATAAGGGTGTCCGCCTTCAATTCGGTCATGCGGGCATCCATAAGCCAAGTTGCGAACGAGCCTGAACTGAAGGAAAATGAACGGACCGGATGCGCACAGGGAGGTGGGCTTTGCGCCCGATTTTATGCTGTTCTCCATCCTTCCTCAAGCGAGGAATCAATCACCTCTTGGACCCACATCCCCGGGTATCTGCAGGAAAATCATTTGCCCCTCGGTTTCTCTCTCCCATGGTGGTTTTCCCCACCACCATAGAAGTTGCATGGATAGAATAGCATTGTTGTTGTTGGTGGTGGAAATAATTTGAAAGGATGGGCAACTTGACGTAAGACGGGTGATGGCATTCCGGCGGGAAATGAACTGAGGAAGGAAGGGGAAATGCAGAGAGTGAGTGATGGAGGGGGGAAGCAATGGATCTAGGTTTCTAGATAGCCGAAGTGTTGGGGATTTGGTTTGTGGTGGGGAATTGCGGAGAATATTCTTATGCTTTGTTTCAATGGGAGTTTGTAAGATCTCTCACCCCACAAGTAGACTCCGAAGGGGGGGATAAGAGTTACAGACGCTACTCAGAAGAACTATTCTGGTCATAACAAGACCACGGCAGAGCTATTGACCGGACCTATGACATCGGGAAGAATAGTGCACCCCGGAATACCCCTACCCCGAAGTCTTTATCAGACAGGCTCAATAACTAACCTTTCTAACCATTCACCGTACTTACAGCGCCTGATGTAGACCCCCGATCCCAAAGCTTACCACGATGCCCATTTCAATACACCCTCGAGCTCGGTTCCGCCCTTGCATAAATTTGGGTTCTATCAGTGGTCTTGACGTTTTGGCAGATGCGCTGGTCTAACCCGTATATGATACTGCAGCTTCAAGAATTCACGGGTATTTAGTAGAGACTTTGCGCTGGATGTATCCACAATCCCTATATGCCAAGAATTTGACATTTGGAGCTGGATGTATAGTAGACTTTGTGGTTGATGGAATGAAATAAGTGATGATGTCAGACCAAGTAATCAACTTGAACTCAAGAACGATTAGAATCAGAGAATGGATAACCAACTCAAACAACAAGACCATCCAAGATGAACTCAGATTATGTCCACCACACTTCAATTTCAAATACCTCCTCTGAAACCCACTCCACCTCTTACAACCAGAGTAGCTACAGCATTGGCAGCGAAAATAGCTCTCAACAAAGTATTGGGCAGCTTACCCCCTATGTGATAGTCAAAAGTAAGGTGATGTATAGCAGCTATGGGAAGACACAGCTTTAGTCCAACAGGTACAAGTAGATGACTTAATCTTAAGTCAGTTAGAAAGAAAGAAAGAACATTGGAGTAGAGTTTCAAAAGGTCTTGCAAGTTATAGAATGAGTCAATCATAGTCTTCCTATAAAGATCATATGGAAAAGTTAGCTACTTAAGGTGAAATACATACATGCCAAGCTTGCCTGCACCACACTCAAACCCTCATACACAACCCCCAATACCTATGAAGATAGCCACCTATATCCACTACTAACAACCTTCGCATGAGTTGACCGCAGTAGACTATTCTGCTAGGCCACAAGAGCACCGCATTACCGGGTGGGCACGGAGGAACACGAAATGCCAGGGGATATCATTAACATAGTCAAACCATATGATACTTTCCCGGACCAAGAATTGCACTTCCGAATCCATCAGACGGATCCGCTACCGCACTGTACGGTTTTCAATAGTGCACAATATCCTAACAACGAGTGTCAGAATGTGCAATCAATGCAGGAGCCACCAACGAACCCTACTATTTTGGGGCAGAAAAGCCCTATAATAAGGACGAAAAGGTTTAACTCCAGGTCACCCGCTCCCACCCTCGGCGTTCTCACACCACATGAGAGCCAATCGTGCCTTTCGGATAAGGTGACTTCGGCAATTTCATTTCGGAGCGTGCTGGTTGTACACTTCACTTAGATTATAGTACGCTATGTTCAGAGCATTAAGGTTGCCTTTACAGCATTTGCTGGAGCAGGATTTATAGTAAAAGTCAGGAAGGGGTGGGTTCTCGAGAAACAGCTGAAGGTAAGTTACAAACGAGGGCGTCCGCCGGGCGCATCTCGTCATCTCGCCACGGGCACTTCCCGAATCCACCCATCATCTCTCAAAACAATCATTGCCACTATTTATAATATGATACAATAGCAAAACGCACAAGTTCGTGTAATACTCAATGTGAATCTACCTGCCTAACATTCATTCTGTACAGTACAATTGATCACTACCTCCCCTCCCCCGATCCAATCCGATCCGATCCGTGCGATACAAAAATTGTCCTATCCTATCAAATGCATAAAACAAGGAGGAAGCAAAGGGAAAATTAAATTACAAAAGAGATATGACATCATGGCTAGCAGGTAGCATGCATATGTAGATCCAAAAATAAACAGAACTCCCCCCCCAATCAGATAAGACCGCAGTGAAGGGGGGAAAAAGGAACTCGAGGGGAGAGTGCGTTAGCGGTACTGCAATTCAAGTACCGTAAGATAGAAGTGGGCATATACAGGAAGGGAAGACAGTAATCTGATTGACGAAGGAAACAAAGTTAAAAAAAAGACCCAACCCAACCTAGTGCTATCCTCCCCCCTCCTGCCCGTCCGAGCTATCGATGACAAAAGGAAATGAGGACATGAGGAAGTGAAGAAAGAAAAAGAAAACTCCGCCCTGAAAGACTACTAAAATTAAATAAAAACAAATACCTCTTGCTGCCATTAATTACTCTAAGGTAACACAAAAAGACAAAAAAGCCAACCCAGGGAAGGGATTAGTCGTCATTCTGCTTCTGAGGTTCGGGAGAAGGTGGAGAAACTATAGTGGTAGGTGTTGGTAATCTCTCACTGGAGAGTCCCGCTTCATCGTCGGTTGCATCGTCTGATCCCCTTCGCATGTTCATGAGGGCCAACTTGGCCCTAGCCACTGCATCTTCGGCACTTTCCCCGTTGACGCTACCCACAATTGCAGCCGCCCCCGTAGCAGAGACATTACTGCCTTGTCGTCGCCGCCTTTCCCTCCTGAGATCCTCTCCACTACCCCTCCGCCGCCTAATCCTCAGACTTCCTGCAGCACTAGCCCCTTGAGCTCCGGGTGTCGTCGAAGCAACCAACGAATCCCCACTATTCTCACCTCTCAATTGAATTAACATTTCCTGCGTTTTTGAGGTTAACGCATCCTCTTCTTCAGTTGCTGAGGAAGGTATCGGGGGAAGTGGTGAGAGGGAAGGTGAGGTATCATTTGGCGGAGTTGGCTGCTCTCCAGCGACGCTCTCGGCGACACTTGCTCCCGATGCCGTCCGGCTCGCGCCGGAAGCAGTTCTTCGACCGCCCCTTGCAAGGTTTCTGCGGCGAGTCTCGCGTTTTTCCCTTTGGGCCGGTCCAGCCTGCTTCAGTTTCTCGAACAAGGCTTCCATCGCACCGGAGCTGTCGGGCGAAAGCGGGCCCCCACTGGCTTTCTGGTTTTGTGCAGCCGCGTTGAGAAGCTGCTTTCTTTTCTCCCGCCGTTTTTCCTCATCTTCAAGTTCCAAATTCTTCTGGTTGGATGCCTAGATAAAGACCTGGATTAGTGTATTGCACCAGAAATGTGAAGGAAAATTCTTACCTTATAGTTCTTTACAAAATCGGAAATCATCTTGAAAAATCTCTTCCTCGAGGTCTCGTCTGTCTGATCCTCGCCATAGTAGGTTAAAAGGTCATCGTAAGTCTTAGTCATGGCCTCAAGATGATCTTTGAGATATCCAGCCTTCTTCCTCGCTTCCGGCAAAATTGGCAACACCACTTGTAACACACGGTCTGAGGGGTGAAACTTCTTGGGATCGCTCAAGCTTCCTGAGTCCACGGACGCCTGGATATTGTTAATGTTATCGATGAACCTCTTAGCTTGCATCATCAAATTATCCACATCCACTATTTCCAATGAGTCAGTATATACTTTTAGAGACACATCGCCACACCAACTACGGCGCTAACCTTTCTCAAGTGAAATACACTCATAGAGCTCATCCACGAATGATTGCCATTCAGGGAATTTGTTCCGGATAGACATTTCGATATAATCCATGAAAGTACGCTGGTTTTTCTCATCCTTGACATTGACTAACCTCGAGAGCGTACCAAGCTTAAAACCGGTTGCTTGCTTACTAGCGTCATTCATGAAATTTCCCATCGTAAGAATGACCTGAAAATATGAGTTAATTCACGTGACCCGCCGAGTGATTTCTAATGACTTACATTCAGAACGCCGTGGAAGGCCTTGGATCCCCGAACGACATCTGAAGCCTTAACAACTTGGTGTAGCTTACCTTGCAGCTCCGTATAGTCTGGGTCTAAACTTCTTGTAAGTGCTAGGGCTCTTATCCTTGGCTTCCAGTAATGATGGAGATTGTAGGCCGTTTCCAAGTAGATGTAATCTTCTCTCCTTAGTTCATTTGGATCAGACTCCCTCTTCTGTTTTTCGGCGTCGGTCTCTGTCCAGTCCGTACTATACGGCGCCAGGTTCTTTGAAAGGTTGTCGCTGATATTACACATTTCGTCTTTGAGCAAAAAGTCCATGATAGCGGTGTTGTCCAAAATATCTTTATCACAGCTGACGATCTTCTTGACAAGCTGTTCAATTGACAATCCAGTATATTTCGAGAGCGCAATCTGAAGACTCTTGACAACACCGGAATCCAAAAACTCCTTCTTCTTCTCTTCGCTACCCTTGCCCCTCTTCAACATCCTAGTCTCTTTGAACGCGAAAAGACGCTCCATCTCCTCGAGAATACCTTTCTTGCTAAGCTCATCAAACATAGTGTCCTTGTCGATACGATTTGCCCAGAGAGTATACTCAACGCCGTCGAGCTTTTCCCAATGCATGGGCTTGAGCTTCTTTTTGGGTCTGATGCCTGTGTAAAAGGATCCTGCAAGTCCGCTTGTGGGAGGGAAAGCACCAGGCATCATAGAGGGTGGTGGTGGCATACCTGGCGCTGGAGGCCCACCAATCTTGAATCCACCCGGAGGTGGGGGCGGGGGAGGGGGTGGTGCACCGCCAAAACCAGGCATAGGTGGGGGCGGGGGCGGAGCAGCACCACCAAAGCCTGGCATAGGGGGAGGTGGTGGAGGCGGGGCGCCGCCGAAGCCTGGCATTGGAGGGGGTGGTGGTGGCGGAGCACCCCCGAAACCTGGCATAGGCGGGGGTGGAGGAGGTGGGGCACCACCAAACCCTGGCATTGGCGGTGGAGGGGGCGGTGGAGGCACAGATGCTGAAAATCCAGGCATAAGAGATGAGCCCGCCGGGGGGGCGGGGGGGGGCGGGGATCCAGCGAACCCGGCACCCCCACTCGGGGGCACCTCCACATCTACCGGAGCCTTTGGCGAGTCTGACTTCATGCCCGGGCGCGAGCGACTGGTGGCCACGCCATCCCCAGCATCTGAGATATCCTTAGCCTCTGTCCCCTTGTCTTCTTCGTCTGGGTCGATGACTGGAACCCTGGCAGCAATTTCCCCCAAGATCCCTGTAGCTCGCTCGGGATTCATCTTTGCCCTCGGTGTATAGCGGTCCCTGCTGGCAAGTGGTCTCTTGCCAACTTCAATGATCCTTGGTGTCGCATACTCAATGAAAATATTATCATCAGACTCCTCCGCAATTCCATCTTCCCTTTCTCCACGCATCCTCTCTCGCTCAGCCAGCGTTTCAGGAACGGAGACTTGCCGATAGCTAGGGTATTGGTTGCCTTTATGTTTGACACTTCCAAAGTTTGCAGAGACATTTCTCTGCCGAGCAGCTTCCTCGAAATGTTCCCGTTCAAGGAGTTTAGCCTCCCTTTGCACAGCATCCATTCTTTCCCTCAATTCTCTCAGCCTGTCACTTGGGGCAACCTGCTGCCATACCTTGCCCTCCAGTTTGAATTCTGTCTTCTTTCTCTCTAGTTGAGTTTCTAACCGTAACATCAACCGCCGGCGGTCCAATATTCCCTTCATTTGCGTAACATCGGCTTCCGCTGGTATGGGCTTACCCTCCTTCTTCGCCTGCTTAACCCTTTCAGCATGCGCTGCATCAGTTGCATCTTGAGCATCACGAAGCATGAGATATAGCTCTCTAGTCTCCAATTCACTCTTTTGCATCTGCATAGCATGCGCAAGCTTAATTTCCTCTACCTCCCCCTTCAAACCCTCGTTCTGCCTCCTCTGGATTTCAATGACCTGGGTTTGTTCCTCCAATTGCTTTTTCAACCTTGCAATCAGGCCGTCCGCGCCCATGTCGACTTGAGCTCTCATAGCATCTCGTTCAGCAATTGCACTCTCTGCGATTTGCCTAGCCTCGCTAGCCTCTTCCAATGCGTGCCTGGCCTCACCGTCAGTGTGCAGCTTGTCCATCAAAGCCTGAACCGAAAAGTTAAGGCTCGCTTTCAGGTCCATATCTGGTAAACGCCGGTCCATAACTACATAGCCCAATATCGAGTCAACGAGTTGAAACATCCGGAGCCGGTCCTCGTTGTTATTGTCCCTCATGAGTAGGAGATGCTGCAATGTTGACATGAAATAATCCTGAGTTCTAGTGTCCCGAACTTTGCTCATAATAGCATCCACGATAGCTACTGGGTCATTCAAATCTTTCGGATCGCCATCGAGACTATCAACCATACTTCCTCCATCTCTTTCCATGAGTTCGTCATAGTCTACGGCGGCATCCTCTTCATACTTCTGGATTTGCTTCTCAATCAAGTCGTACTGAAATCCCTGCATCTTGGCCGCTATTCTCCCAAACCCACATGCTTTGAACTGGGCCCGGATGTGAATTCTGGCGTGCAGGTCATCGGCTCCCGAGGCTATTATATTGATAAGGAAAAGGGTAGCCAAAGCGTATTCCATAAGCAAGCTCTCCATTCCAATACCCCCAGATCTAACTTCATCGCTAGCGCCCACAAGACTTCCAAGCTTGCCTCTACCATCGATAGTGACTTCCACAATTCTGAGCCACGAGTCAAATCTCCCGTTTTCGCCCTGGTGCGTTTTGATTTGATCTAGTGCTGCAAGAACCCTAGTGTGGCCATGCGGTCTATCCCAATGACACAAAAAGGTCAAAACCTCACTAACGAGTTTTCTAGTTGTTACCCTTGGCGATGTAAGGGATGCCGTAAGAGCGGATACGCAGTGGTGGTGTCTGAGAGCATCGTCTGCACCATATTTGTTATTCATCAACGCCTTTAAGCATTTAACAATATCATATTCTCGGTCAAGCATTGCATCGGTTCCACTATTTTTTCCACTGTGATTGTTTATACCCCGCAGAACAGTAGTAAGAGCAACTTGTCCCTGGGCTTCAATAAACTCCTTTACCCAACTATACCACAGGGGGCGGAGTTCATCAGTAATTTTAAGATGACATATTCTAGGAGGCTTCACATACCTGATTGGCTGTGTTCTCAGGGAAACACTTAGACTCCCGAGCTGCTTCGCGCTAATGGTCCCATCCATTATCTTTTTCACATACCACTCCGGACTGTCTTCGTCCGGGTCGCGCCCTTGCGCCTGGGCAGCAGCTCGCCTTTTCTGTTCCGCTTGGAAATCGGCTAGTTTGTCCTGGTGAACCATAACCCATTTTTTGCTCGGTGGATAAGCCATCATTTGTCGTTTGGCCTGTTCAGGAAGATTCATGTATCCACGCTTTTCCATTAATTCGTAAAACATGGCCTCCACAACACGGTCATCCCGCGGTCGTTCAAGCGTAAACCCATCCGCAGACTGAAACGATATGGGGGAAGGAATTAGGTCAGCGACACTGGGCGTTACGGAAAGAACTGAGTTTCGTGTGGTGGAAGAAATAGAAGAGTACAAGGAATTCTGGTCAGAGGAAGATCGGGGATAAGTAGAATTTGATGAGTTGGAAACCATAGAATTGTAGAAGCTAGGTGTAGAGGAATTGCTGTCGTGATGTTGCTGACGAGACGAAAATGGTGCGTTCGTGTAGGGACTCGGCGGTCCCTGATGATGATAATGATGTGCTGGAGGAGTCACTGTTGTCGAAGAAGAGTTGGAAGGGGGTGGCCTTGGTCCCGAAGGATGAGAATAATGTTGATCTTGTTGCTGAGGATACACAGAAGGATATTGATGAAAATCCCCCGTTCGTCCTAATGCGTGAGGAGTGACCTGCTCGTCGCCTCGAGACACGGGGCGAGGATGATCTGCGGGCCCCGGAACCGGCTGCCGGTTCAGATCTGCTGCTACTGAATCATAGGGTATTGAGGTAACTACACCAGCAGAATAGTTCAACCCATTGGCCATCGTTGGTGATAATTCCGAAGGATAGTAGTGACTATCTCTATTGTCTCGGTCTCCTTTCGTACTTGACAGGGAAAGCCGGTGGTGACTCTTGCCTCGAGACTTGGGTGGATCTGCATCTGATGATGAGTATGTTTCGCCTCCTTTCGGTGTAGACGAGGAGAACTGCGCAACTTTCGACAATTTATTCCTCGAGAATATAGAAGTTTTTCCACTCGATTGACGAGCCGTTCCTCCAGATGAATTTGAAGACATGATAGCACCGTGTTGAAGATATGAGGTTGATTCCGGTTTCGGGGATGACGGAGTCGTGGGCCGCGGGGTTTGGGGCAACGGTTTTTGCTCGATCATCCGCAGCACACGAGTTCTTTATGGGTCTGCTCTTCAGCTAGAAAGGTAGGAAGCCGTCGCGAATCTCTTGAAAGCAAGGTTGTCGTTTTCAGAAGTAATAATCTTTGTGGCGGTGATAGAGGATGTCCGAGTAGAGTGTGGCTAGGTATGCCAAATTTTGGAGAGCGTGTAGGGCAAGACAGTGCAATGCTCAACCTTTTGTCCAGCGATGGATCGAACCCAGGGGTCCCGTTATCTGGATTGCGATAACTTCTCTTAGCGTGCCCTCCCTCCTAACCTGCAAACTTTCCCAGCGTTGTACCCCTCCCAGTTGCTCGTATCACCGAGAGATACCCCTCACCCAGGCCGTATGGCACTTCAAATACCAGTTCACACACGAAACAGGTACCCGATGTAGGAATTAAAATCCTCCCCTCGCTGTCTCGGAAACCAGATGCCGAGTGAAGCCAGCTTGTGTATGTTTAGTCTTTTTGCTGTTTCTAAACTAGTTAGCTTCTGCTGGTTTCCTACTATTTTCCTCTCCTCCTAGCTGCCTCGATCACAAAGGAGCTTGAAAACTCAAGCCCAGCCGGGTGCGCCACACTGCTAATCCCAGAGAATTTTTTTTTGTGGGGGGAAAAACAAAGAATCGGTTCGTGTCGTGCCGCTTCACTTCGTTTCCATGGGGCAGAAGACACCACGAGGAGTAACGGAGGTGGTGAGAAAGAATCGTCACACTTAGACGAAAATAGGGAGACAAGAGGTGAGATAAGTTTTTTTAGAAGTAGATGTGTACGGATAGTCAAAAGTAAGGGTTCAATCCGCCTTCTCTGCGCCTACTCGAGTATGGAAGGAGTGTGCGGTGCTCAACAATAGGCGATCGAACAAAGTAGTGTCAACCCTTGTCAATTTTGAACTGAACCCCCCCTATCACTGCTAGAAAGAGGAAAGTCCCAGGGGTGACTTGAGGTTATTCTTCCTCAAAAGGTGTTGATGATACGGTATCATACCTCAGTGAGGATAGAAAAGCCTGGTAAATGCAAAACTCCCACATGTACCGCTCTGCATAGAAGGCAATTATTCTCCCCAAGAATGCGATCAGCAGACAAGATAGATTTCTACACACCTAAATTTGTTTCCTTTCTTTTCTTTTTTTCACTTCAAGTCCCCTTTGTGATCCTGGTAAATAACCCTGTTTCACCTCAGCTTCCTTCGGCACACCAGACAGCTCCTCGAGACCTCTCAGCCTCATCCCTCAATAAATCGCCTTTGGAGAGCTTCCGTACTCATACCATATCTACGGCGGTGTTTGGACTCATCCCTCGAATCTCATGAACCACCATGATGGGTACTGTCGCTAACTTTATTACTGTGAGCCACCGAGAATCTACCCAAGAAAACACTGTTTTGGGGAGCCAGACTAACAAGTCTACAGACAATACTTCTCACATTAACCTGCTCGGCAATTCTTTTTATCACCTACCGCCATGCCCTCCGGCCATTACTGGTGAAGCGCAATATCATCCCTCTAAGAAATCTTCCTCGGACGTTGTCCGATACATTTTCGGCGCAGGGACGCGTCCGGCCTGGGGATGGTGAAAACCGAGAGACCCGCAACAGAGATCTAGAGGAAGGCTTCAGAGACGACAGCGATGACGATGATGATGATGATGAAGAAGAAGCTTCCGGTCGGAGATGATAGGACAAGAGAACTGCAGCCGAGCGCTTCGGATTAAATGTTGAGAAAAGGAGAAACGGATTATTGATCGCGGCCCCAGAGTGGCTGGCAGAAGGATGGATGCGAGTTATTGGCGTGGAAAGCCAGGGAGTTCCTCAATGTTGAAAAATAATATTACTTTCTCATTATCCCCAATCAACAAACATCATTAGTATCACACCTTTTTTTCCTTGTGCCTGGGTCATTCCCCCCAATCTCTATAATACGATACTACATCCGGTCCATCTCGAATCCACTCCCATCCACGTCTCCATCCAACCACCGTCCTTCCAATTCCCGCAAAATCTTTCCATATACCAACGCCCTCCCAAACCCCACTTCCTGCCCATTCTCGCTTGACCCGATTTGCCTGCTCCCATCCCTCAACCTCAGCTATAACCGCTTGAGATCCCAGACTCTCCGCAACCCGTCCAATGGCGGGATAAAATATATCCCCGTTACCACCTTTTGGCACCAACGCCAGCTTAGGTTCGTAGTTTCTGACGGAGCGGCCGGTAGATCTATTGAATGACTCCTTTGAAATGTATGGTGGGTTTGATATCACTATGTCTACCCCTTGAAGCTTTCCCCCAATTGTTTCGACCAAACTATCCACTGCCAGAACATCACCACCGAAGAACTCGATATCGTCACGTGCGTTAGCCGACAGCACTTTTTCATTATGTTCGAGATTCCGTTTGCTCGATCGCAGCGCCTTAACCGAAATATCAACACCAAGTATTCGTGAAGACATCCCTGCCGCAGATAATTGATTGTGTAGGAGCAGTGGAATGCATCCCGTCCCAGTACATAAATCAACAATCCTGACCTGTGAGTGCGGGTGCAGGTGTTTAAGAATATGCCCACCTAGATGGCTAGCAGACTGTTCCGTCTCCGGTCTAAAACAGAAGCAGGAATCAGAAACCTGGTGATCCCGCTGCCAGTAGAGCACCAGAGGAAGAAACAATATCATGGCACAAACCTTGGAATCAACACTCCTCTCTCACATATCATCTCCAAAGCCCCAAACGGCTGGGTACCCAACAGGTACTGCAGCGGCCATCCACGCCCACGTTTCTCGCAGAGGGCTTTCAACCAACCTTTTCCTCCTCCTCCTCCCCACCGCTGCCGCCCTTCGCGCGTCAGCCAGCGCAGCTCCATAGATGCCTGCTCGATTGTCCGGCATTCTGGCAGAAGGAGTGGGAGAAGCGCGTGACTCCTCCTGGCTGTCCGGATCAGCTCCGGTGTCAAGCGGGGCATTTGTGGCGGACTTCTGAACGGGTGTGGCAGTGTCGTAGAAACAAGGGGAAAAAAAAGAAAAATTAGTCGTTGAATTAAGCTTTGTGCACGGCCCCTCTTCCAGAATGGGGTTTGTGGGTTTGATCTTGGTTATAATAACTGGTGGAAGATTATGGGTTACTTTTGGGACTACCGGTATGGGGTTTCTATCTTTTTGTGTATCATTGCCCTTACTAATGGTTTCAAAGCTTTGACAGGTCACCGATAGCAATCATTATATTTTTTTTTGCTTATTGTTTTTTTGCACCTTTGTGCGAGGTTGTTTTTGGTCTTGAAAGTATGGTAGTTGATATGGGATTGGTGATTGGAGTTGAGGAATTACTGTACTTTACTGTACCACAGATCAGTATGATAGTCCCCACTAATCTAATGTCTGTGCAACAGCAGTCTAGACAGACAGATTGTCTTTCCAAATCGGGTGAGGATCTAACTGACTCGTCGGAGGTCTGCATAGTCTAGTAGGTTCCAGTGTCCACTCAAGATGTAGAGATAATTTCAATCCCGGTCTGGAAGAGCTATGATACAGTATTATGAAAGCATAATCCAGGTTGGCGTTTTCGGAAGGATATTGAAACCGTCTCTAGGAATTTCGCAAATTTCCCAATTACCTACCACTATAATATTATTATGTTGCACACACCACCAGCCAGGCTAATACGGTACGCATCACTCGATATCCGAATTACCAAGCTCCATCTCCCGGAAAATAGCTGTACCAGAGAACTCACATCATCCTTGATGCCCAAAGATTTCTCTTTGCAGATATCATTGCGGAAGTATTTGGCAGTAGCAGCGCATCGAGATCGTGGCCTACGGGTCGGAGAGAATCGAAATCTCTTGTCGTGATATAATCACACCATACCGCTAAACTTGGTTTTTAATTAATTTTTTTTCTTGTCAGGGCAGCGGGAGTAATGAGGGTTGTATCATATTCTTCGAGATATTTCCCCTTAGAAACCAGGTCACCTGATATATCACTCGGTTTTTGCATACAGAGGGGGGTTTTAATCTATGATGATAATATTATTATCACTGATTCCCGTAATTACAATTATCATAACGGATCGTATGATATTATCATAGAATTTTTCGCTATCATAATTATTACTTTCACCACCCTTACCCCGGAAATGATTAGCTTCTTGGAAGGCTCTTCGCTTTGTCATATTTCACTTGGGTAGTGGGCTCCTGTCCAATATAAAATACGAGCACGGTATCTCGAAGTGTGAAGCCTTCTCATTACCCTTGACGGGAAAGATATATATCCTACTACTTTTATAGTTGATTTTTAGACAAGGTTAAAGATGAGATTTATCATTAGTGGAAATCTATATTCTATTATGGCACAATGCCAGATCAACAAGTATTACGGTAGACTACGGTAGACTATATGATACAACAAGTACTTGCCTCCCATCTACACATCAATCCTACTGGATTTTTCTACTACACCACGACACAGTTCACCGATAATCCTCCCATTCAAGATCGTCTCCGCCACAATCCCGGTAACATGTTTTGGCTCAACCCGTCCATACCATATGCCCAGGCCGTCAGGTCGATATACCACAACGTTTCCAGCAAACTTGTGTCCGCCCAAATGACTTGTAAAACCCACCCGCACCTTCCCAACCCCCCCTTCCTCGCCCCCATGACCTTCCAGTAATATCCCCTTCTCCGCCAGCTCCCTCTCGAATTGTCTCTTCAGGGGGCCCGCCACAAGCCCGCAACGTGTATCTCGAGAATTGTGCGAACAGATAAGCACAACCGATTCCAAAACTTTCCTGGTTTCCAAGGTCGATGCAATATCTTCTCCACCGGGTAGTAAAAAACCCCTCACAAGTTCAACAACACTCTCATCCCTAACCGGAATCTTCGGCAGATAAAGCCCGCTAGGGAAAATATAAGCCGATGCTACCCCCAGCCCTTCTTTAACCCCTGGCTCCCGTTCAAAGGAAGAATTAGTGACCAAAGTCGGCGCAAACGGGTCCCTCAGATCCTTCCTCGCGCCACCCCTCATTGACGTCAACTTTTTGATCCTCCCAGCCAGTCCGCCACCAGGCTCTACAACGTCCAACTCGATTTTCGATTCCCAATCCGAACGGCCCGTGCAGACGAGCAAGTGGCGGTAGTAATTTGCCATAGTTCCCTTCAGCGAGGTAACCCTATCGATATCCAGATCCCCCGGCAAGGTCTCGAGGGAGCAGGCGCAGCTCGGGGGACATTTCTCGGTGAAGTGCAGGGAGGGTTGTATATGTGTTCCGAAGGGAACTGGGATTCGTTTAATGGAAAAGCGCGCGCTGGTTCTGTGGAAGCCTCGCGATAACCGACGGAGAGCGTAGCGAGTGTGCAGCCGCATTTTGTGCGCCCCCTATGTTGGGATGAGGTTAGGTCAAGAGTAGGAGGCTCTGTGCATTGGTGATGCGCCGCTGTCGCCGGTTTAGGCTCCTTTGAAGCTTGCCGGTACGAATATTTCGGAGCAGGAGTGGTGGCCTTGGCGGTGGTATCACACCGGCACCATCATAATAATATCATATATACTTGGGGCTTCGGCTTGGTATTGGCTTACAATTGTGGTGGGGGTGTTGGGGCCACTGGAAACCTCTTATCTTGACCCAAGCAATCAGGCGGATACTGGTAATTGGATTGGAACAGACCATTACCAATTTGCCCAGCCAACGATCGGGAACGTGAAGGCCGTTTGATACTATACGACGCCCGCCCCGCCTTATCCATGAGCAACGTGCGGAGTGAGATGGATTTGCGGTGATGATGGGAATAACGTGCCATATAGTAGTAAGTGCCTAATATGCGAGTAAATTTAAGTTGAGGAAGAAAGAGCATTGTTGGGTTGTGCAAACGGGTATGGGATAAGTTAATTAGCAGCGGCCTTATCGGACGATCTATGATATAATAGCACGATTGCACATTATATTAGGGAGGGATCCGAGATTGTGTGGCATGGTAATCGCCATCACTTCTCACTCGGATTCTTCAAATCATTCCTGGTCCAAGTTACCGTGTGCGGAGCCTCTGGGACCCCCCACGCACTTTCTAGCCGGGTAACAAGGCCACCCCGAGGAAACTATTATGTAACCTTCTTGCACAAAACCTAATAGCAAGCTACCGTCACCCTGATAGGGGCCGCTCAATAGACGCGACGATTGGGGCAGCCCAACCTTACTATGCCTGTCAACATTCTGGCTGGAACCTCCCAAACCTACGGAAGCGATTTAGCCACCATGTCACACTCCGACATCACGATACAAACCTCCAACCTCATGCTGGCCAACACTAACGGTAATTCCGGGGGTGGTGGTGGAGGGGGCGGCGGAGGTGACACCCCTATCATGCCGTCGGGATCTGTAGCAGACCTCACGAACAAAGTTCATATCGACACGAGCAAAATGAAAGAGGAGGAGGAGTCCCCTAGCCCGACGGGTGGTGGGGATGGCGCTGGCATTGATGCTGGTGGGGCACAATCGGGATTGGCGCAGGATTCCTTGAGCTTTATGCAGTTGAAGAGGCTGGTCGTCGAGGCGCCTAGATTGAAGGTGTGTCTTGATCAATCTTTCTTTTTGCCCCACGCCCCACAGGAGAGTTTGCGGTGGTTGAGCTTTCTACAGGAGCTGCTGCGGCTGCTACCCCCACCTGTTTGAATGCTTGTCGTGCGCTTGAGGAAATTTCGGGAAGGAAATCTGACCCTTGCCCAGCAACCGGAATACGCCTTTCGTTACTCCTCTACGGATGCTGTTACTGCGGAATTGAACGAGTGGTTCTCTTATTCGCTCGCAAACGACCTTTCGCTCCTGCTGCTCTCTAAACAAACCTTTGAAGAAACTTATCCTCTTCTCTCACTCCCACCGCACCAGACGGTTGAATCACTGGCCGGAAAGCGGCCCTCGAGATGGACTGCTAGCAAAGATGTCAAGCGGAGGCGTTTTATATCTCGATGTGCGGACCTCCTCGAGCATACCAACCAGAGGGAACGAGTAAAGGGTCTTGAGGGGTTGGCCTACGTTGTTCAGGGCGTATTTGGGGAGACTGTTTCCGAAGACGACCATCTGGACAGGGTAAAGAAAAACGTTGCGCTAGTAAGGCAGGCAGGGCTTGTAGAGACATTGTTCAATTGTGTCCGAGGCTCAGTAGGAAGAGAATTAGAGTATGCTGCTGCGGGTAGTAATTCGAGAGATGAGACGAAGGAAGGAGATAGGGGATGGAACAGGAAGGAACTCCGGTACGCTTTAACGATATTATACTTTCTGGTGGAGGTCACTCGCCGCCATGACGAGGATGCAGAGGGGGCAATGCCGGGAATGGATCAACAAATTGAGTCGCTCCGCGACGAGATTGCTGATTTGCCGGGAGAGAGTGGTATGTTGGGATTCTTGGCAAAGACTTTAGGTCGTTTGCGATGGGAGGACAGTGTCGATTTACCACTTATGAACATACTCCTTCTCACATGGAAAACCATGCTACTTGTTTTTGGCGAGCCTGATAGACATCTCGCGAAAGTCAAGACATATGCACGCGGGCTGGCGAGTTTGGACCCGGAGGTGGGCAAGGGAGTAATCACAGCATCGCCATTGGACTACCATGTGTTTAGGCAAGACATTATGGCTAAATATCCGGCATACGATCCTCCAAAACCTCTCTTTCCTTTTGAATTAGCTGCAAACTCCTTTCTACCGTCTTCTGCCGTTAATACTGCGACTGGCCGAACGGGCGGGAATGGTGATGTGCTGTTGGGGGGGAAGGGTGGCGGTGAGAATTTAGGATCTATCTTGAATAAGGCTGTTCACATTGCTACTCCTGCCCCGTCGCCTCCGCCGTCTCCCGGGGGTGTTGGTGGGAAAGGAGGGAAGAAACAGAATTATCAAACAAACAACAATTTTCCCTTCTTATATCCTCCTTCCTCCTCTTCTGATGTAGATAAGAAGTTTGCCGGAAAGTGCTGGTGGAAGGAGGATGATGACACTTTTTCTAGAGTAGAAGGTGGTGGTGGGGTTCCGACAAGCATCAAGGAGGCTGGAGATTTATTTTCTGGGAGAGTAAGATCTACACTGGCGATGAAGCACCTGTGGGATGAGCGAGAAGCATTTCTGAAATTCCAAAGGGGGTGGGATGTTGACGAAGAGATCTTGAAGGAAAGGAAGGAGATCGAGGGAAGGGACCGGCGGTGGGAGGAGAAGCGGCTGGAGTCAGTAGAAGAGTTCTATGTCCGTCCCACCTTGAGCCCTTGTCTATGTTTTATTTCTTGGTATCTATTGCTGACATTTTTCTGTAGAGAGCTGCGTTGCCTCAGCTACAATCGTTCGTGATTGTACTTTTGAAGGTTATATTGGCCAATCTCAATGCACCCCCCATGCAACCGCCACTACCACCGCCTCCACCAGGTAGCCAACAGGTTTCGTTCGCAGATAAAGAAGGTAAGCGTGTCTGTGAATCGGTCGTGCTACCGCATGGAACTAATGAATGTATAGATAGCGAAGGCAGTGGTCAGAGAGGGTCAGCAAATATTGACCCAGCTACTGGGAGGGCTGACCATCCTGGGTCCTCGATCAGGAGTTCTTGGAATATCTTTGGAAAGGCGGTTCCGGGAGTGAGTCGCGCTAATGGAGACGGGGGGGAGGGACTAAACACTATTAACGAGGACGGGTCGGAACATTCGTCAAACGATTGGGAGAAGGAGAGGGAGAGAGAGCGGGAACGTGAAAAGGAGCGAGAGAAGGAGCGAGAGAAGGAACGTGCAGAGCGCGAGGCCGATGAGAAGAGGAGGTTGGACGAGGCAGATGCCCAGAGGATTAGGGAGATCACTAGCAAAGCCGTCAGTGCCATCTTGATGGGAATGTTGAAATGGTTTCGGGTTTCTCGTGGGTTTTGGCTATCTCCGTTGGTATAGAGCTGTGAACTAATTTGATACCTTTTAACAGACGTGCTCAAGTTCGAATACCTGACCCAGCTCCTCTTGGATTCTAACTACCTTCCTCTCGTGCTCAGGCTACTCAACCAGCAGGACATTGTTCAAACCGTAACCACCAAGACAGACCGCAAGGACATGTCCTTCTTCAACTTCTGCAATCTCCACTCCTCCCACCCCAAGCCAAAATCTAAGCCGCCAACCAACCCGAATAACTCCTACCTAGACTCCTCGCCGGACGAAGCCTGTCCTCCGCCAATCCTCAGATTCCAGCGCGAGCAAAAGGAACCCGACCCCCCACCGCCGCCACCTTCTAGTGCCCCACCATCCCACCCTCCGGAAGCCATAACCGACTTCTCCTGGCGCAACTTCTTCACAGCAATAAACTTCGTCCGAATAATGCAAAAAATTGTCAAGAACAAGTCGCACCGCAACCTCTCCCTCGTCCAGTACAAGTCCTCCACTATCCTCCGCAAGCCGCTGAAGTGTCCACAGGAGGACCTGCGCCTTTACACGCTCAAGGTATTCAAGGGGCAGGTGCCCTACTGCGGCCGCAAGTGGCGGCAGTCGAACATGCGTGTTATCACCTCGATATATCTATTCTGCAGGCCAGAGCTGAAGGACGACTGGCTCTCCGGCGGCGACGTGGATAGTGAAGTTGAAGAGAGCTTACCGCAGGAACAGGCTCTCCGGAGTCTTACGCATTTCTATAATGTTCGGAGGTATCCGAAGAGTATGGGCGCTGACATGGAAATGATGGAGATGGAGAGGGACTTCTTTAGGAGGGAGATTGATAAGATGGAGGTTGGGGAGTGGGATACCGCGGGGTTGGAGGGGTGGGGGGGGTAGAGTGCTGTTCTTCCTGTTTTTTCTTTTCTAATTGGCGTCTGACAAGATACCCCCCTTTACCCTTCCTTTTCCTTTCTTTCTCTCATTACTTAGTTAGTGTAATGTTCTAGCATAGCGGGGTAGATGTGAAGGTTCTGACAAGTTGCTCATGTATTAGCGCTGTATGGATAGATGGGCGGGGTGGGAATTAGCGTGGTTACTTTTTGAATCAGATGAATGGATGGTGGGTGGCGGGGATTGGGTTGAGTTTACTGTAGCATAGAATAGTGTCAAGGGAGTTGAGTTCTGTGAGTCATAATTTGTGATGGGTTATTAGTTTGCTCTGGGGCTGTCTAAAATAGTCCAACCTACTGGTTAACACTGCACGAAGCGCTGCACTACTGCACCGCACAATCTACGATATTATTCAAAGAGAATGACGGGACCTTCTAGCATATAATACACCGAGTAGAGTCCTTCTAGTGCCCACATAAATACAATTCGTGCTCCTCAGAAATAGCGGTACGTCCCGGTCCTCGAGTGATAATCTATGAAAACCCCTCCCAGGTATCTACTGTGGTGTCCGGGTGATTGGTCTAGTGAGCAAGCTAACAACCTTCCCATTAGATGAGACAATGACCTTCTTGATCTCCTTCTCCTTTAGCCATTTGCCGGCCGTTTCCTCATTTGCGATAATATCTCTCGCGTACTGCTCTCCCTCGCCAAGCTTCCTCATCAAGCGCTCCCGCTCAAGCGCCACTTTGAACCTGAACCTCCCATCAATATGCACGTTGCAGGTCGTTGTGCCACCTAGGCGTTCCCCCTGAAGGACGAACCATGGCCACGTGGTCTCAAGCACGCGAGTGCCTGCCATGAAGGGGACGTGGGTGTGAAGGCGGGCCCAGCACTCCTCGGCAAAGCCTGGCGCGATGGGGGCTAGCATTCGCAGGAGCTCGTTCGTGACGCGGTAGGTCGTGGCAAGTGTTGGTTGGGTTTCGGCGGGCGGGGATGTGAGGGTGTTTGTTAGCTTGATGAGATTTGACACAACGGTGTTTAGGGCTAGTGTTTTTGAGAGCGCAAAGGAGTTGTTCCGGTTCGTTTCCTGGAGCATGAAGAAGAGGTCGTGGTCTTCCGGCGGGATGCTCGTCGTGGTTACGGGGCGGGTAATGAGGCTTGGTAAGATTGGGAAACCGGGGTCGGCAAGTTTCTCTGCGAGCATGCTGGTGTGCCGCCAGAGTTTGTCGAACCAGCGGTGCATTCCAATTATTCTGTCCTCATCCCATCGCAATTCCGCTTGCACCGGTCCCAAGAAAAGTAAATGCGCCCTCGTGGCGTCGGCGCCCCAGCGGGAGATGCACTCTCGTGGATCGGTCCCATTGAACTTACTCTTACTCATTTTCTCCCAGGAAAACCATGGAGATGCGCCGTCTGCCGATACCTTCTGCTCCTTGGTCTCCGGATCCGTTTCGAGCTCTTCGGGTTTTAGGAACCGGGAAGTGGCTGGATGCCTGTAGGTTTTCCCTAAAACCATGCCTTGCGTTACGAGCCGTTTGAAGGGCTCGCCTTGGTTTTCGGAATCACTACCAAGTGGCCACATTCCAATTTTGCGCAGGAATTTAGAGATGAAGCGGGCGTAAAGGAGGTGTAGGATTGCGTGCTCGATTCCGCCGATGTAGGCGTCTACTGGGAGCAGCTCGTTGGCCTTTTCAGGGGAGAATGGCCTGGAGGGTTAGCTATCTGGTTTGAAGAGATTAAGGGAATATACCTGCGCACAAACTAAGTCATGGTGCAACGGGCCTCGGATTTTGTTGTGTTTTTACGTTGATCAGCACCAGGATCCGGGCTCGTTGCTCCATAACTCACATTGCGCGCAAGAGGCTGACCTACAATTCTTTATTATGGGGATCAACATAGCGCATAAAATACCAGCTTGAGTCCACAAAAGTGTCCATGGTATCTGTCTCTCTTCTAGCCTCTCCTCCACACTTGGGGCAAGGAGTCTCTACCCATTCCTTCATCGACACTAGCGGATTGCCTCCTTTAGGACTAAGCTTTTCAATATCTGGTAATACCACGGGCAAATCTTCCTCCTTGACCGGCACAATCCCACAGCTTTCGCAGTGAACCATTGGTATGGGCGTCCCCCAGTATCTTTGTCGGCTGATGAGCCAATCTTCAAGTTTGGAGTTTACATGAGCCTTCGCGAGACCCTTCCTCCTTAGCTCTGTCAGAAAGACCTTCTGAGCATGAGCACTGCTCATCCCTTCATATCTTCCGCAACTCTCATTTAGTGTTCCGAGATCCTCGAACACACCACCATCCTCCGGCCTCGGGTTCTTTTTCCTGTCGTATCGGCTTTGGCGGACTACAACCTTGGCCGGTACCTCTTGTGGTCCACGTTTCTTCCAGAACTCATTATCGCGAGCATCATGTCCTGGCACGCCCATCACGGCACTTGTTCCGGTCCCATCCACAACGTAGTTGGCGACATAAACCGGGATCTCTTCGTTGGTTAAGGGATTTAGAGCTCTAAAACCCTTAATTAACTCTCCCTTTTTCGATCTTCTATTCCAATCGGTTCCGTGAATTAGTAAAAATTTCTGTAGGTACTCATCGGTTTCAATGGACTTTAGTGCTAGGGGATGTGTGCTTGAGATTGCTAGAAATTGTACGCCAAGTAAAGTATCCAAACGAGTAGTATAGACTTCAAGGCTGGTGTAATCCCCAAGATCAGTTTTCCCGGCGGTAAGAGGAAACTTAACTTTCACACCTCTGGATAGGCCGATCCAATTCGCTTGCATAGACTTGACTTGGTCTGGCCAGTCAGGCCCTAACACGTCGAGGTCCTCGAACAGCGCCTTTTTGTAGGCGGTGATTTTGAAGAACCACTGCGGAAGGGTCCGCCGCTCGACCACAGCGCCGGAACGCCAGGATGTTCCATTATATAAGACTTGCTCATTGGCAAGAACGGTCTCATCGACAGGGTCCCAATTAACTTGTGATTCTTTACGGTATGCCAACCCATGCTCGTAGAGCTTGAGAAAGAGGCGTTGAGTATGAACGTAATAATCTGGCGAGCAAGTTCTAATTTCCTAACAACTATTAGACTAGGTGTATCAAGAAAGTGAAAGTGAAGTGATCGTGCATACCCTATCCCAGTCAAAACCGACATTCATTAGGCTGAACTGCTCCTTCATTGAATCAATGTTCTTTTCTGTCCATTTCTTCGCACTCACGCCCCCCTCAATGGCAGCATTCTCCGCTGGGAGTCCAAACGCGTCCCAACCCATCGGATGAATCACTCTTTTCCCCCGCATACGCTGGAATCTAGCGAGCACATCGGATATAGTGTATACACGAAGGTGGCCCATGTGCAAAACACCAGAAGGATAGGGAAACATGGAAAGAATATAAAACTTTTTCCCCGAATCTGGCGATTCTTTAGGGTTGTTCAAATGTTCACGCCATTTCTTGTCAATGGCGTTGAAGTCTAGACGGGGCGGATGCTCGTTCGAGGAAGCTTCAGTGGCATAGAACTGTGACAATCGCGGTAACAACACCACGGAGGGTAATAACTTGAGTAGCGGCCGGCTGAGGAATGGTTGTCTCACGGAGGAGGGAATATTGACCGGTAGCCTCCGCATCTTTAGAAAAATGAGCAGGATGGCTCAGGCGGGGATTGATGGATAAGGATAATTAAAGGGGAAAGATCGGCATATGTCAGGCTCTCAAGCTTCAATTCTTGGATAACTCCATGTACTTTGGGGTTGTGGGGGGGTTTTACTGCAGTGGGGCAATTTGGTGGTGTGGTATGGAGATCATAGAAACATCGGAGGTTTAGGATTGAAGGCTTGGCGGGTGATTTGGAGGCGGTCTGTTGTGTCCGGGTCGTGTGGCCCTGTGGCTGTTGGCGTTTGCGAGAGACTAACAGCAGCCCACGATTGTGTCCTTTAAGCCTCACCTCCACCCAAACCCTCCAGGGGCTCCGGAAGCAATCCTCAGATAGCCAGTGTTGACCTCCTCAAGCCTTCGGACACCATCGTCTCCTCCCTTCAGGATGGCCGGCCCAGGCTTTGGCTCTGCTTCTGCTGCTATCCCGGATCTTTCCGCTGATCTCCTGCCGATATTCCACGTTGAGCACGTTCAGCTTCAATTCCAGGTAGCTTCCGGCTTCGTCGCTGTCCAGGTTGCTAATAATGTTATTATCATCGCCCTCGCTTCCGGAAGGCTTCTGCGAATAGATTTAGCCTCCCCTCAGGACATCGATGGTACGATGAAATCTTTCCTTGGGGGTTCGCAGCTAATATTGATCTTGACAGACATCGACCTTCCCCGCAAAATCTCAGAAGTTGGTGCTATTCGTCGGATCTTCCTTGACCCCACTGCTTCCCATTTGCTCATAACTACTACCCACGGTGAGAATTTTTATCTCCATTCACGGTCTGCAAAGGCTCGACATCTTTCTCGCTTGAAATCCCTTCACATCGAGTGCGTAGCCTGGTCACCTGCCCTACCCACGGCCTCGACACGGGAGATCTTGATTGGAACTCAGGATGGGAGTATATATGAAACCTATATTGAGGGAATGGAAGATAACTTTATGAGAAAAGATGAGAGGTACTTGAAACAGGTCTACAAGACTCCCGACAATCACTCGGTTACTGGATTGTGGGTGGATGGGTTGCCGGGGAACCAGCAATTGAGGCGGGTGATTGTTTCAACGCCCGGGCAGATAATGCATTGGGTCGGGAAAGTGCAGAGGCATGCTGATCCAGGGTCAATATTCCTCAAATTTTTTGATTCGGAGGCTCCAAGTACGTTTCGGCATTCTTACTTACGTGCTTTATGAGTGACTAATGTGTTCTAGTAATTCAGGATTTCCATGACACATCGGCTAACCATAGCGTACTTTCGATATCTCCGGAATCCTCTGACGAGTATGAGCCTGAGAGATCGTTTGCTTGGCTCACAACTCCAGGGATCTATCACGGAAAACTTCTTATTGCACCACAAAACCCTGACCTTGGCGCCCATGTCCTGTCTACGTCGAAGCTGTTTTCATCAGATTCCCTTCCAAGTGCGGATAGTCCAGTAGCATCAATAGCCTTAACGCATCACCATGTGCTAGTGCTTACCGACACTACTCTCTACGCTATTAACCAGCTAGATGATAGCATTGTGTTTCAGCAGACCCTGGTAGACCCGGGGACGACTGTTTTGGGCCTTTGTAGTGATCCTAAGAAGTCCACTTTCTGGGTTTTTACCTCAGCAGAAATATACGAGATCGTGGTGACGGACGAGGAAAGAGATTTGTGGAAGATTTTGTTGAAAGAAAAGTCGTTTGAGAAAGCTATGAGATTTGCCAAAACAAACTCGCAAAAGGACCAAGTAGCTATCAAGCAGGGTGACTACTTAGTGGCAAGTGGGAAATACATGGGGGCCGCTGAGATCTGGGGAAAGAGTAGTAAGAGCTTCGAGGAGGTTGCTCTAACGTTTTTGGAAAGGGGCGAACAAGATGCTTTGCGGATGTATCTGTTGGCTAAACTGGCCAATTTGAAGAAGAGTGTAAGCCAATCTATGGAGCGACATATCTCCGGTCTAATGTTGACTAATGAGGTGACAGTCTGTAATGCAAAGGATCATGGTTGCTAGTTGGCTGATCGAAGTCTTTATGGCAAAGCTAAACACTCTAGAGGACGCAGTTTCAACGTTGGCCTCTAATGCTGGTGCCGGGGCAGCTACATCACCTAACATCCAGGCACAATTGACTTCAGTTCAGCTCGAATATCAAGATTTCGTCGGCAAATATAAATCAGATCTTGATCGGAAGACAACCTACGAGATCATATCTTCGCACGGCCGAAGGGATGAGCTTCTGTACTACGCAAACAGTATCCATGATTACGGCTATGTGCTGGCGTATTGGATTCAACGGGAAAAATGGCTAGATGCCCTAGACGTGCTAAAGCGGCAAAACGATCCGGAAATCTTCTACAAGTACTCTAGTGTTCTAATGAGTAATGCTCCTATGGAGACAGTGGATATTCTAATGCGCCAATCAAATCTCAATCCCCGCAATTTAATACCGGCGATGCTTAATTACAACAAGTACACAAGGGTGCCCCTTGAGAAAAACCAGGCTGTTCGCTATCTTCTGTTTGTAATACATCAGAACGGTTCCACTGATGCCGCTGTTCATAATACTCTAATCAGTATATATGCCTCACATTACTCGAAAGACGAGTCCTCGCTATTAGAGTACCTCGAATCTCACACCGTTGATCCCCGGTACGATGCAGACTTTGCACTCAGGTTGTGCATTCAGCATAGTCATATCCAGAGCTGTGTACATATCTACTCGAGCATGGGCCTTTACTTGCAGGCGGTCGAACTTGCACTCAAGCACGGGAATGTCGAACTTGCTAGCGTCATAGCAGACAGGCCAGAAGAGGATCCAGAATTGCGGAAACATCTGTGGTTGGCGGTTGCCAAGGAGGTAATCCGGGGAGCAAAGGATATCAAAACGTGAGATTGTGACCCGTTTTTATCAGCCCACCTATATACTAATACACACTAAACAGAGCAATTGAGTTCCTCAAACGTTGTGAACTTCTCAAAATTGAAGACCTAATACCTTTTTTCCCGGACTTTACCATAATTGACTCCTTCCAAGAGGAAATCTGCACAGCTCTCGAAGACTACTCCCACCACATCGACCAACTCAAGAAAGAAATGGACGAGTCCACCCACACCGCCAGCCACATCCGCAGCGACATCATAGCCCTAGACCAACGTTATGCCATAGTCGAACCCGGCGAACGATGCTACGTGTGTCAGTATCCCCTCCTCTCCCGCCAATTTTTTGTCTTCCCATGCCAGCACGCCTTCCACACTGACTGCCTCACGGCAGAAGTAGTTGCTGGCGGAGGCGTAGGCCGGAGCAGGAAGGTTCGAGAGCTCAAGGAGGAGATTGAGCATGCAAGGGGGAAACGCCGTGAGGCAAAGGTGGAGGAGTTTGATGCATTGGTCGCAGCGGAGTGTGTGCTCTGCAGCGAGTTTGCTATCAAGAAGATTGATGAGCCGTTTGTTAGCTTGGCGGATAATTTGGCGGATTGGGCTTTGTAGTTTGGTGGAGGTTTGTTGGGTTTACCGTGCTTGGGCGTTGGTTCCTTTCTTCTTCTTCCTTTCTCGTGAAGTGTGGCGCTATAGCTTGTTGGTTGGTTTGTTGGTACCGATTCCTGGTTTGAGGAGTTTTATAATCGGCGATGATGTGATGTGAGTTTGACTGCTGCGGTACGATTAGAATATTAATGATTTGGGAGATGTGATGATCGTTATATGGGGTGGATGGACGTAAACTAATTTTGGCTGCTATCATACCATACTATGATAGGTAGTTTGCGTATCTCTAGTGAAGTACTGTACTGTATTCTCATATCAAAACTCCCCTGCACCAATTCAACCGAGTGACTACCCATGAGTGCAGTACAAGGCGATATTGTCAGTCTAGGCCTCGTGATAAGATCGGTTCCCCACCGATATGCAAGTTAGATAGACCGAGAACTAGACCCCTCATGAGAAGCTACTATGTAGGAAAGGATACCTGAATGACGCAGCTCCAGTTCAAAGAAAGCCACAGCACCGGTATTACAAACTACTATTATGATATGGGGGGTGGGTGGGCATAGGATAGGTTCGAGAATCGCTCCACGTATGCCATTGTTCTACTGGCAGTGGAGTCGATGCTTACTATTGCTACTGTGTCTAGAAGGGTGATGGATTTTTTTATATTGGAACTTGCAGAATCGGTAGGTTACTTTATGGGGTGGTGTCCACCGGCTGTGGTCTTGGGGGGGATGTGCTCCTTGGGGTTGCTGACAGCGATTGTGCAGTTTAATATGATATGCACGGGTTTTCAAGCTTTGCGGGGGGTGTGCATAGCATAGATTTAGGTGTTGGATGCGGGTGTCGAAATCTCAACTTGTGAAGCTGATTGGATTATGATGTAACTATTATGTAAAGCTAGAGTGACAGAGAGCTTCGGTGGTGCCATGTCTACCTCTAGAGGACAAATGAACTCAAATAGTACTATCCGCGAGATCAGCGTAAACCCTTCAAACCGAAGTTGTAAAGAAGAAATAAAACTCACGGTCGAAACGGCCGAACTCTCATCCTCGTCATCCGTCAAGTAGACGTACAGCACCAGTGCATGGTCCTCGCAAAAGCAGGCCACAACCCTCCTACTGATGCCGCCCACCTTCAGCACCCTCGCCCACTCTTTCCCATCAACCCTGACCCACGCAAACGCCGATTTCTCCCTAATAGCACTGGGATGGTTCTCCACGCCGCCGGGAACGTGCGCCGGATCCAACAACGGGTTCATCAACCCGGTCCACACGCTTTCCACCTTGACCGCATCATTCCCGTCTAGGCGCATCTTGAACTCCCCGTTCATGTTCGCGGCGATAGCGATCTTGGGCGCGTCCAGCTTGTTGAACCGCTCAACGACGGAGCGTAGCGAGTGCAGTGACGGTAATATTATGTGCACGTCCGGCTCCGGACATGTGGGCTCCCTGATGTTGGCGACGCTGGCGGGCGAGAGCACACGGACGGGGATTTCCTGGGTTACGAGGGTGTTTGACGTTGTTGTTATTGTCAGGCAGAGGATTGGCGTGTTGTCCGAGGAACGCTTTGTCAAGCGTAGGGTTGCGTCCGAGGCGGAGGCGCAGGAGCGGAGAGCGCGGTGCAGGGGGGAGAGGGGGACTTCGAGGTTTATTACGTTGGAGTTTGCGCTGGTGATTATGTAGGAGTCGAAGAGGGTGTGCTGGGTTTTGTTTATTAGCTATGAGGAGAGGTGGCGGGGGGGAGGGGCTGACGATGGAGAGGTTACTGGAAGGTGTAGTGGTTAGCTGGGTGAGGTGCTTGTTTGAATCATGGGGGGGAGAATGTATATATATACGCAAAAACTTGAGCACCCTGATCAGGCATGAGCGTGAAGCGGATCTCGTCTTCGTCGAGTCGAAGCCATGCTATCTTTCCAATGGACACAAGGGATGAGGTGAGCTCTAAATCTTCATCAGTGATCGGGCCCAACCCCGTTCAACTCCCACTGGAGAAAACATACTGATGAAAGTCGAAACATTCCGAATAGAAGTTTTAAACCTCATGTCGACGTTGGATTTAGCTCCCCTCCTTCTCTCCCAACGTCTTCGGCAATTACAACCCCTGAAAGTGCCAAGAAGGATATTTTAAGCCTCACTTTTAAAAATCCCCCACCTTGCCAGCAAAAACCTCCCATGGCAACCTTTACTTCCCATACCCGCTTCCTGCTCCATCTCCACCGCACCCGCCTACACCATCGCACCTATCAATTTCGAAATGCGCCACCAATCCACCGCACCCAGCACACCTACACTCACACCCCGCGAAAGCCCACACGCCTAAAACTCCCCCCAACCCTCTCCCTCTTCGTCGCCGTCTCGGGACTAATCTACTATGCCGCAACCCTCCACATATCACCGCAACCAGAGACCCTAAACCCCCAAACCTTCACGGCATACACCCTCGCTTCGAGAACCCCCGTCGCGACGTCCCCGCCCAGTCACACCACCATATTCAGCTTGCGGCCCGTGCATCCTCCGGGTCAGCAATTGCCGTCGGCTGAGGGGATATTGTCGGTGCAGATCAAGCAACCGCAGTTACAGATCGCCAGGTCTTACTCCCCGTTGCCTAGTAACACTGGGGAAGAGGACGATGGGGCGCTGAGGTTTCTGGTAAAGCTGGAACCTGGCGGGGAAGTGACGAGGTATCTTTTCTCACTGGGCGTCGAGGATAAAGTTTTCCTTCGGGGGCCAACGGTGGAATACATTTTCCCGCCGGCGGGGGAAGTAGATAAGACGCTGTTCATTGCTGGAGGTACGGGGATTGCGCCAGCGCTGCAATTAGCTGCCAACTCGCTCGCGCCCGAGACGGAGATCTTTTGGGCTGTGCGGAGTAGAGCGGAAACGGGGGGTGCAATGGCGGAGGAGGTGGGGAGGTTGGTACGGAAGGCTGGGGGTAAGGTTTCTGTGAGGGTTTTTGTGGACGAGGAGGGCGGGATTGGGGTTCATGATGTGGAGAGGGGGATGGAGGGGGGGAAAGTTGCCGTCGTAGTTTCCGGGCCAGAGGGGTTTATTAAGTGGGTTGCTGGGGAGAAGGTGTGGAGGGGGGGACGCGAGGAGCAGGGAAAATTGGGAGGTATGGTTAGGAAGGTTCTTGAGAAGAGGGGTGGGGAGGTGACGGTTTTTAAACTTTAATTAGACGGGGGGGGCGCTGTTTATAAACTGAATTCATGTTTGGGGGGGGGGGGTATATGGGTGATTGGATGGGCCTATAGAATCTATTCAAGTGCTACCTAACGTAAGGGATCCAAATCAGTCCTAAAGAGACCCTCTTATTATGCAGACGCTCGATAGTAACGCTGCAAGCTAGCTATTCAATAGTTACGATTCCAAAAAAAAAAAAAAACACAGCCCAATGATTACTTCCCTAACGACATGACAACAATACACACACACACACACGGATTCCCACCACCATCACAACACAAGATCCACTCGTGGACAGCTGCAGATATCACCCCCTTCCGGGGACCATAAAGCATGCCTTGGCGGTTTGAACTTAACCCTCTCGCGGCACCAACCAATGATAACCAAGCTGAGTTTCCACGCTCCCCCAAAAGGCAGAGCACGGAAGCGGTGAATTCTATTCCATTCCAATACCCGTTGCCACATCCCGATACGTACAGTATGTACCGCGAGTGATTATGCGTGAGTATCGCGAGGAGCCGAAGCCGGGGTGTGGTGCGTATATATCTACTGGCACTCAGCCGATGGGAGATATGGGAATCGCTAGCCACCGGTTAGTCATGATATGATACTCGAATTGGAGGAGTGTGAAGAAGAAGAAAAGTTAACTATTTTACGTATCATAGTGGGGGGAGTGGGGGATCCTCCCTCCTCTCTCTAACTTTAACCGTCATCGCCCCGCTAATAAATAGTTTGCGTGGGTATTATGATACCACTTCCAGTGATATAACTTCCCCCCCCCACCTTTGGCGCGGGAAAGAGAGGTCGGGAGCGGATCTGTTCTGGTCACTTCCTGATAAACCCTTTTTTGATGGATTTGAGATTATCAGAGAATGATTTTAGAATTCGGTGTGTAAGCTAATTTAGTTACAATTTTTTTTTTAATTTTTTTTTTCCAGCAATTGGTGTGTCTAGGCAAATTGAATTTGTTTTGCCCTTTTTCCAACGGTTTTAGAGAATGCTTGATAGGATATCATGCTTGGAGAATGCTTTTGTAGGAGAAGGGCGGTTTCTGTGGTATTATGGGAGGGGGATGAAGAAAGAAGGTATCGAGAGAGAGAGAGAGCATATATATATATAAAGGAGATGAACAGACAATGGTGTTATCTTGAGAGGGGAGCAAAAAAAAAAGGTGAAACGGATTAGTTAAGGCCAGGGAGGAGAGAGAGAGAGAACGGAAGATCTGATATTTTATCTCGAGAAAAAAAAGAACAGAACAGAACAGAATGGATCGGGTATAATAAAGCAAGGCCGACCACAAAAGACATTATAATAGCGAAATGGATGCTCAAGTTTGGAAAATCAAGATATATAAGTAGATCTTCTTCTCAAGACCACTCTGGTGTCGTCACCCCTTCGTTGTTCTGGACTTCATCACCTTCATCTTCATCATCTTTAATCATCTTCATCTTCATCTTCATTTTCTCCATTATCTCCATTATCTTCATCACCATTCTCGTTCTCGGTCTTATCGCTACCACTAAAATCCCTCATCAACCTCCTCCTCCTTCTCCTCATATCTCCCTCCTTTCTGTCCCGCCTAGCATCCCACATCCTCCTCTCAGCCCTATCCCTCTCCCACTCGACCCACCTCTGAATGCCCCGTGCCATCTCCCTCTCCATCCCCTCCTCCTTGCCCGTACCCCTCATCTCTGCAAGCCCATAATTCCTATACAGAGCGCCAACAACCCTCTCCAACCCGCCCAGCAGACAAAAGCCCATCACAACACACCTCATGCCCAGAAACCTCCAGAAACCATCCTCGCCCTCACCCTCACCACCCTTGATCAACCTTGTGGGAGGGATCTCCATAAAGAATCCCACAACCTCGCTCAAGTCTTCGCGCTCCTCGTCGGATAAAAGGGCATGCTTAAACCCCTTGACAAAGTCCACGCACCAACCAAAGTAATCATCGGACGTGAGTCTAAACCCATCATGTAGTCCATCCAGAGATGCGGAAACCGAAACGCTCCAGTTCTCAATACAATCCAGCAATCTCCAGAACTGGAGGAGGATAATCTTCCTCTTGGTCCCCTCTACCCCGCAATGAACCCTCTTCTTCCCCTTGTCGTGATGCTTGGCGTCGTCCTGGATCTCGGAGAAGCACCGATCTATCAGGTGAACGACGTAGCACCTCTGCTGCAACCAAGAAAAGTACTCTCCAGACGTGATGTCCTCCAAGAGCGCCTCCGTGCCATCGTAGCTCTCGGAAATGGCCTTGGCGAGGAGAGGGTGCAAATACGGGTCAGCGAAGAGCAGCTTCTGAACGCTCGGGGGGCGCATCGAGGTGCGGAAGTTGTGGGTCGAGTTGAAGACGGTGTCGGTTACGATGCTCCCGGTTTGGATGTCGGTGCGGAAGGTGGGGTGTGTTGCTGAGAGGGCTAGGAGTGTGGAGATGGAGGTTTCGGAGAGGATCCTTTGGCGGATGGGGATTGGGAGTGTAGTTAGACGGAGGGGGAAATGAGGGAGGGGGTTCGGTGGAAGGAGGAATTGACGGGGTGGAGGGGTGGGGGTTGAGTGCGGTTGGAAGGAGGGAGAAGAGGAAGAAAAGGAGGGGGGAGGAGAGGAGCTGGGAGGAGGAGGAGAATTTTGTGAATTGTGATTGTGGGGAGAATCGTGGGGAGGGGGGGAATGAAGAGGAGAGGGAAGCGACTGCGAAGAAACACTACTACCCGCCGGGGAGGCCGAAGTGAATGTAAGTGGAGGCATACTTCTGTCTCGAATTTTATTTACCCAGTCCCTAGAAGAAGAACCTAGGCTGGGCCAGTAGAATGTGTAGGGCAATTACCTTCGAGTGAGACTTTGTGAAACTACCTCAATCAGGAAAGTTGTGGTCAAGAGAAAATTACGGCTGCATGGGGCATGGGTCTTGTTTTTTCTCTTGCTGGCAACGGTCTCCTTGCAGCGTGACAAGCACTGAACCAGTCTTGCAGGGGAGACGCACGCACACGCAAGAACGACGCTAACCGGATTCGTGGCAAGCAAAAGACGTGTGGCTGGTACGCGAGGCACTGAGCTACCATAGAAATGTCACGATGGCGGGAGCAAATACGGGTGCCGCGTGGGAGGCGAACAATGAGGGGAGATGAGAGTTATGATACCTATGCCCCCCCGCTACCACTGGTATAGTATTTCAAAGATGCCCCGCTTACAGCTTGCGTAGAGGAGGACTAGTTTTTTTCGGCCCTGGGGTGGAAATTTCTATTAGAATGAATACGATACCTTTGCCCATTTTGTTATTCACGTTTTTGCGATTCTCACTTTCACGTCGTAGCCCAGACAGAGATCGCACACTGGGATCGTTGCGCCCCTAGAGATAATCGAAGGATCAAACGGAGGGAATGTTGATATCATACATAAGGTAAAATAAACTCTTGAAGGGCATGCAAGTATGATATATACCACAGTAGTAGTTCTAGGTCACATTCGATAATACGATACCTCACCAAGATGAACCCCTCCACAGCGCTGCCGTATGACATCCCAATCACCTTGAACACCGAAGGCCAAGGAGCTGAACTCCCACCAAACCTTCCCCGCTCATGTTAACGTCTATTAAACCATTAGAACCCTGCCAGCGACGAACCCCCCCCCCCCCCCCCCTTCCTTCCTCCAAAAACCACCGAAGCACTAAATCAAGTGCCGCCTCAAACATTGAGCCCCAGGACACTAAATAATACTCACTTTTGCCCCTCAGGTATGATCCGGGGAAGTGAAGAAAACTATAATATCACACCCCCACCAACAAACTCCAGGAACTACCCCCTCTCCTTAGTCTAGCTAGCGCTCGGGCGGAAGGAAGGAAAGAGTAGATCTTACGGAATGGGATTTAACTTTTCCTCCCTCCTCTTCTGCATAGTACGATATCATACATACTCTCTCCGAACCACCCCCCCCCCCCACACAAGATCAACAAAAAAAAACTTTCTAATCTACAGCCAGCCTAATATAATCCCCCCCCCGTGGACTCCTTGAAAAATATTCCGTATCATATCATATAATACGTGGGATACCACCGAGCAGACCTATTATCAACTACTATCATACCCGCCACGCTCTGGCATAAATAGGGCAGCCAAACCGGTATAAATTTTAAACAGTGTGCACATCAAGTCTCCGATCCCCAAGTAGCCTGCGTACCGGATTATATGTATCCACTGTACGGGATGGCTCTGCCGTGTTTCCACCCGCATGTCAAACAAACAATCGTGTAGGGTGCCCCGAGTGATAAAACATGACCAAGACCTGCACAGCACACAAATCCCAAGAGAATTCAATTATCGCGATCGCGAACGACAGATTCCAGCACAGCCCCACCCACAAAAGGTAAGAAAGAAAAGGAAGGAAGAAAAAGAAAACATTTTACCCAGGATATCATAGCCAAACTACAGCTAACGACAATGACACAAATCCAAATTTCGAGCCCTGTCAAGGGTCTAAGCAAAAAAAAAAACCCCCCATCAAAGTCTAAATCCATCTATCTAAGCAAAACTAGATTATTGAGTCTTCGCTTCCTTCCCCTTCTGAATTGCCGCCATGGCCCTGATAAAGTATTCCTGTGTAAACGTTTCGCTGTGAACAATCCTATTAGTTGATGACAAAATAGCTGGAGGGGAGGGAGGAAGTAGTAGACATACGCATAAAAGGAATGCTGTGCAGAATGTTCCGGGACGAGATTATGCGCCAGTTCATGTGCGACAACAACGAACCAGTACGCCAACGCTTTCTCCGTATCACCTTTAGCAACTGCTTCACCGTGGAGTTCTAGGAAGAAACGGAGATTGCAGAATATTGAACCACTAGTATTAAATGCAATCGACGTCCCTTGCTCATCAAAGTAAATGTGCATCGAGGCGATTCTAAGGGAATATATCTCAGAGATTTCCTTCAGCAATCTGGAGAATGAATTGACTGCCGCGGCGTTTTTGCCGAAAATATCTTGCTCCTTCGCCTTCCTGTCGACATACAACTTGATCCCCAGAGCGGAATATCCGGCAAAGGTGATATCGTGGCTCGGGCTTTTTCTACCGGTTAGCACTGAGATATCAAAAGATAGTGCGGGAAACATACCGAGAGTCGCAATAGCTCTTCTGCTCCTTAACCACAAAAGTTTCCGGAAGGTTGAACAAGTCATTAGAGTCATGGCTTCTACTAGATTCCACCGCTCTACGCAGGTTCTCCCTAATTCTATGAGGGTCGGTAGGCTTCTCCACTTGTGGCTGCGCGTGTGAGGTCGGCTTTATTTGTAACTGCGCTTGGTGATGTTGCTCGGGAGACTGGTAATCGAGGAAATCCTTTATTTGCTCTGTTTGCTGGCTATCCTTATCGAGACCAAGAGTTTTAGTAATCTTCCCGAAGAAGTTATTCGTCCTCGGTCTATCCACGATGGGAGGAACTAGGGAATTTGTCTTCCTTTGAGGAGATGGTTCAGTAAATGCACCCGGCATAGCAAATCGCTCCTCCGGCTCTCGGGTAGCTTGCTTCGTTTGCTCCGGCAAAATCTGCTTCTGCTGCAGCTTCTCCTTTTCACGTGCCAGCTTCTCCTCTTCTTCGAACTTCCGTCGTTCTTCGTCGAGCCTCCTCAGACGCTGGTTTTCTGCAATACGAGCCTCAGCGGCTTTTGCTTTTAGAATCCGTTCAACGTTAAAGCCCCGTGACTTTAGTACCATCAGGTCTAAAATCCTGTCAGTAAATCCAACAATCCAGGGATTCTGTGAAAAAGTATACCAGTGCTTAACAAACTCTCCAGCAGCAAATAGGAATGCGGTTTAGGCCGCCTAAGTATGATAGAAACGAGTCCCACCGAGACGTCGTAATACAAGAAACCACGAGTCACATACAAAATAATCTGCTTCGTGACAGTATCCTTCGTTATCGAAGCAGTCTTGTCCTGCAGATGACTAATCGTTTTATATCCTTCGTGCCTCAGGGTATTCTTCACACGGATGGTATCAACATACGAAACTCGCAGATTGTTCTCCAGCCACCGGGCATCGTGTGCAACTTCTTCATTGTTGTTATGAAGAAATAAACGACACCTCTCCAAAACAAGCTTACTCAACTTTTCTACCTCTCTCTCCGCGTGTATCGGATTCCCAATGCGCCATTCGGGAAAGACCCTCGCTGACACAGCCGAAGCGCCTAAAGCCTAGAATTGAACTCAGATTAGCCTCATGCCCATCTATACAAAGCCAAGCCTCCATACCGTATAAAAACTCTCTAGAATGTCCTCTTGCGGGGCTGTCAGAATCTCGCTCTTGAACATGACGTAAGTCACATATTCATCGATCACCAAAACCTGGTCTGCCCTAGCCAGAGTAAACTCCTTGATGGTACCTCCATCGGCGTTTTCTTCGGCGGCACTTGCATCAGCCCCGTTGCCGGCCGAAACTTCTCTCAGAGCTCCGAGAAACCGACTCTTCCGCATCTCCTTGAGGAGCATTCTGTCTTTCTTCAAGTGGCTCCAATTCTCTGCGATACTTCTCAAGGCCCCCATGTATTTCTTCTCGCCGCCGAAGACATCGAGTAAACGGTCCGGCTCACGAACGATCATATAGGCAACCTCTGCTACTGTAGGCTCATGCTTACTTCCGCATTTAGTCAGGAAAGCATTTGCGTCTTGCCCCAAGTCGACAAAGTCAAAGATCTCGTAATAAAGGCTTCCCTGACCTCCTAGAAAGCAATTCTTTGGCGGAATCCACTTCAGTTTCCGAGCCGGACCCGGTCGCATATCGCCGGGTTTTAACGGCACAGGCACAATGCGGGCGTTCGACAATCGCTCGACAAGATGCGGTAGAATCTCCGCAAGTCGGGTTGAAAAGTAGGAGAACTTTTCCTGAGCGTCGCGGATCGTGGTCGGCGGTTGAAGGATGAGTTTGTCGACGCAGAGCGCCATAGGAGGATCGGCAGAAACCCCAAACTTCTGTCCGTGCTCCTGAAGGTCACTCCGTAAAATATCATAGCCCATGATAGCAGCCCGGGGGTTAGAATAACAGTGCCTAGGTGCGGCCAGCCTCGCCTTCTCTTGACTTTTACCTTTAAGTGGTAAAAACGCCATCTCCATCCCCGCGGCGTTGAAAGCCGTATATCCGTTATGATAATAATTGCTCACATAGTATTGTAGGGCAGCCTCTCTAAGCGTTGCATTGTCCGCAGAAACAGCAGCTATCCTTAAAACATCCTGCGCACTCGGATACTTCTTGAGTCCAAGACTTGTCAAAAATTTCCCCTCCGGGCTGGCACCTTTCCAGTTCGGCCAATATAGTATCGGCAATCCAAGCTTTCTGAGTTGGTCGTCTGGTTCGTATAACTGCGAAACTTTATACCGATTTTGTTGAGACTGAGGGCTCGAAGTTTCCGCCGTACAGATAGCCGTGTTCTTCAGTTTCGCAATGTCGTCCTTAGGGATATCGTTCCAGACACTCGTGAGATATCTGACAAGCTCTAAATGGCTCCATTTTGTCCCGCGTTGGGTCGCATCTTCGTTCATCAACCTCTCAAACACCAGCTTAAGTTCCACCGTCTTCCTAACGCCGAGGGCTGTAAGAAATTTGTCCCGTACACCATTCATACTCACAATCAACGGTAAGTCCTGGAAAAGCTTGACTGTATTGAAATATGCTTCCGTAGGAATCCTCAAGCCCATCTTTGTGGGTATGCACCTCTTGTCCTTCAGAATGCCAACAGCATTCTCCTTCTGCGTGCTGGTCATTTGGTCCCAATTCTTGGAAACAATTGCTAAAACCTGCGTTGAGAACTTTGGTGAAAGCTCGATACTTTGCGAGGCCGGCAAGGGATGAGGTGGGGAGCAAACAAATCTCAACCAGGTCAGAACTGCGATCTCTTCCCATCCAAGAGCCATTAGTTGAGGCATACTCAAAGCTTTGGTGATTTGAAACGGCAGACAATCTGAAGGGATCGGAACATCAGGGGACAACTTGTTGGGATTGACATAATATTTTATCATTCCCAGAGAGATAGGAATTGTAACATCTCCGTTGGAACCCTCCGGCGAGGAGGTCGTTGCAACGGCTACACCAAGCAAATTCTGAACGATGTTATCGTCTAGATCCCCCTTAGTCCGTTTTTCTGCCAGCCACTTTAGGAACAAATCTTGCTGTGTCCCACTCAAGGCTCTGCTTTGGAGCTCCTGCTGAATATCGGTGGCAGTGATCTCCGTTAGTAAGCCCCTATCCCTCAAGCCTCTTATAAACTCATGCGCCTCCTTCGCAATTTTCTCCGGTAGTAGCGGTAATCCAACCAAAAAGTTCACATCGCTCGACAACCGCACTTGGTCACTCGGCAAAACTCCCCGGGTGGACATAATCTCAATTGAATTTGATCTCTTAGAGCAGCTCCAGAATTCCATCCCGATGCGATCTCCCACAGCCGAGGCCGGTGTCGAAGGGGTGAATGTGAATTGCTTCATGATATGAATAGCGTGGCCAAACAAGTCCTCCAATTGCCCCTTTTGCCTTTCAGCCCTTCTAGCCAGCGCTGACATCTCATCGGTGTACATGATTCTAGCCAGGATACCGGCGATCCTGAGCATCTCAACATTCCAATCTCTAATAACTCTAGCATTAAGATCTATATTCTCTCTCTCAACAGTAGGTATCACTGAAGGGGCGGATATATGAGCGCTGATACTAGTTGTCTGGTGCGTTGGAAAACCAATGAATATTCTCCCGGACTTTCCAGGTAACACATTCGAGAATATCTCTGCATCCTCTGAAGCGTCAAGCTCATCCTTTGACATCGACAGAATAGCCAATTTTGTGGTTTTGGGTGGCGGTTTTTTGGTCGCACGCTCGAGCTCCTTAGCGAATGAAGGAGTAACATTGGTATTCACAGTCGCCGTCGCTATCCGCAAAAATATTGAGACCGTTGTATTAGCAGATAGGTCAGAGTGAAACGATTCCTTAGGCGCTACCGGTTGAGAAGCTAAACGAGAAAATATCGATCTAAGGGTTTGGCTAATCTCGGCTGCGGGTGGGCTATAATGAGTGACATTCATGTACTTGGCATCGATCTGCACACTCTCCATATCCACCCTAGCAATCCGCATCAATTTATCTCGTGTAGTCGGATCTATCGACTCGGGTATCTGCAAAATATCTGATGGGGATGTCTTCTTTTGTAACGACAATAGACAATGGTCGTCAACATAGAGGGATATAGAATTCAATCTAACGAAAGTAAGTGAGGTGGCAAAAAATTTGCATAAATCTTTCAAGTCTGGCAGTTCGGATGGCTCCCGGTATTCCAACAAAAAGGTTGTATATCGGTCCCTGGTATCAAGCTTTACTCTCCGAGTAAATAAAGAATTCCCCTTCCAGTAAAACGCCATAGCTTGATCACCGGAGGACACAAAAGGTTCCTCACAATCGGCGAACACACTATAAAAGCCAACACCAAAAGCACCAATTTTTGTCTCATCAGGATTCCCTTCCGCAATCCTCTTCAACCGTAGCCAGTCCTCATCTCGAAAGGAATGGCCATCGTTCTTGACCAACATCCGTTGCATCTTAGACTTCACGAGCTCTCTAAAATCGGGTTGATGGCCTGGGGGTACCGAAGCAGATCCGTCCGATTGGAATCGAACCTCCACAGAGTTGGCGTTTGCATCTGCGGCATTCTGCAGAAGTTCTCGCAGTCTGTACAAAAGAAATGCCGCATTAGTCACGAAACAAGGCTAGGGAAAGCTGAAAGGTGATAGCTACGTTGTATTCTCGCTAGAATATCGGGCAAGCACTTTGTCGATCTAATTCTCCCGGTTAGCAAAGAACGAGGCAGAAGTGCAGCCCTGACGGGAGTGGCCACTTACAAGAGCTCTGGTATTCACTGTAACAGCTTCCCCCTCCTGTGTAGAGCCCAAAGTTTTGGCCCGAAGAGTTCTATAATCGTCCATGATGGGAAAGTATGTGGGGTTGAAGCTTTGAGAGGAAAAGTATGCGGAGAAGATGGTAGTGAGGAGCCCTGAGGAACTATGGGGGGGGGGGTGGAGGGATGGAGGGGCAGTGGTATGATACGTGTACTGCGGGTTAAACAGCAGCCAGCAGCTTTTATATTTAGGACAAGGGGCATCCTGTGGAATCAGCCAGAAGAGCAATACCATTGCCCTCGCCTAGCGAGCTAGCTTGTGGAACATGGGCGTAGCGACTCAGTGATGGGTTCGGCCTTGGGGCTGTTCGCTTAGACTATTGGGTGGACGTTTATGGTATGAATACCGTACAAGTACAGTACCCTGTTCTGCTCCTATCCTCAACCGGGTAACTGGTCGCCAGAGACCCTACTAGTACTCGTACTTGTAGAGTGAAAGGATCGTGATGGTTAATGCTCTAAAATATTTTAAATGAATAAAAAATCAGACAAAGTCACCGTAGCGCAAACACCCACCATCGTGCCGTGTCATGAGGCAAGTTGACCTGAGTCTCTACGAGTAACGGTAGAGCGACAGGAGACGGATAGACCTCTCAGTTGGCCGAGCCATATTGATTTATCGCCCAACAGTTTGAAGAAAACTGTTCGGACAACCAAAGCGACACCAGACCAATGAGGGAAGGACTAACCTACTCAGCCTGGTGCCGATGGAAGAAAATTTCATCTGAATCTCGAGGAGGAGGGGAAAATGTTGTAGACTAATATAACTTTCAAATATGCATCGGTTGCGTATTTGATTATGGTGCGAAGCGCTTGAAAGGTGTACGAGTACTAGTATGATACAGTACCCAAGGGGTGTACTTTTGTGATGCCTACTTTGGATTAGGTCAAGCGATTAGAAATGTTGAAATCGTTTTTTGAGTAGCAGTGGTTCAATTCTCCTAACTGGCAATGTTTTCCACAGAATCTTCACCATAAATCCGAATCATGATATTAGATGTAAGTGTAGTAAAGGTAAATCAACAGAAAACTCCAAAAACAAATTAAATGTATCTGATTTAAAAAAACTATATGTGGATACACATTGAACATGTATCGCATTATCTGGCCATACTGGAAATGGCGCTAACACAAACGATCAGCATGTGGCGTATTTTTGAGGGGGTGGCAAAATACGCAAGTATAAAAATAAGAACGAGTGATCTTTCATGTTGGCGGACCTGTGGGGGATTTTCCTTTATTTTCCATTCTCTCAGGTACTAGTACCTATTCTCTATCAACAAATTCAATTACAAGATTCTCAGTTTCCTCATCAATTGGTGGCTCTTCCTCCTGGCTTGCCATCATTTGCTCATTCTGTCTCCAATCGCCCATTTTGAGAAGTGTAGATTCAATCCCCTTTACAGCCAACTCATCATCCGACGATCCATCAATAGGTAGTGTGAGGCCTAACTTGCGAAAAGTTTCAACAACAAGATCTTGATGCTTGCAGCAAAATTGATCCCATGCCTCTCCAACTGCTTGCGTAACAAGAACTCGGCGCTCTGCGATGGCGGAGGTGTTTGACTTTGAAATCTCGTGGAGACTAAGGTGATTGGTCTCCTCATACTGATCAAGAAGTTCCTCAAGAATATCGCGTAGAAGGCTTTTGAATGGCTTGTTGACCGAAACGTCAAGCGGCTGGACTAACCCAGTACATCCAGGGGGAATTAAGGAAGGAATGATATCGTGAGATCGTAGTGTTGTTAAAACGCTTTCAGTAGAATGAAATTTTGCTACATCCAGTGCGAGTAAGCGCGGTCCTGGAGGTAGAGCTGGAACAAGTAGATTATTGATCCAATCGACTAATAGATCTGAGTTTGCGTAGGCTGTTTCATTCCAGCAGACCCGAACACGATCATCATATCGTGCCATTTCTTCGTCCCGTTCTCACTGGTAGAACTGTGCTTTTCGGCCTTCATATCTGTCCTTTCCTTTGAATATAATTAAGGGACGAACTTTAGGCTTTCCACTTCCAAAAACTGTTAAGACAAGCGTTGCTTGCCTTTTATCCCATCCACTGTTTGAAGCCTTTACTTGCACTGACTTGCTCCCTTTGTCTGCATAGGTCTGGCCATCAAGGAATTCAAAAGGCAGGGGCGTCTCGTCAACGTTACAAATGCTATCGAGCAGATAGCGTCCAACAACGCGCAGTTCATCTGCTTTGCCAGACCGGAGCTGAGAGTTGCGACGATTGAATCGGAACCAGGAGAGAATGCTCTGAAGGTAGTTTTCGGGAACCTTTTGAGACTTGTTTGTTGTAAATCAAAGTGTAATCGCATTCCGTCTAAAAACCCAAAGAACCAACCATTGGAAATGTTAGGCATATAGAAAATGCACAGACCTCTCGGTAGGGTAACTGCGCACAGACCCTCATTTATCGAGAGCCTAACACCCCCCTCCCGCCCCGTTCTGGGGCCCGCACGTCCTTAGCGAGATTTCGAAGAGTTGCGTCCCATGACTATGATGTTGTTAGGAGTACCCGATTCCGATAGCCTAGGAGTACCTTAGGTAGGGTAACCTTACCCGAATTTGAGAATCTCAGTCTCCAACACCCCCCTCCGGCCCCCTTACGGGGCCCGCGCGTCATCATACACATCAACCTTAGTTGCGTCCTGTGACTATATGGTCACAGAACTAAAGGTGTCAGAATAACACCGTATACGTCGCTGCCGTCCGTCCGACCGAAAGCTGTTCGCAGGATATATAAGAGGGGACCTCTGGCAAGACCTGAGAAGTGGAACGAAGTCAATCCGTCAACTACTCAGGGAGTTACTAGGCTTCAAAGATATGACACCTTTGACACAAGCCGTAAGTAACGGGACGTTTTCGCACAAGGTCATGAGATGAAGGTTAGAAGGTTCGGGATAACGAACCAATGCATTCACATCCACCCTTGGACGATTAGAAAGAGTCTAGAGCTCCTGGAAACACTACCAAAGAAGCCAGCGAGCTTCGAGGAGTGTTGCAACTATGATAAGAGGTGTACCGCAGTTGCGGGATTTACAACCAACATAACACGAAGGTCCACCCCCTCTACATAGAACGATCAGGAGTTGCCGACCGAGGAATTATAAGACTATTCAATAGAATAGCCTCTCCTCTACGAGAAGAGAGTCATTTGAATGAATTCTATTGGTTAGTTGTTGAGTTATCGCAACTAGAAGTCATCGACTCCGGCATGTCTGCAGATGCAGTCTCGTATCAAGACTGATCCTCTTGATAACGAAAAGAACTATTGGAGCCAACAAAGTTCGACTTGAGAACTCGGCTACAGGTCCATAGACTCTGAGGATCGGATAATTACTACTGGTGACAAGCAAGTCTGCCGGGCAAGAAATAGTAATTACTGAAGATGGTGTGATGGTTTTCAAGGTCTCCAGGTGTTCGCACCGTCATGGAGAACTCGACGTTGCACATAAGAATTGAAGAGGTACATATTTTGTATGCTAGATAGATGTAGCCCGCGAACACTCAGACGCGGAATATAAATATCGAAGTGCCTCCCAAGCTTAAGACATCATCAAGCAACGGAGAAGAGACCTTAACAATATAATATTGTTTTTACGATTCTATCTTACTTTCTTGCACTCTTAGTAGTCATAAACGAAACGAGTTGCTTCCGAGCCTTCCTAGACAAATCTCCGTTTATACGAAAGAATCCCAATTGGCCTAGACGACCTTAAGCCTATACCGGTTGTCTCCGCCTGTCACGATCCTAGATCGGACATAGTAGATTTTATTAGTTAGTTAGTAAGTTTCATTTGTTACGAAATTGGTTTATGAGTTTCCTTTGTTATGTAGTTGTTTTATGTTATGATTTATGTTTTCACGCACTTGACCTATTCAGAGGTCATGTGATTTATGATGGGCTAGGCAACGAGGCAGACTGCAAGGCAGACTCGTTGAGGTTTCATTTGTTATATTTCACGCACGAGACTTATTTAGAAGTCACGGGGCTGCATAAGGAGGCTATGCAACGAGGCTGTGCGCAAGGCAGACTCGTTAGGTTTATGTTATGTTTTATGTTATGTTTCACGCACATGATCTATTCAGAGGTCATGGGGTTGCGCAAGGGGGCTGCGCAAGGCAGAGTGGCAAGGCAGACTGCCTTTGGTTTGATTTGTAAGCGGGTTGAGGGAAGGACTATATAAGGAGTCCTCGGAGGCGAATTAGTTAGTTCTTCACGCAACCATCTAAGTTATTTTCCTACTTATTGTTTTAAGAACGAATTTACTTTATTCTATATACCTCACGATAGTTACACAAACTTAGTAGAAGAGGAACGCCTCTATGACTACTAAGTGTAACAAGAGAAAAGGTAATAGTGTGAACGCACACTATACGAGAACGACGAAGAAAAGTAATAGTGTGAACGCACACTATTAGTACGAAATATATAGTGTCATTCAATACTATAAGAGAAGTATCGTTGCCTGTCGCGTGAATTGATATAGGAACAGGACCCCATAACATTTGGTTGCGTCTCACCAGCGACGCCCAACGATAGACAACACGGCTTTCAACCCAGATCACGAAGGTGATCTCGATATAAACGACGATACCCTAGGGTTAGGAGGAGATTTTACCGACGCCCTAGAAAACGCATCAGCACAGCCCTCAAGGACAGGAAGTCCAGTTACACCAGAAGGCAGATCACCGGCGGAAAGCTCTGACGAAGAAGGAACACCAACTCCAAGAAGGATGGCGGACGTACCCGCACCAGCGGTGGCACCACCTGCCCCAGTCAATGTAATCGGCATGACTGAGGCACAATTCAACGCTTTCCGAATTTCTGCACAACCAAACTCGAGGAATCGACCGAAGCCACGGGAGCCTGATGTGTTTAAAGGAGATCGAACGAAGTTTCGGAGCTTCATAGCTCAACTAGAGGGGTACTTTAGGGTCAAAGAATACAACGGCAGCGAAGACAACCTAAAGGTAGCCTTTGCGGAGTCTCTCCTGAGAGACACGGCCGAGGCATGGCTCATCCCCTATAGCGAAGGATCCAAACCAAGGACTTGGGACACGTGGGACGAGTTCAAACAAACCCTAAAGGAACAATTCGGAGACCCGAATGCAAGAGAAACAGCACGACTCAAACTCGAGACAATGAAGCAAGGAAGAAAGAACATGACAGAGTTCTGGAACGAGTTCCGACTTATCGCAAGCGAAGCAGAATATGACGACAACTCCCTATGGAATCACCTATTGTCAGCATGCAGCGAAACGCTACAAGACGCTTGGGGCTTAGGAGATACACCTTTCACCACTACCGACGCTTTCGCAAGATGGGCAATCGCGAAGGAAAACAAGCTCAACCAGGTGAAGCATGCAAAAAAGCAGAACCCCACGGCGAGACAACAAGAAATACCAAGAAGCGCCGACGGAAAATATGTGGCTAAGACTACCACATCTGGAGGAAGCGGAGGAGAACCGATGGACCTGGATGCGGTAAGGGGAGGAAAGAAAAAATTCCAAACCCGATTCGGGATGCCGAAATTATCATCCTTGGAATATCGGAAGAGAAGAGAAGAGAACGCATGCCTCAGATGCGGAAAGAAGGGACACTTTATTGCGCAATGCGGGAATAAAGATGTCAAGATCCGAGAAATGACAATGGAAAATCCCCAGGAGGATTTAAACGACTCGGGTCCCCAGTAAATGGTGGTCGGAGGGACTAGCCAAAGGGAAAACCCACCAGGATTACACAACTATCGACGGCTTTTGATAACTCGGCACTATTCCAACACACGGACAACAAAGAAGAACAAGACGATTCCGATCACCTCATGCTCAAGATAAAGATATCAACGAACAATGGAATAATGGAAACCAACGCAATGCTGGATTCAGGGGCAACGGAAAACTTCATCGACCAAGAGTTTTGCGACATGAACCAAATACCCCTGAATCGGATCAGCAAACCCAGAGACATCTATGTGGTCAACGGGGAAAAAAGCAAAGCGGGACCCATTATCCACGAAGCGGAAGTATCTATGGAGATCGGAACACACAAAGAAGAGGTGGTTTTCCAAGTGGCCAATATGAGGAAGCATACGGCCATACTGGGAACACCATGGCTCAAACGACATAACCCAAGGATCGACTGGAAACGAGAAAAGATACATTTCGACAGCGACGAACGCACGGCAAGCTGTGTCGAAAAACCACCAACAGTCAATACAGTTCCAGAAGAAATTGCGATATGGGAGAATGAGCAAGCACGCATGTTGGAAACAACATGTAATGAAGGGGACATTCAGATCAGACGGATGGACCCGAAAGCAAAGATACCGACTAAGGGATCGGTTATGGCTGCAGGTCACGACCTATACAGCATGAATGGTACGACTGTTCCCGCCAGGGGACAGGCCATGATAAGAACCGGGATTGCGATACAACTCCCCGAAGGAACCTATGCACGAATAGCTCCAAGAAGTGGATTAGCGGTACGTCATGGTATCACCACTGGAGCCGGAGTCATAGACGCAGACTATCGAGGGGAGGTTCAAGTATTGCTTATGAACCTGAAAGACGAAGACTACGAGATCAGAGAAGGGGACCGAATCGCCCAAATGATCATCGAAAAAATCGATACTCGGCAACTACAGGAAGTAGTTAGCTTGGAAGAAACGATAAGAGGCGAGAACGGATTCGGAAGTACTGGTACCACGGAGATAGAACAACCTAAAAAGAAAACCCTCGATATCGATTTTATATCAGCAAAAACCTTCGGAAAACTCTATCGAAAAGGAGAACGATGTGGAGTACTCAAATGGGAGCCCGAAGAAGATGGGCCAACGATAGCCGAAGCTTCGACGATAAGTACGCGGCTAGCCGTACGACAAGGAATGAATAAGCAAAAGACAACGCTTAAAGAAATGGTACCGAAGGAATACCATGGATTCCTGGACGTGTTCGAAGAAGGAGAAAAGAAGGATCTACCCGAACGCAGGCCAGAGGATTACAAGATCGAGCTAGAGGAAGGGAAGACGGCTCCCTTTATGAAACTCTACCCGTTACGAGAAGAAGAGCTCAAGGTATTAAGAGAATACCTTGAACAAAACCTGGCACGAAGATGGATAAGGCCATCATCATCGTCAGCAGGAGCACCAATATTATTTGTCAAAAAGAAAGATGGCAAATTGAGGTTATGCGTGGACTTCAGAGGGTTGAATGCGGTATCTAAAAAAGACAGATACCCATTACCTCTGATAGACGAAGCATTGGATCGACTGGGAAAGGCGTAATGGTACACCAAGCTGGACATCAAGGATGCCTATCACAATATCAGGATCGCCAAAGGAGACGAATGGAAAACGGCATTTCGCACTAGGTACGGACTGTACGAATACCTAGTAATGCCGTTTGGACTATCCAATGCACCGGCCACATTCCAAAGATGGATTAACTCCAAGTTAAGTCAATTCCTGGATGTATGTTGTATCGTCTACCTAGATGATATCCTCATATATTCAGAAAACTTGGAACAACACCAGAAGGATATACGGTCGATAATCACGGCATTGCGACAGGCTAAAGTCAAGCTGAAGCCTACAAAATGCGAGTTCCACAAAAAAGAAACGGAATATCTGGGCTTCATCATCAGCCCAGAAGGGATAAAAGCAGATCCGGTCAAAACAGAAGAAATCGAAATTTGGAAACCTCCAAAGAGCGTCAAAGGAGTTCAAAGCTTTTTAGGCTTCTGCAACTTCTATCGAAGATTTGTAGAAGGATTTAGCAGAGTGGCTAAACCGCTATACGGACTCACGAAGAAAGGAATCAAATGGGAATGGGGGGAACAACATCAAACGAGTTTCGACAAGTTAAGAGAGAAACTCACTACGGCACCCATACTCCAACATTTCAACCCGGAACTACCAATACGGATTGAAACGGACGCATCGAACTATGTATGCTCAGGCATACTATCGCAACTGGCGGAAGACGGATTTTGGCACCCGGTCGCATTCCGATCGAAAACCATGTCAAAAGCGGAATGCAACTACGATATACACGACAAAGAACTATTAGCTATCGTACAGGCATTCAAGACATGGAGAACCTACACGCTAGGGCACAAATATGACATCAAAGTCATATCCGACCACAAGAATCTAGTGCCGTTCACCACCACGAAGGAACTCAACCAAAGACAAGCAAGATGGTATGAAACGTTATCGCAATACCATTTCAAAATCGAGTACCGACCCGGGAAACAAGGAGGACAACCAGACGCGCTCACGAGAAGGGCAGAAGATCTGCCAAACAAAGAAGACGAACGGATCAAACAAAGAGAAAGAATACTACTCCCTAAGGAAAAGTATTTCGAAGAAGGATACGACAGTGGATACGAATCCATGAACGAAGTAGGCACAACGGTGCTAAGCGACGAAGGATACACTCGATGGATCAAGGAAAAAACAAAAGAAGATGAGGATATGAAGAAAATATCCCAAGCATTGGAAGAAAAAAGAAAGGAAATAAAGGGGGTGGCGTTGGGATTATACCAAAGAAACGAGGGATACCTATGGTACGACAATCGGATAAGGATCCCGGCAGATGAAGCATTACGAACGGAAATGATAACAAGAAATCACGACATCCTACAAGCGGGACATGGCAGAATGGCTAAAACAGCAGAGCTTATTGGAAGGTCATATTATTGGCCTGATATGCGCAACGATATCAAACGATACGTCAAGAACTGCGAAACATGTCAGCGGACTAAGGCAGTGCGTCATGCACCTTATGGATTGCTAAAACCGCTGGAAGCTCCTGGAAGACCATGGCAATCGATAAGCATGGACTTCATCACCGGACTGCCAGAATCAAAAGGATGCGACGCAATATGGGTAGTGGTCGATCGTCTGACCAAGATGGCACATTTCGTGCCATGCAATACCACTATGGATACGACGGGATTATTCCAGTTGTTTAAAGACCAAGTCTTTAGATTACATGGACTACCGAAAGACATCATTTCCGACCGTGGATCATTATTCACTTCCGATTTGTGGAAGGAAATAACTCAAAGTTTGAAAATGGACCGACGGTTAAGCACAGCATTTCATCCACAAACCGACGGACAAACAGAACGAACAAATGCGATATTGGAACAATATCTACGGGCATTTGTGAACTATCAGCAGGACAACTGGATAGATTACCTCGCTACGGCAGAATTCGCCTACAACAACGGAAAACAAGAAACTATTCAGATGACACCCTTTTATGCGAACTACGGATATGATCCAACGTTCGATCCGGCAAAATACGATGTGCCGACAAAGATAACGGAGGTCGAGAACATGCATCAACTACACGCGATATTACGAGAAGAAATCTATCACGCGCAACAACGACACAAGGAATCAGCCGACAAACACAGAAAACCCGACCCGAACTTAGCCATAGGAGATAAGGTATGGCTAATACCAAAAAATATACGAACCACGAGACCATCACGGAAGTTGGACTACAAGAAATTAGGACCTTTTACGATCAAGGAACGAGTGGGACTGAGAGCATATAAGCTCGACCTCCCACGCTCGATGAACAACACTCATCCAACATTCCACATCAGTCTCATCGAACCCTATCAAGATAACTCTTTTCCCTCACAAAAACAACCTCCTCCTCCACCGATCGAAATCGACGGTGAAAAAGAATACGAACTCGACGAAATCATCGATTCTCGCTTACACTACGGAAAACTACAATACCGCGCGAAGTGGACCGGATATCCCCCTGAACACGATCTAGAGTGGTATTCAGCCGACAACTTCGAAAATGCAACCGTGGTAACGCGAGAATTCCACGAACGAAGACCTGGCAAGCCAGGCCCCGAGCCCAGTAAGATTCGGAGACTGGGTGGAGGTAGACAAGAAAGAGGAGGACCTCACGAACGAACAATGAGTGAACCTGGCGGATCTCAACCGCCCAGCAAACCCATCCCGCGAACACGACTTAATGTCGTGGACACACTGCTACGACGACGGATGCCCCACCCACTACGGGGACAAGGTCGGAGCGAACTGGTTCCCGCGGGAACTCAGCGGAAGGACTTCAGGGACGAAGTCAAGGAGAAGGGGGGGCAAAAAATCCAAGAAGGTCCGATGGACGGACCAGGAGACGGAAACGACGCCAAACCCCCTGAGCACAGAAACAACACCAACCCCGGAACCGAAAACTCCCTCGAACACACCAACCTCCTCCACGAGTCCCGAACCTCCCACATCGCCACAAACCACCGAGCCCGACACGATCGAATCACTCCAACAACAAATCCAACGAATGCAGGAGACGATCGACGCGCACGAAATCGATGCCCGCCTATATCAAGGGCAAACGAAGATGTGGGAGACAAAGGGGAGACGGTTGGAGAGGGAGAACGAGCGGTTGGCGAGGAAGGTGACGGCGGAGCAGGTCAAAGTGGGACTTGCGGAGCACGCGATGAAAAGGTTGCGGGAGCAACTAAGGAGCCGGGAGGCCAAGTACCAGAGGCTTAAAAACCTCTTGTACGAAGTAACCGGGGGGATCAGAAGGAGCGCTAATCTCATGTTGGAGATAGCGGGAAAGAGCGGGAAATACGATTGGTTGGCCTAATGGGACTTAGGCCTAGGGAGAGGGGAGCTATTGTCGCGATCCTAGATCAGACATAGTAGATTTTATTAGTTAGTTAGTAAGTTTCATTTGTTACGAAATTGGTTTATGAGTTTCCTTTGTTATGTAGTTGTTTTATGTTATGATTTATGTTTTCACGCACTTGACCTATTCAGAGGTCATGTGATTTATGATGGGCTAGGCAACGAGGCAGACTGCAAGGCAGACTCGTTGAGGTTTCATTTGTTATATTTCACGCACGAGACTTATTTAGAAGTCACGGGGCTGCATAAGGAGGCTATGCAACGAGGCTGTGCGCAAGGCAGACTCGTTAGGTTTATGTTATGTTTTATGTTATGTTTCACGCACATGATCTATTCAGAGGTCATGGGGTTGCGCAAGGGGGCTGCGCAAGGCAGACTGGCAAGGCAGACTGCCTTTGGTTTGATTTGTAAGCGGGTTGAGGGAAGGACTATATAAGGAGTCCTCGGAGGCGAATTAGTTAGTTCTTCACGCAACCATCTAAGTTATTTTCCTACTTATTGTTTTAAGAACGAATTTACTTTATTCTATATACCTCACGATAGTTACACAAACTTAGTAGAAGAGGAACGCCTCTATGACTACTAAGTGTAACAAGAGAAAAGGTAATAGTGTGAACGCACACTATACGAGAACGACGAAGAAAAGTAATAGTGTGAACGTACACTATTAGTACGAAATATATAGTGTCATTCAATACTATAAGAGAAGTATCGTTGCCTGTCGCGTGAATTGATATAGGAACAGGACCCCATAACACCGCCTAACAGATGTCATCTCAATGAAGCCTACTTCATAACACCATATACGTCGCTGCCGTCCGTCCGACTGGAGGCTGTTTGCAGAATATATAAGAGGGCACCTCTGGGTACCTCTGTGAAGTGGAACGGAGGAAATCAGTCGAAGGCGCATTGAGTTACTAGGCTTCAAAGTAAGGCACCCTGACTACAGGCCCAAAGTGACGGGACGTTTTCGGTTCGAAAATCCGCGACTACTCCTACAGTGCCCCAGAGGCCATAGGGGATAGATATGACACCAATGCCTATCTGAAGGCCACTGTATGTTGGTTGGTCCTGGAGACGGGATCCCTCGAGAGGTGATTCTCTTTGAAGCGAGGCGGACCGAGGGGAAGCTGCTCAGACTCAGAAGACCTAATAGGCGGTAGACTTATGAGTGTTGGCGCACCGTCTATATAGCCTGCATTATGCATAGGTACCCGACACATACGCTGGCCACTATGTGAAAATCGCAAGAGACTACTGGGACGATAGTCAAGACGACTGCAGTTTCAGACAGGAGTCTACTCGTCTCTATAAATCGAAGACCGGTCATTCGAGGATAATCACGCATCCTACGATTAGACAGAAAAGAATTTATGAGGACGAAGATCGTGTGTGAAAGTTCGGGGTAAAACAGGGTTCGCACTTGTTAAGACTATGAGACGTTAGCATACAAATCTTGGATAGGTACTTAGTTATAGGAGGATTAGATATAGTCCGCGAACACTCAGACGCGGGATATAAATATCGAAGTGCCTCCCAAGCTTTTAGACATCGACAAGCAACGGAGAAGAGACCTTAACAATATATCATTGTTTTAACTACGAATCTTTATAAAAATATTTTCCCCTATCGATCAAGCGAGTTCTTAGTAGTCATAAACGAAAAGGACGATACCGAGCCTTCTTAGACAAATCTCCGTCTATTACGAAAAGATTCAGGCTGTAACGTTCCTAGCTTGTGGTTAACTAATAGCGACGGGCAACGATACTTCTCTCCTTCGTTATAATCTCAATAGGTGTAACAGTTCTTAGATCCGTTGATCTACGTTATCACCGTTCGTCGGATAACGCCTGTTAGACCTTAATTAAGATAACTTCGCCTCACGTAGGCTCGTGAGAAATGTGTCGGATATGCAAATGTGATAAAGAGCGTAAAGATGTTTTATTCGTAAAGTAATAAGTAAGGAAAGTACTTAGAACAAAGCGTGAAGAGCCTATCTTCCTCGGCCGCCTCGGCCTCCTTATATAGTGCTCTTCACTCAACCCTAACCCTGATGACTCACAAGTGTGAGCCTCGTGAAAAGCCTTACAAAGGTCATATGACTCAAATGAGTCATACGCGCGAGATCCCATGACTCATAATCGAGTCATGTGCGAAACATAACAAATCATAACATAAACAAGTCATATGACTCAAATGAGTCATATGCGCAAGACCCATGACTCATAATCGAGTCATGTGCGAAACATAACAAATCATAACATAAACAAGTCATATGACTCAAGCGAGTCATATGCGTAAGACCCATGACTCATAATCGAGTCATGTGCGAAACATAACAAATCATAACATAAACAAGTCATATGACTCAAGTGAGTCATATGCATAAGACCCATGACTCATAATCGAGTCATGTGCGAAATCCTGAGCTACCTGTCACATCCGTGACACAGGCCTAAGTCTTCTCGACGAGAATTAGAGTCGGCTTCTGCCTAACAGGAAAAGCGAAAGTCTCCCGGATCTCCCAGAGGATAGCAATGAACATAGGATGCCCGCGCTTGTCGAATAAGCCAGTTTCACCGTACTGCTTTGCGTTCTTCCCGCCATTTGCGATACTTTTTGTAGAGGTGTATCTCAAGTTCTGGCCAGCGACAATGTACTATTTGCGATTGAGATTTACGTGTTCGCTTTTTGCTGGCAATAATTTGGTCTTGATTAACTCTCCAATTATGGAGAGTTGTAATTGGAACCAAGTATCGTGCTGATACCTCTTTAAGAAGAGGTGCTCGTAAGGTTCCTGGATTTGACTCTGTTGCAGACTGTGGAATACGGTGATGAAACCACCATTGTAGAACCGCAATCTTGAACTCTCGAGAATATGATCGCTGAGTTCGAAGTCGCTGTTTCCCAAAGCTTCCCGTTGAACGCTCTGGAATTGATTTTGAGGACCGGCCAGGTTTTGATATACCATTCGGCATGTTGGCGATTGACTCCAAAGGACGTAATACAGCACCAAAATCTTTTGATGGCAGGGGGTTTAGAAGCGATTGAATATCCATAATGACATTGTGAGAATCTGGGTGAATTGTACTAATTTGTATTTATTCAGAACTTCAATCAATTTGAATACAGGATGAATCTGTCTTTTAACTCTCCCTTAATACATTCAGGCAGAGTTGAATGACCAATTCATCGATGCTTTTTTTTAATTTTTTATTTCTTCGTCATGTACTCATAGTGGCAGATACCGGTATGGCTCATAAGCTCAACAGTTGTCTTGCTGCTCCAGCCTCTCTGGTTGTGATTGTGGTCGTCATAAAAAGGTTGAGACATTTCTCAGCACAGCTGAACATTGACATCGCCACATTGGTGGCAACTCGCTTTCCTTTCCATTTTAGTAATGGCACCATTTCCAGTATCGCCAGATAATGCGGTATCATAACCTTCAAACATATTTTTTGATATTAATAACTCTTTAACCTAACCAAGAACAGGCACTACAGAAATGCACCCCTCAGGTACACTTTTAAGTGCTTCGCACCATATGACAGAAGTTTCATTCGGAAACTCTATCATGCCACTATTTTAGTTATCATAGCTTGCTTTTTCCCTTCTGTTACCGTTGCATTACGGCATGCGACACCATTGTCGTTGACTTTTCCTTTTTTCTTACCTCTACCATATATCATGACATTGTATTGTTTAAGTCCGCCTCCCTGTAGCATAAATAGGTTCCTATGGACCCTCAGGGATAGGTATAATGAAGCAAGCAATAGAGTACAACCTCAATCAAGAATTACAACGGAAAATAACAACTATTTCACGAGTGATATGCGATGACACTTTCACTCACTCGAGTAGTGTACTGTACTGTACACCTTATACCTACCCGGGGAGGACGGAGAGGTTCCATTATAGGCGCCACGTATAATCCTATTCCCCGATAGATTGGGGGGCCGATTGCAAATGGTAGCGCAAGTGCAATTATCTTGTTTGCTCGATATCCCCCAACCTCCATATCTGAAACTATACAATTTTCGCAGCCCACCATAATTGATATGCTATAGGGAACGATAGTTGCCCCATTCCGTCCGTTCCCTAGAAAAGGAAAGTACGGAAGAGAATCAAATATCGAGTGATACGTCATGACAATTCATAAGTTACACCACCAATTAGTAACACCACGCAACCCCACCCCCACCTCCGATTAAGCCCAGATACGTCTATAACAGCTATAATATTCCATCATCTATTTTCTCTTGGTGGCCTTCTTGCCTTTATCTGCTCCGCTCGTTTTCGCCCCCACTCCAACAGGGGTGGCGCCCTCAAATTCCTTCTTGGCTTCAATCTCCTTCCCATCCTCGCCGTCGTCAGCTCCTCCCTGTCCAAATTCGTTGACACGTCTATAATCCACTCGGTAGATCCAGGCTTGGTATAGAGCAATGAAGTAGATGACGTCGTCTCGAAGTGTCGCGAGTCTGTGGAGCGTAGGCATCTTAATTGTAAACGCGAAGAGGTCGTCGATAAAACTGGAGGAATCGTTAGCAGTGAGGGATACAATCAGTGGGGTAGGGTAACAAACGTGTTAAGCAGCTTGTAAATCATGGTCTTACGAGGCATATGCGCGACAGATTTAAGACGGTAGTTGATATACAAGCTCGGTACCATCATCAGGAACCCATAAGCATAAACACTACCGACCAAGGTAGTGATAATGAAGCTGTACCAGCTCTTATGAGTGTCGTAAAGAACGGAGTAAATGGCGTAGGCCAACAATAACGGAACAGCAACCCAGTAAAGATACTTGAAGGCCTCCTCGTCGTACTCCTTAGTTTCCTTCTCAAGATTTGATAACTTGTGTTTATCTTCGAAAATCACCCTATAAGGGATGAAACTGTTGACAGGTCGGACCTTGACGTTGACCATGCGTGTGATTTTCCATGCTTCGAGGAGTATACCGAATCCCTGACCTGCCAAAATCATCCAGGAAGTTCCATCCGAGTTATCGAGGAGGTAAAGGAAGATAACAGCTTGCATAAAGACATTTGCAAGGATGGTTCTCACGCTGACACCTACGTTGTCCTTCTTGTTACGCCAGTGAGATATATCATTCTTGAAAGCCAGCATCTCAAAGATGGTATGCAAGATGGATACAACAAACGTGGTCCCGAGAAGGAAGATATTAGTTTCCACAAGGACACGCTTGAGTTCCTCCAATTCAGCCCCCGTGTTTGCTGAACCTCCAATTCCGGGGTTGGAAGCCGTTTGTTTAAAGGATGCATCAAAAGAGGAGTACATCTGGAATTTCCACCAGCTAGTTGGAGCAAGATTGATATGCATAGGGATAGATCTGTTGTTTTAGGGTTAGCCCTATTTGACGGAGGTTGAAATACTGAAGCATACTTAACCGTGCTATTCAGCTCAATCATGTGGTCCTTCAACTGCCAGAACTCGTTCACAAACACAATTGGATAATACCATCCATTCTTTCCGGTTGAGTCCCGAGCGCCAGTCACCTCGAGTACCACATGTTGGCGGAGTGGTGGCGGAAGTGTGTTAAAGCTGATAATATCAGCATTATTGACTACATCCAGTGTTAGGTTAGGATGAAAGTATGAGACTATCGACCCGGAGTTGTCAGGTACAGCAACTTCCTCTTCCCCGCTCTCCTGATCGTCACCACCGATTAGTCTTTTGGTCTTAACAATCTTCTTCTTTGGCATATATTTAGTCAAGAGCGAGATGATTCTAAAGGCTTTGGAGCTGTCATAATCGGGGTCGGTAGGGTCCATAGCGGACCCAGAACGACTAACATAAATGTGTGCGAACAGGGTGCCATTGTTCTGTACGTGTTGGGAGAGTGGGATATCAACAGTCACACTACGGTGCTCCAACCAATCATCGGCCTGGAAGTCCTTCTCGTTGAAAACAAGGCTAGAGGCCATCTGCTCAGAGGAGAGGGGCGGTAGGGCGAGCAACTCAGATACATAGATGGAAATATCTACCGGCTCCTCCGCAGGCCAAAGGGGGAAAACCTTCTCGGGGACGAACATGTATGTCGATGGATCATCCGGAGAGGTCCGTTCCTCGAACGAGGATGGAGTTGTTGTGGCGGGCGTACCAGCCTTAGGAATTATGAACTCTATTCAAGTCAGCAAGAGTTATGATAAGATACCGGAAGGAATAGATTACTCATGGCGGTTTGAATGGCCACAAACATGAGAACCCCATTGATGACGGATTTGATGACCGACTGTGAGGTACACGAACTGATTGTAAGCAAGAAAGCTTCATTCTCGGCAGATGTTAATAGGAGGGCAAATGAAGCACACTCACCTGACTGCCCTCCTCGCCGGCTCCGGCGATCTGGGGGTTTGGTGCGGGCATATTGAAGTATGATTCAAGTTGGCCAGAAGATTGCGACCCAAAGTTGTCTGTAGGAGCAAGCCACCGAAAAGGAGAGATATCTGTCCTTATTCAGCCACGTCTCAGAAACCCCTTGGCCGGGTAACTACCGTACTGAAATATTCCTACCAACTCATATGCCAAGCCAGAAAAAAGGATAAACCCAGGCCCATTACGGGCAGGGTACCGGTCGTGGATTGTATGGTACCAGTAATAATATGATAATACGCAATTCTACTGTGGGGACCCTTATATCATATTATCATACTGCGCGTGCTTCCTCAGTCGCTGTGGGGGGAGGGGGGCGCTCGACGATTCAAAAGCGTTGCAAAACTTGATACAGTCCCTGATTGCCATTGGTCAACGATCAATACTTAGGGCTTGGTTGGTGACCGGTCGGGGCGACTGAGGCCCGTGAGCGCGGTGTCACTTTGCCACTTTTGCCACTACTAGCATGGTACTGCACAAGTACCGCAGCTCCCATGCGGCGAAGCCTCTGAAGATGATCATTTCTCTCATCTCACTTACCGGAAACAACGATATACGAAGGGAATTCGAGAAGTGATATCAGGTTCCAACTTTTTGATCAAGAAAGGAGGAATAAGAGCGATATGCGCCTAACAACGTCCACGAATCGAGGTGTTCCCATGCTTCGGCGATGGCAGGCACTCTGCATCTGAGTCGGGGGCTTGTTAAGGAAGAGGCGGCTCTCGTTTCGATGAGGTGTCAGCCCTCAGCGGAACAGTACAGATGCGGGTAAATTTAAATTTACTGTATACCGGTACTCGTATACAGAAACCGGAAGTTCGAACCCAGGAGGCTGAAGATGGAGACTGCTCGAGTAGAATTTTTTTCGGGTAGGGAATCCAATCGCAGGGAGCCTTTTTCTTGTTCCTGTGAAAGAATTTTACTTGATGCAGCCCCGAACAATGAGCATGGGGTAGTGATCGAGCAAGATGGTTGACATGGATGGTCAGGAAAGATGTCAGAGAGCACTAGAATGCGGATATCAGAATGGAACATGAATCTACCGGCACAGTACCATTACCGTGCTCAAATAATATTGTGTGCTCGAGTAAGGGTATTCGGTAGATTTCTACCGGTAATCATGCTCCGTGGCGATAGAACCGGCATGGTGGGGGAGTCTGATAAATACCGGTAACCGCACACGGACCGGTATTGCACCGCGCTCTGGCACAACAAAAAAGTTCCTCAACAAAGGCATCGGTAGTTGCCGGCATATACAGTACTAGTGTCACAATTGCAATCTTGAGTGCTCGAGTACCGAATCGGTATGTGCAGCGCTGCGCATAACTCGGGCACAGTCGCACTCAGCTGTAGTCTAATGAACACTGAGTATCAGCCCATTTTTTGTTCAATACCAGATACCTAGTAGGTGTTTGCAAAAAAATCTGTGGGGATGAATAACCAATCAAGGAGCTGTCTTGTGGAGTGGAGCAAGAGGAAAGTATGATTGTAATTCAAACAACCTCTTCATACTGCCTCTGTATTATTCACAAAATAAATATATTACTATTATCTGATTTCTTAAGATGGTTCCTACATTAGCAAAAACTAAAATCTTTATGTTCTGAAAGTCAGTTTGTATTTAGATCTTCCCAAGCATCCTGTATATTATCTAGAAAATATTTGGAGGTTGTTTGATGAGTGCAAATTCCATATATTTAGGTTAGCCAAAATACATTATTTTAATAAAAACATAGTAGGCATTTATATTTTAAGTTAAAACTTAAGTCCAATTTGGTAAAATCTTTCTCACCTATTTTAATTCTGAAAATCATGTTTATCATAAAACTAAATTTAATGAGAAAATTAATAGAACTACTAATTGGGATTACCTCTGGATCTCTCCTATTCTATATTCCTGTAACAGGTAATTATTTTCTAACATATACTGTATATTATGTTATATATATATATATTATGATAATATTATTGTACAAGAAAATCACAATTTTCTAATAATTTAATAGGACTATGTAATTATTTCTTTAAGGATAAAAGATTTTATTGGTAGAAATTATGATATAATATTATTATTTTTAACTAGTTTATTTCCTTAAGATATAGGGAAAACTCTTAAATACTTTCAATTTTATGGAATTATAATAATAAAAAACCTAGCTGCTAGTGATCTTTCTGAATCCTGATATTTATACATAATCTTTTATCTTTTCCCTACTTTTAAAACCTATAAGAGCTATAATCTTTTTGAAGTATTTGAAAATTCTTTTAAGGGTTGAAAATTAATTGAAAAACTTGGCCAGAGATCAGTGTACAATCTCATAACAATAACTTAAGAATTCTGAAAAGAGTTATAGTCTACTAGTAGATGATATTATATAGAATAAACTAATTCTTTCAACTCTAGTTAAAGAAATAGAAGGTAAGAGCAAGAATAGGTAGGTACATCATTCTTGATCCAAATACCATTATCCTAAATGTAGAAGATATAGGAATATTATTAGAAGGCAGAGAATGCACAAATAGAAGCATGTAATGCGAGTTGTAGGTTAAAAATCCTTCCCATGCCAAGTGAGAATGCTGAAGTGGCTGAAAGCCCTTTACGCGAGCTTAAATTTAAAGTACTCAAAGGAAGGTGCAAAGACGGGACAACCCAAGTGGAATAGTGCATTCCTTCGTCTGAATTGACGACCGTCTTCTCACTTAAAGCACATCACTGTATGTATCATACTCGAGTAACGCCCCCATCCAAGCAGAGCCCCACAGATCCTCAGGTCAGAGACATTTATTGGATGCGAAAAAAGGGCGATCAGCGGGTTACAGAGCCGACACAGAGACAGGTTTAGCGTACAGCACAGCACAGGCAGGGTAAATATGAGACTCAATTATCCGGAGGAGGGGCGCCATCTCCCCCACTCCCGGGACTCGGACACGAGTGATGTAAAATCACGGTACTGTGTAAGGATGCGTTGCACTTACCCTATGCGCAGCAAAAAAAAAGCATTCGAAAGCCAACCGGTGGCCAATCACAAAAGCAAAGCGCCTAGACCGATTTCACCGCAATGACGATGGTTAGCGTGCGACATTCGATCGAATCGCTACGAGTTGATTCAGAATAATGCCGATGCCCATTTCGTGCTCAGACTTACTCCTCTAGAGTACGGCACCTTCACACACACACACACATTAGTAGGCGAGATAGTAGTGGAATAAAAGGTTTACACACACACATTTCGACGGGGAAACATCTGTTTGTAGGTTGCAAGCTCTCACAACAGCTTCAATATAACCCTTTTTTCTTTTCTCTTCCTTTCCTATCTCCCACCCTTTGGCCTACCGTGCTGCAAAGATACACAACCTCCCTTGCTTGACCAGTGGAAGAGAAGGATTGGCGTGCATGATGCGCGCGATCGTTCCCTCTGCCTATCGTGCATGTGAGGCGACGGTTGAACCCAGTTGGGAGCTGTGAACCTGGCTGTTTGCCGCCACTGGCTGTTGTCTGCTTCCTCCAGAAACGGCATGCAGACCAAGCAAATCATGCGATAGAACGAACGAACAGAGAGAAAGTTCCCTGGATTTACACTTTTACCTATCAATTAATGAAAGAACCTCACCCCACAATAAATTTATCACATCCTCTTCCCATTACTCGTGGGAATGTGGGGATGAATAATGGGAATAAGTAAATGGACAAAGAGAAATCACACATGATCAAAATCTCTTTAATCCCTCCATGCCTCGCACTCGTTATCTAGTGAGAAAATTATGCTATCCGCTTCCGTGCTCCATAGTACTTGTATCATGACGAGCAGTACGTAACTATCTAGTCACAAGAGGCCACAGGCTACAGTAGGGTTCGTACATCGTATCATTTTCTCCTGTATGGTCCCGATACCCTGTCACCGTTTGGCGTGTGATCGATCCCTCCACCGCTCTTCCATCCATCCGTTCCTTCCCCCATCAATCCATCCATCCACTCACACATCACATCCATTCCCATTTCGATAGGGAAATAAGGGAAGGAAAGAAAGAAAAAAAAATTTCTCTCAAATAAACCCCCCCTTTTAACCCTAACCCTTCGTCCCTTCATTTCCCTTCCTCGCTCCCCTAGTCCTTCCTCCAACATCTTTTTATTCTTGTTGCCCCCCACCATCTTTCCTCAAGTTATTTGCCCGAATCCTTTGCCCCTCTTCATTCCAACCTATCTTCTTCTCCAACGATCGTTTTAATCACACCTACAGCTATTCCAGCGAGATCGAGCGGGAGAGCCAATCCAACCCTTTTATCCTGCCCGAACGGATGTTTTTACGAGCTTAGCTATCCCGCTGTCCCCGTAAATATGGTGAATAGGAATCTGCCAGCCTACAAACCGATCGAAGTTACTTTTCTCAGCGAGCAAAAGGTGTGTTTGACTCTTTGTGACTTCCAAAATTCCGTCCCCATTTTGTGTCCGGGGGTGAGAAGGGGAAATTCGGCTGACGGGATTTTCCATCACAGACGTATGTCTAATGACATTCCATGCCCGACCGATGACCCGCTGACAGCTTTAATCTTTTAGTGACCTGGGAGAAGTGTCGTTCTGGCGCAATAACCTTGTGAGCTTCCCGCTGCCCAGCTCGGGTATCTCCAAGGTTTGGAGGCTAACTACCTATTTTAGGTTGCCGCTTCAAAACGCCATAACCATCTATACATTGCCCTGAGGTCATCAATTCGTGTCTACAGCCCAGCATACCCAAATCAGATCATCTCGCCCAACCTCTCCTACATAACCCTCACCTCCAGCTTTACCCCAACCGGACCCGGGTATATTGACCCCGCAGAACCTCATGCGATCAACTCGCTCACAGTTGGAGACCTGGGCTTCGAGGAGGTTCTTGTGAGCGCACACGACGATGGTGACGTCTGCGTGTGGTACACAAGAGACCTAAGCAAATTGGCATTTCGATTGTCAGTGGGAGAGAGTGCTTGGGGCGTTGCATTGCACAAAGAGCGGAGGTTGATGGCTGTCAGTGCAAACAATCATTCGATCCACGTCTTTGAATTGGCAATAACGGACGATGGGGATTGTCCATGTCCGGAAGAGGGCACGGATGCCGGACTCACTCATAGGCATAGGAGGAGGAGGAGGAGGAAGCGCGATTCATTTGGATATGATGGGGGTGGTGGCTTTCAGGGGATGTGCAATCTGAATGGGGAGCCTCTCCCTGGCAATGATGACGCTAGTAAGAAACGTCGAAAGAAGACATCCACGAAAAATAAAACCCCCACAATACTGAAGGGGCATGGTTGCAATATACCTAATGTATCCTTTCTTGACGATCCCACAGGAAGGTGGCTTGTGGGTACCTCAATTGATGGGATGGTAATACTTTGGGATGTCATGACCGAGCGCCCGGTGGAGAAATGTAGACTCGGGATGGATAAGTAAGCATTTCCCACCACAAATAGTACAAGTGAATCAAAGTCTAAGTATGATATAGCCGTGGTTGGTCTGTCCTCTTCTTGAAGCCCCAAGCCTTTAAACCGGTCTCCAATATATACGAAGCACTGGGGAGGCCCGTCCCCGAGGAATCCCAAATGTCCCCGGAGGCTCCTCCGAGAATATCCCTCAATGCCATAGGTGTTAAGACAATATCTACAGACTATTACGACCCGGTGACCAGCTCACAGGCACAGTTGAGCAGAATGGCTAGAGCATGGGACATTTCCCCCAACCCTGGAGCCCACATATCGGGCCTATCAACGACAAACGACCTTTTATACCAGCTCGCCATGGCCGACGCTGGTTACGACGAGGATCAATACTCGGAAGAGGAAGAGGATGAAGACCATGATTACAACGACGGTCCGTACGCGGAAGAGGAGGAGGACGAAGACGGTGGCTGGAGCGAAGGAAGTGCAGAGGGAGAGGTTGAAGTTTTCTTTGGTCCTGGCGGCGCAACCGTTGAACTTGTTACTACTGGTAGTTCCGAGAGCGGGAGTAGTCATCACACCTCTAGCACCGATACCAGTTCCGACGACGGTAGCGGGCATTATTCCTATCAAGGCTCGGACACGATCCATAACCCCCGTTCCTCCCTAAACTTCTACGGCCCTGTCCAATTTGTAGGGCTCGTTCAAGGCTCCGACTCCCCATCCTCCACCTCTTCATCTTCACCCTCGCACCCCATCCAGTCCCCGATAGTTACAACCACGAACCCAACAAAGCGCACCCGCCCCTCTTCCAGATGCCTTTCCAAATCCCGCAACCACTCCACCTCCTCCAACTCTGGCTACACCTCCTCGACCTCCTCCAGCTCCAGCTCCACGGACACAGACTCGGAGGAAGAAACCCCCGCTCAACCCCCCACATCCCTAATATTCTCCACAACAGGGCGCAACGCCCACCTCCTCACTGTCACTTCCTCCCTCTCTCCAATTGTTCTCTGCCGTTCACCCCTGCGCACTTGCCAGCCACACCCATCCAACCGGCACCGGTACGCCGCTAACATCGACCGTCTCAACCTCTGCCACGCCATACCTGAACTATCCCTCGTCATCGCTGCCTCCCAAAAGGGCCGCGTCGCAGTGTTCAGGCTGACACGTGTGGGGGATGAGTACTGCATGCGCCTGGACGACATACTACCCCGGGAGACAGAGTGTCCGGGAGCTATCACTCCGGGCGGGAGCACGGCGCTGTTGGGCGTCGCCGTGGGGCCGATTCAAGGCCGGGAAGTGGGAAGCTCCGTTCGCAGAAGGCGTGGCGGGTGGAGGGGCAACGAACGGCGGCGGAGGTATAGGCTTATGTGCGTGTTTGTCGACGGGAGAGTGCTCAGCTATGAGATTGGGCGGGAGGGCTCCCCCGAACGCGCCGTGGAGGGGGGTGGAGGTGGAATGGGAGTGGGAATGGGAGTCGGGGGGTTGGGGGGGTTTGTCATGGTTTAGCTTTTGCTTTGCTTTGCTTTGATTTCCGCTTTTCTGGCTTTTGGCATTTTTCCCTTTCCCTTCCGCTTCTTCCTTGAACCCCTAATCTCATTCGTGTCTCCCATATTTCTCCGATTTAAACTCTGAACAAAAATTACTTCTTGTCAGTACCGTAGGGTGGCGAATGGTTGTGCTATTTTCTTCTCCTTCTAATCCCCATTCTCCCTTTCTTTCCCACATATTTCCCCTTTTTCTCTTCATTCATTTTCGTCATCACGGCAGCATTGCGCGCGCGGGGTGGGGGAATTGCATGGAACGGTTTGGTCTGGTCTCGCCTGGTCTTGTCAGTCTCGTCATGTCTGTTAAGAAAGTAGAAAACAAACAAACAAAAAAAAAAAGCATTGGTGTTTCTAAATCATACATGCACCCATCTGCAAAGCGTGCGATCCACCCCTGTTTTCCGTTCCGGCGTACGGTGGGGAAAACCCGTCGACCGGACCCTACCCAAGCATTAGCGCGCCACAAGTCTAGCGGAAATCGAACTCTGGCTGTTCGCAATATTGCGCGTGCGGGGTAATTCACGTTATAAGAGCGGTGCCGCACCATAGAGGAAGTCAGCCTTTACTCCGCCAAAAAAAACCCTCGCCTACGCGCCTTCTTACTGCGATGCCAATTCGCATCGTTTCCTTCCCCCAACCTTTGTTTCCCCGGAGCGGTCTATTGTCGTTCAGGGGCTCCGCTCTTATGATACCTACGATTCCGACTTCGACCATCGGCTACCGAGTGATACCCTGTGACTGCATGTTGATTGTGCAGGCGGGTAGGATACTAATAGGTAATTTAGGTACGGTAGTGCGGGCGGGGAATTTATGATAGAAATCTTCGCCGCGAGGTAGAGCGATATTTTGCTCCGCGCTTTCTAGCTCTTAGGACTTTGGAGTATCATAAGAAGCTGTGTCGGGTTCCGCTTTATCCCGCCTTCATCACTCGTAAAGTTCGGCAGTTAGGTTTTACGCTGCCACATCACGGCACCTCAGGGCTATCGTACCCTGGCCACTTTACCACACTTCACTCGTACGGAAAGACAGACCTTCCGGTTCGGTTCAATGCGGTGCTGCTCTGCCGGTATGCGTGCTCTAGAGTACAATCGACCGACCAGCGAGTTGCAGGAAACATCATAAAACCGCACTTGATCAGGTTTTCTATCTATACATGGACCATCCCACTCCCTTCCTCCGTCCATCCAACCTGCTTTGCCTACCAGCTTATCGACAAATAAAAGAGGGGATGGTGTGAAGAAAAGGAGAGAAGCTAGGGGCGAGGGGATTGGCGTATAGGTTTTCGTCCGTGGGGATCAACTAAAAGGGTGAGGGCGAACAAGAATAGAATAATACCGGAGAAAGTGGGAACCGGGCACTAAAGTTGGCATCTAGCGGGGAAGATGGAAAGGGATATAAGGTGCGCAAAAAATAAAAAGAGGAAAGAAAAAAATAGGAAGAAATATCCACAGAGAATAAGCAAAATAGGGAAATAGCCGCTCCGCTCTGAAATAGAAATTGCAATGGTGGAAAGGAAAAGAACAGATGACATGATCGGGGTAGATCGGAAAGTGGACTTTGAAAATTGGGGGGTTAAAGGATCCGCCGAGGATCCAACTGTCTAATATCCGCCGACACCGCCTGGCCTTCAAACACTATCTCTGACAATAGTTTCCCCGTAGCCGGGGCGTTATTAATGCCCCAGCACGAATGCCCCGTGGCCATCAATAAGCCCTCTGTCCCCGTCTCACCAATAAGAGGGCCGCCGGAACCACCCACGTTCAGAATGGGCAGATAGCAAGCTTGCTTGCGGGTTACACGCCCTAGGCGAATGTGGTCCGATATACTCGACACCTGAGCTATCAAGTCATCGCAGCGGGCCTCGTCAATTTGTACGTCTGCTGTTGTCTCGGGCACGGCTACTTCCATATCTCCCTCGCCGCAAACATATATCTCGTTGGTTGGTCGGGCATAGATTTCCGGGGAGACCGTATTGGATGGCTGGTTGCTGTGGAGGGATGATGGGGGCGTTGGTGGGATAGTTATTTCGGTGAAAAGGGCATAGGCCGATACTGGAGATGAAGGCGTTATGGTCACACTGTGTGCTCTCAGCCCGGATATTGGAGCTGAGGGGTATAGCTTTGACGTCCACGGGCCTGCGGCTAAGATTGCGGTGGTTGCAGGAATGGTACAAGAAGTGCCGCTTTGTGTGTCGGTGTATGTTATCCCCGAGACTTTTCGACGGCTACTTCGAGAGGGGGTAATGGAGTCCACTGACACAGATGACAGTGTTGGGGATGGCGGGCCACATGGAGTCATGTTATCGGAGGGAGGCGGGGTTGCGGGTGGTGGGGTTGGACTGGACTCCGTATATTCGATATCGGTTACCGAACCAACGATGACATTAACCCCTCGCTCCTGGGCAAGCCTTACCATCGACATTGTGAATTGATACGGGTGAACTTGGGCAGTCTCCTTACTGCCCCCCATCTTCTCATAACTCTTCACCAAATCAGGCATTACCCAATCCAAATCCTTCGGCAGCTCTGAGTCCTTCGATTTACCCCGGTTTGCCTTTCTATTTTCCCCCACTCTTTTCCCTAGAGACACTCCCGTCTGAGCTCCTAATCGCTCCAGCTCACTGCGCTCCCGCCCCGTAGCCTCAAGGCTCCCGCACGATACTCGCCTATAGCCCCACGTTTCTTCACCCCCATGTTCAATCGCTAAATCTTGGTGTAGCTTGAAGCTTAAGGGCACAATATTGTTCGGATAAGCCCATACAGCCAATAATCCACCAGCCTTCCCCGACGCACCCCCGGCAATTCTGGTCGCTTCTATAACCGTAATGCTGTGCTTCTTTGGGTCGTAATCCTTATGCCGAGTCAAGTAATATGCTGTTGTGCAACCGACGATTCCGCCGCCTGTCGGGAATACTGCTCAGCGACTAGACCCCGGAATAGACGACGGGAGGCCGGCGCCCTTGATCAAGAGAAACATAAAAAGTCGAACTCACCTATTATGACGATATTTTTTTGGTCCCCACCCTCCATAACCGTCATACCGCAGCGGTAACTCTGGGACAAATAACTGGTTCTATTGCAAACAATAGTATGGTTTGGGAACTCGTTGCCAAAAGGGTAGCAACAAGAGACTCGGGTTTCTCTCAAAGCGTGGGCACGGATAAGCAAGGGGCCGAGTGGGAGGGGGGTCAACTATCTAAAAAGCAAGATTCCTGTTGGTTCTTTGAACCCCGTGGACTGCGGGGGAAAAAATAAAAGGAGGAGGGGGGACGGGGAGTTGAAGTAGTAGCAAGGTTTGCTTTTTTTTAGTACGGAATGCGGCAGGAGGTTTGCGAGTAAAAGAGTTGGAAGAAAGAAAGGCTCTTTCGAGAGAATGGAGGAAATCACCCAACGTCACCCGATTATTCCGCTTTTTGTCTCCTTAGCGCCGACACGCTGTGAGTTCAGTTGCAGCACCCTGTTTTTAATTCTCTCACTTGCTCAGACCAGACGTTCCCCAGAGATATGAGCTGACGATCTCACTGTTGGCTGATTTTCTTTCCCGACCCTAGTACGTTCGGGGGGGACGGGATTGTGAAAGGAAGAAAAATTACTCCCTCCTGCTCAGTATATTTTATTTTTGGAGAACCAGAAATCGGAGAAGTGCTGCGCGCCGCGACCGGGGAGGAGTGGGGGATGGAATAGGGAGAAGGGGAGGAAGTTCAAGCTTGCTGGCCAGACAGAAAAGGCGGGCTTGATTCTAGTCAATCCCTTGTGGGATATTATGGGAATAATTTTCTATCGACCGAATAATGTGTTTAGTGTAAACTACGAAGAAATGGTGCGACATGCACAGTCCAGGTCCGTCCTTGCTCCAACCCGTCAAGATTTTGACAAGTCCAACAATCTGGGCCAGGGTCGGTTAGCAAGAACGACGGTTACCTTGGTTGGGCCAAAGCTTGTGTCGGGCAGGGGATTGAGAGGAGAGGGAGAGGGAGGGATAAAAAAAGCAAGGGAGATTGACGCTTTTCCCCAATGCAAGATGATATCTACTCACCTGTTTGGGGTTTTGTTTCTTTTCTGCCCTTTCCTTCTGTTCAGGTTCGTTTGCCCTTCTTCCCTCCGAGCCAGTGTATGAATTAACCAGTCGGGCTGGGGTGGTGAAGTGGATGATGACCAGATCCAGGATCGTGAATATGGCACGATATTTTGAACGGAATGGTGGCGTAATTCGGATGACCGACAGAAGATTGGTAAATGAGGAACAGAGTCTTTCTTTTTTAAACCTCTGGATCGGAAATTTCCCCAGGAAAGAGGCACTCGAGTGGAGGGATGAGCAAAAAAAAAGAAAGAAAAAGAATATAACCACGGGAAAGGGAACGCTACACAAAGATATTAGAAGATGAAGATCTATAATAAAATTTGGGAATATTAGAAGAAAGAGGAAATTATATGGATAAGGGGGATGAGAATGGTAGACCTGGACCGAAGAGCTAGAAGAAGAAAAAAAAGGGGGGGGGTTGTTCGTGATGATGGAGGAAAGTGAGAAGTGAAAGAGAGTTCGGATGATGCGATGCGGCCCTATGAGCGGGAGGAGAGTGCCGGTAACTGATGATTTTTAGATTATTAGTATTTGTCCTTTTGATGATAATAGTTCTGGGCTCGCTCTTGCTTGAAACAGAAAGTGGGAGGAGGGCAAATATCGCAACACCATAGGGGGCGGCGGCCAACAAAGCAACCAGCAGCTAAAGAACCACGGCGACGATCCCCGACGGCGAAAGGGCAAGCCGGCCAGCCGGCTCCTTGATGGCGGACAGGAAAGAATACGATAGCATGAAGGTAGGGCAGGGAGATCAACGAATGAGGAACCTCAAAAGAATCCTCCAGCCGAACGACGACGACAACAACAACACCAGATATTACTGTACCCAATAAAAAGCCTAACGAGAAATAAAGAAAACAAAATAAAAATAAAAATAAAAAGCCTACTAACTATTATGATAGACGATACCCCCCCACCTCCGTTTCCTTCTATTCACCACTTCCCCCAACCTCTCACTCACCCCTTCAAGGCTTAGGAAAGGCCCTTCACAGCCTCACTTGACTGACCTGATCTGGTCTGATCTGATCTATTTGTCTTAATTCACCCCCCGACAAGTACTGTACAAGTACCGTACGGTACTTTGTACGCCGTAGCCTCGGACAGGTACAGTACACCCGACGAACCCCGAGAATCTTCTAGACAAGCACAGTACCGTAATCGTACGGCCTTGCCTTTGTCTTGCCAGCAAATAAAGGAAAAGAGAAAGGATGCACGGGTCCGAGGTGTAAGACCCGACCCAGTGGAATCAGCTCCGCAACCTTTGTCACCAACTCGTTCTGGATTTTTTCCCCAAGAACTGCAACAAGGGATGTATGTATGTATGTGTATGTACGTATGTAGACTATGTGTGTGTACATGCGTGCGTGGGAGACAGGGAGACAGGGAGATAGGGAAGGGAGGGGGGGGGGTGTACACTATGTGAGAAAGGGAGGGATAGATAGAATGATGCGAGCAGGGCAGGATAGGATGGATGAGTTGATAGATGGATAGGATTGGTATCACTGAAGGACACCGCCCCCCAGGGTAGGTACGGTAGGGTTAAAAAGTTGCGTGGTTCTTGAAAAGTAAGGATGATACCATTACCATATTATAGCACCATGATGGCATAGGTGGGCAAGGAGAGAGAGGTGGAATGCACGAGTAGGATATTAAAGATATCCCAGAAAAAAAAAATGTTGTGCGGACTTTTTTTCCCTCTCCCCCCCCCCCCCGCTAGGTGCTTATTGGTATGGTTCTCTCTTTGGCTTTTTTTAGAACGGGGGATTGATTGAACGCGGTGTGGTGGTGATTGCGGTCGTCGTGGTTGCGATGATGATGATGGAAGAAATGGCCTGATGTCTGGCCCTGTCTCTGTTCGACGACTAATAGGGATGGGGGTTTGGTAGGCCTACAATACTCGAGTACAGTACGGTACATTATCACATAACGTGATGGAGGGCAGAGTGCCGATAATGCGTGGTAAGCCGTACCATACCATTGTGAGAAAGGACAAAAAGCCTGGGAAATGAGAATAAAATGTTCCTAAAAAGGCTTGAGATGGTACCCGAGTACCTACAATTTGGTAGGGGGAGATATATGCTAATTGGACCAATCCGGAGTAGTGGGGTTTGGGGTTGGGCTAATTGTGAGTTATGGCTTACTTAAATTTAGTGGGGATAAGATAGAGTTGGGAGTGGAGGGGAAGTGGGAGAGGGAATGTGTGGGGGGGGAGAGGGAGAGAGAAAGAGATGGAGGGGGGGGGGGTGGCCACCACTAAACCATCTGATTATGGCGTGACATTTTCTCCTCATCCCTTTAAAACTTCCTTTTTTCAGGTTGTTTCGCCCGGTGTTCTGTGTACGTGCATTTCTTCGTGGTCTGATTTTTTCCCCTCCCTTACAACCCTACCAATATCCTTACCCCCTCTTTTTTTTTTTCTTCTTCCTCACTCTCTCGCTCTTTGGTTCCTCTACTCCTTTCCTACCCTATTGAATCATAAGGTATCCTTTTCTAGACGGAGGGTTATTCACTCATTCCCCTCGTTCTCGTGCCCATTCTTACCCCCCGCATATCACTACCTGCCTAAGGGGGGGGAAGATACTTGCCAAAAAAAAAAAAAAGAATGCTTTGAATAGGCAGGGTACAGTAAGTACTCGTACAGTTTGAACGACTCATACCGTAACAATGGCCCATATACTCGTACTCAAACAGATATTCTAATATCCTACTGTTATCTAGACAAATGGACCCCCACCATACCCGATTCGGTATTGCACTCTACTATTGTACGGTACAGGTGCAGTGCTCGGGTGTGTCCATAAAAATCGGAAAAACATATCTCTTGTCTATAGAAATTTTATGGGATCAGGAGAAATAGTTTTCCAATTTTTACTGATGCACCCGAGCGCAACTCCAATGGGCACAAAAATGGAACCCACCCCTCTCACAGGGTCCCTATCAACGAGCGCACAGGGTTTGTACAGTACCTGTACGGGCACGATGCAATGAGAGAAGCACTTTCTCCCAACTCGAGCCCAACCTGTTCCATACGTCAGAAAAGTGAATCATATGCGCCTATAGTAAGACACAGCACAACACCGCACAGCGCCGAAGTTTGGAGTAACCTTAAAGACTCAATGTCGTCGTCGGTGAGTGGCATCTAATATGGATGGATGAGATGGGGGGAAGGATTTACGGTACTGCGCTTGAGTTGTCGGTACAGTACGACCGCTGTGAGCATCCTACGGTACGGAACTGTACCGGTCCAATTACAGTGTGGTGCACACAATTGATCGCGGGCAAGGGGAATGTCGCAATATTCCAAAACATCCAGTAAGAGCCATATAAATAACTAAACCATGTATTAGAGTCAGCACCTCTGCCCCCCCCCCCCCAGAAGGGTTATGGATACCGGTAGGCAGGATGGCGTAAGAACTCTGGCGGTTCGTTTAGTACGACGGATTAACGAAATTGCGAAACCCAACCGATGAGATCCAACACGCTCAATGGGCTCAGGCTATATATATGCTTGTACCGTGTCAAGAAATCAGTAATCTCTCCCGAGAGCCCTTGTCCCTGGATACGGAGATTGAAGGCCTTCCCGGAGATAGCGAATCACAAGAGTTCTTATGGTATCTTATCGTACTGTCTCACCACGACCACCGCTTCAAAAGGGTTCGTTGGGTTGGGTTTTGGGGAAAGGGGGGGGAGTCTGCGCTTTTCCTTCCTGCCTTCCTCTCATTCGGGGTTGTAATATGGACTTTTGGTCCATGATGATCCTCTCCCGATTTAATGGGATTGCAAACCAGCTAGGGTCATGGGCCGAGCATGTATGATATGATAGGCTGATACGATAGTGTATGTACTAACGCAAGAGACACGGTATTTCCCTCGATTCTTGCCCCTTGGACTAACAGTCTACGTCCAGCACTCTATGGTAGGGTATCCCGGGGATTTCACGGCGCTGTACTGCGCTGTAGTTGCAGCTGGGGATGTTTCCAAGCTCCAATATAAGCCCCTTCGATATGCCTATATGGGCCCGCGTCGCATTTTTCTTCTTCTCCAAACGTGGTCGTGGTGATCGACGATGATACTGTATGTATGTACGAGAATCTCCATTCTTCTATTCCCTACAACCAATGTTTTTCTGATATCCATCGACCACTCCTCCCCCCCTCCCCCCACCCCCTCGGGCATGGCCCGATACGAGCAAGATATGAAGCTCTCTTTAGATTCGATCCAGCTCGGAGTATAAACCCTCAGATCAAATCCACAATTTAACTTATGTAAAATTACAATTTTTCTTAACAACCTTCCCCCCACCCTGTCTCTAGAAGAAAAAAGAAAAGAGAAACATTCAGCACTGTTTGTCATTTTTCACCTTTGTCCTCGTCGGTGCTCGAGTAATATCTAACGTCTTCACCGCTAGGACCACCACTGCCACTAGCTACCGTGCACACTCTCCCCCCCCCGTTCCCCCCCGAGCGAAAGGAGAAGAAAAGAAGGGAGAAAAAAAATCTGCCTACCATATCCACACTACCTGCTGGGTCTCTCAACGTGATGCTAAAATACGAGTCGCTTTCCATGTTTTCCCTCCCCCCGGCGTGGACCTCGGAGATTTGACCGCCTGAGAACAACTTACAACAACGCCTAACTTGAGGCAAGAGAGAAAGGGAGAAAGTAGGAAAAATACGACAGGGTAGGAAGTGTCTCAGTTGGCTTCCCCTCACCCTCCCACCCTCCAATCTAAGCTTTCGATCATCGAATGATCCAACAGCACATAGCAATAGGAAGAAAGGCCTAACCCGGAAAGCCAGGCAGATACGCAGAAGAGAAAGGGAGAGAAAGGGAGAATGCCGTTTCCCGCTATCACATAATCTAGATGTTGGTTGGGCAAGTGAGGCAGAAAAAAGAGGTTCATTTAGTCGAAGGGAATGGAATGGAATGGAATGCCGTATCATACGGGCGTATGTATAATAGGTATCATACGTGTGGATATGAGGAGTATCATACTGAACGGTGCTGTGCTGTACGAGTACTAGGGGCTGGGCAATAGGGTAATGGTGCAACACCGTCGCAACGCATATCTATACAAAAGACCAATGATCAAGCAGCACCTCGCTGTCATAGTCTACCTTTGGTTTTTTCCCCTTCACTAAGCCAAATTTACTCACAGTTACAATCGCGCGAGCCATCTTTGCCCTCATATTAAAGTTGAAAACTTAAAGTTCGAGTGTTGATCTTGTGAGCAGGATTTCATCTTATGGTGTTGCACCATTTTTGTCAACCCCCAGTTCTAGCAGCATAGAGTAGAGTACGTTGTAGTTCAACTGTGCACGATACCGGCACTGCACAGTACCGGTACGATAAGGTACTGTATGACAAACTCTTTTTACTATTATCCTAGTACCCAGAGCACGCCGTGGCACGGCAGGGTCTTGAGGACTCACATGACCTTTCCTATGCCGCGAAGCCGGAGAAGAAAAAAAGTAATATACAGGAAGAAAGAGATAGATACCGGGTTACAAGTATTTTGCAATGCGATATCCAAGTATCCTAAGCAATGCCATGCCACGCCATGCTAGGCCATGCTATGCTATGCTATGCTGGGGGAACCTCTCGCTGCGAACACCGATTGCGGATGTATACCGGGCCGAAACTCCGCGGTAACACAATAATCACCTTTTAGCAAACACCGTCAGTATGGTACGAGTATTCCACGAATTGCTTGGACGGGAGACGAGATAGCCCCACCGCTTGTACCTCCCCCATACCCGCCCCTCTATCCCCTCTCTCCGCTGCGGCAGCCAACACCCCCCCCCCCGGGAATCAATCAACTTTAGCACTCCCATCCACTTTCCACCGGTACTTCAATCGAGCCCGCATGATACCTGCGCTGCAATCCTCCTACCCCACCCAACCTACGATAACTTATCGACGTGAGTTAGGCCGCAACTCCCCTGAGCACCGATTCCGGAGGAACTTCCACAAGGGAAAGGCTACGGTACGAGATCTCGGCGCAGCTGTACGGTACCTGTACTGACTGCGCTTCGCTAGTTGCGAAAAGGGGAGGAGGAGTTCGTCCGGTTGTTTGCTGTTGTCATACTCCGCGGTACGATGCTTAGTTGCACAATGTGTGAATGTGAATGTGAATGGGTGCAAGCATTCGAGTTGCATTGCTTGTGTTACTGCTCGCGGGGGGATCGGGGCGGTAGTTGGGAGGTACAAGTACAGCAGGAGGAAATTTTGAGTGTGGCGTTTTTTTTCTCCCTCGCCTATTGATTTTCCGGCGATCCTCTTTCCAGGGGATACCGGTATTCTTTACATTTACCCTTTTCGGTAGGTTTCGAATAAAGGGGGCCAGGGGGGGGGGCTTCGAGTTCAATATTCTCGAGTTCTCTGGGGCTTCACTGTACAGATGAACTGGAAAATACAAGAAGCGATATATATAATGGCTTCCCAGGACCGCAACTCGCACTATATTTGATACTCCAGGAAGGTAGCCTACCGTATCCGGGCTCTGGGGGGCTAAAAGGTTAACAACATAACCCACAACTTGTACTCGAGTAGATACTCGTATTCTCTTCATATATACAGCAGGCATACTTCCAAATCACCTTTCCACAAAAAGCAACGCACTCCTCCACAACAAGGCTAGAGTAATCCCCACAACATTTAAATCCAACCCCGATCCAGCCAAAAAGGTCATGAGTGCCAACCAGAAACCCATAAACCCATCAATCAATCAATCAATCAATCAATCAATCAAACGAAATAAATATAATACCCCCTCTCATAAACCACCAATCTATAGTATACACAATCAACCAGTCTCATTACCCTTCCGGGACCTCCAAAACGCCTAACCACCGGCTGCCCGGCACGAGTGACTCTTCATGAACCCCCCCTACATACAAGTATATGATACCCTTACGAGTACCTTTTTTCCTCATGACAACAAGCACATTCCTCTTTCCGCAAACCTAGATATTTCGGTCAATCACGAGCAAGTAGCGAAAGCATTGTGGAGCTTAGCGCTAACGCTTTGTCTAACTCGGGGTTGATTATCCTGCCGCGCGGGTATGATAATATGGTACATAAGACTTGTTGGGGGGGGAAACAATGCGTGCTGGCTGGCTGGCTGGTAATGTTTTTTTAAGCATAAAAGTGATTCTAGCACGTGTAGATTGCCCGTGTTGTTGCGTGGAGGATTGTTGTATCATGCTGTGATGGAAGGGTACGAGTAGTGTACGAGTACTGTCATCTTGGCGGCAGCAGCGAGGTATAATACTGTGTAGTTGTCGGGGTGACTTTGCGTGTGGCAATGATGCGGTTTTACTGGTATCGTAAATTTACTTCATTTCACCGTGATATAATGCACGCAACTTCCTGGGACCGAAGAAACCGTTCATTTAAGCGAGGTACTGTACCTCATCCAACTATCATGCTCCCATTTCTTCACGATATCATAGAACCCCTATAAAGCAACTCCATTACATCCACCCTCCAAAGCCCCCCCCCCCCCAGTCCATCCGGGTTGTGAAAAAATAATAATAATAATAACAATAACAATAATAATAACAATAATAATAACCTCCCGTTCGATCCCTTCGTCGCGCGAATATGAAAAATGCAATACCGCGCTCGGGTTTCCCGGACCAGGGCGTTGGGACGGGGGGTTGCAGGTGAATGTGCGAGTATGCGCGTGAAGAAGAAGAGATTGCTAAGGAGGCCAGACCGTGTTTTACTGTCCTGCCGGACCCGGAGGGATACCGGGTTCTAGCGGGGTGGGATATATCGTTTGTAGTCCTTGTATGATAGCTGCACTGCCCGAGCGAGTGGCCGTTTGTCCGTGTGTTGTGCTGAGGGACTTGCTCGAAGTGATCCTCCTTCTTTTTCGGCTTTCGCTGTACTTTTCGGGACGGTGCTTGTGGGCTTACGTCCAATTAAAAAATCGTGTTGTATGCCTTTCGTGTATGACCATATCTGGAGAGATACTTCTTTACTAGCATCGTGAGAAATAATCTGCTGGTGGATATTGGTTCTTGCAAGGGGCTGTATAATCAGGGTTGGCCAAAAGCCCGACAGTCTCCCGCGGGGCCTGTCATCGCCGTCATTCGGCCAAAGGCCCGGGGAAAAACCCCCGCCAGGACCGGACGGACTGCCCTATTCCGAACACCATGCACGTGGGAGTGCACATTGCGACGTAAGCCCCAATAAGGGGCGAAGAGCGCAGAGTCGTAGCGGAGGAAGTACCGCTTCATGATGGATAGTTTTTCCCGAGGACTTACGTGGAGGGCGAGGGGGACATGATTTCGTACACTCCCATGCTACAGTATTCAGGTATCCCACGGGGTTCCCCCTCTTTCCCTCATTCTGGTCGCCGTTGAGGGATTCACCTTCCATGCGAGAAGTTGCGCATCTGATGCTCAGCTGTGAGCGCAATACCGTACAACATTCGCGACACCACGGGAGAACGTGCGGACCCTACCAGATTGCAGATGGATGGACGGGGGCCAATGGATTGCTCGAGCCGTGGGCCGCATTGCGCGCACAATCACATGGCTGTAGCTGGACCCGCGGCCGCCACTTAGGAAGATCTTTTATTTTGCTCTGCTCCGTTCCAGCTTATTGCACCTCGCTCACCCGGGGGCAAGGCAGGACAAGAAGTGGGGAGGGGGCATTCACGTTCGGGTCGCTTGCTTACTTCCCCCCTCGCTCGCTTGGTCTCATGCGTAACATATGCGCCATAGTCCCTGTGTCCACGTCCCGGGGCCCGTCCAGTATGCTAGGAGCACAAAGAGAAACTTCCAGGAGATGAAGTAGAGCATCCAGGCGCGAGGAAAGGAAAGAAGATCTGGGTCCCGATCTGCCAAGAGGAGAGCCCGCCAAGAGCGTTATTGAACAGAAATGTATTTTGAAAGGTAAGTCTTGCACGGCATTCGTGATGCTCGAGATTAAGAAATGAGCAACCATTGGGGGCCAAAAGGCCCGGAGGCGCTACGGGCTGATTTAGTAGCGGTCCTATGAGATTGGGGTCCGTTGGTATTGGAATAAAACAAAGTCCGGTGTTTCTTTTGTTCAATATAATTCCTGCAGAGCAATTTTTAAACATAGGAGGAAAGATATTACTCTCACATGCCTGTAACCCTCTTTATATGCTTGCCAGCTTATCCAGGTGAAGCAATCCGGAATTCGGAAAACCCCACAGATAGGCCAGTTTCATTCTAGACTAGAAGTGTTTTTCGTCTCGTCTTTCGGCCCAGATTTTGTGATTAAAATTTCTCCTCCTACCTATTAGGACCAACAATACAAACCTATCGAGCCCTAACCATGCGGGAGGCTAGTCACGAGTACCGTTTACCACACTCAGTAGACGTTGGTGTACCACCGCAGGATTTCCAGGGGGGCGACCTGGCTTCCTTTGCCCCTCCGGAAATCCCCTTGGAGAAAGGCATAGCCGATTCCTTAACACTTGTTAGAGCCCAATTCCCTCCCGACCCGAGTTTTCCGTGAGCTCATTGTTCAAGATCGAGCCTGTGCCCATGGACCGAGTACAGGTACGTCGAAATGGAAACGCAGGGCAAACGTTGCTGCTTGGGTAAAATAGGTTTCGTCGGTCCATAAAATAATACTCGAGCATTCGAGTAAAGTGCAATAGTAAAGATACCACGGATATCTCTATCGTTTTGTGGCCGATGTTGTCGAAGGCAGAAAATTGTATGTTACACCGAGTGATAACGTGAGATTCGCGAGTACCTAATAGGAAGCTAGTATTGAAACGCATTCGAACGCGAGAAAAGAGGGGAGAAGAAAGAAAGAAAACAAGCCGGACTAAGTGGCAAATAAGCATAGATTTGGACATTGAACACCATTCCTGGTCATTTCCTCCTTTATTTTTTTTAGGGATGAACACCCGGCATACGACATGCTGTGCGATGCTAATCCCTAACGTCACCACACTGGCCGTTTCTGCGGGACATCTTGTCCGGGACCCTTCGCCCATGGCCAGCGTGGAGATTTCCATATTTCTAAAGGACCTGCTTGAGGTAGGCTCCAGAGCTCGAATAGCTTCAAAAATTCCCAATTCTATTTCAGGGGCCGTCCCCCCCATCAGCCTTAGAGTTTGTGCTCTGCAAACACTCACGCTGGCAGTGCCGTGGCCTTTTTAATAAAACATCTTCGGATCCAGTCTAAATCTCTCGCCAGAGGGGAACACGACCCGCACCCACCGATACCCCAGAATCCGTTGGGTCCCTTCTTTGGAGATCGAAACGAAAGAGCGGGGAGGACTATCTTGGTCAGTCACCAGTGTGACATACTAGCCTTTCTAGTACCGGGAGTACAGAAGGTAGTTCTAGCTAGCAGTGCCATGTCGTGGATAGGGCCCGCGATAGGTTCAGATTGACTTTCTTTTCAAGGTTCGAGAGGTCCGTTCAATAATGGTCACGTGATGGGTCAGGGATCAGGACAAGAGCTGACCGAATCATTGCAGGCATCATAGGATAGCAGTCTCGTCCATCTGAGGATAAATGTTACGATCATTTCTGATTTTGGCTGCTTGACATGTCTGGAGTTGGTATTATGGACTCGTTTGTTATGCCTCATATGCCCGCAGAGTTGTTGAAGTTGATTCTAGAAGAGGTAAAGTCAAAAATACGGAACAGGAGTACCTTGTTTATCATTCACTCCCTGACTTCAGTTGTGCAAAATCTCTGACTCAATTCTCCCATTTCCTTTCCGCTTTTTTTATCCTGCAGCTCTACGTTATTTCCCCGTCTTCTATCGCCACCTGCCGTCTGGTCTCAAAAGCCTTTTGCGAGCTCACAACCCCCATCCTGTTCCGCACCATCACCCTTCGTGCCGAGACGACGCTGGGGACTTCCGATAATCTCCCCAGCCATGTCTATTTTATTCTCCAGGGGGATGGCACTCTGGGGCTTCCCGACGGAATGTTGCCAGACGTTGCGGACATGGTTCGAGATCATACCGAACGCGCCAAAAGACGGGCAGGGAACAAAGCAATTGCTTTGACCGAACACCTTCTTGAGCCCACAGATGATGCCAAGGATCCGAGCCCAAAAGCATCCATGGTGCGGGAGCTCATCGTGCATAACGACAAGCCTCGATCTGGGCAAGGCATATTCACCGAACAGGACTATGTCAATGAAACTCGAGATGTTTTTTTAGCGATTGCTCGTCTGTTCGAGAAAACAACTTCTCTGTGGGTACTGCGCTGGCATTCGTATGATACCCCAACAAGAGAGATTATTGATACCCTGGCGAAAAAATGTCCAAATTTGAAAGAGACTCACATCTCGAGGCCTATAAAGTGTTTCCCCTGGTTTCAAACTGTCAGTGTTCCATCGCCCCCAGAATTATTTGCACCTATTCTTCACACCTTGAAATCTTTCCGATGCAGTCTTCCAGAGGGAAGTATTGATATTCTGCACCATATTCTTGAAAACTGTAAGACCCTTGTGGCCCTTGGGATAGCCTTTGAACCCACAGATTCCTTAAGTATCATCACTCCTCGGGGAAAGCCCTGGAACTTGAGATTGAAATCACTGGAACTAGTCACAGTGGGATTCTTGACTGGCAGCGCTGGCGCTGCTACTCGGTTTTGCAGTTCCTTTGACCTCAGCGGGCTGGAAAGGCTCCGGTTCGATAGGTGCAATGATATACCCACTCTTCTGGAGGCGCTCTCCGTTTCTGCTGGTATTGAAAACCTGAAACACCTTTCAATTTGGACGCTTGCTGGACAAACCGATATGCCCCAGATTATGTCCTTTATCAGCCAACTTGGCCAATCCCATCCCACAGGAGGATTGGAGTCATTGGAGCTTGCAGACCTCGGTGCTAAAATAGACCTCAAAGCAATCGGAAAAAATAAGAGGTTGACGGTGCTCAGGGTGGCCGAGTGGGATGCATTCATTGGCCCTCTCACATCCAGCCATATTGGAGGAGATCAAATCGTTGGGCCGACAAGAGGGCGATTGTTAAACGCAAAAGATATTGAAAATCTAGGGAGAAATTGCAAGGATATATCAGAATTATGGGTGGATGTCGCTCGCGGAGCAAAGCTGGTATGTTCACTTGCCCACCTACGCTTGTGCGGCAAATTTACGCCCTATTTGGTTCCAAGTTAATCAATACTTCTTTCTCCTCCTAGGATGAGTTAATTATCAGTTCTTTTGGCTCTTTACCTGCATTAAAAAAGCTTGGGTTGTGTTTCCAACCACCATGGAAGCCCCTGGAATCGTTGGGCATCCGAGAACAAAGACCTGTGGGAGCTGAGGAAGAAGTTATGAGGTTGGATCAACAAGCAATTCTCGGGATTGCACAACTTGTCCATCTGCATGGCGCAACCAATCTAAGAGAGATTGAAATCCAGGTATGTTGATAGGGAGTCATAGCCACCACAACCTTATCCCCTACCCTGTCTGCGTTGCGTGTGTCGGTTTCACAGTGTTTTGCGATGCCGGTATACCGGCGCCTGAGTCATCATTTGTTGACCACCTTCGGTCCAAAACAGTATGGATGTCGCAGCAAACCGGCGGAACCACAGCAGCGCCCGTGTTCAACTCCGGATGGTGGAGGCAGGGCGGTGTGGCGGATCCGAAGGGGGGAGGACGGCCTTCAGGTGGATTTGCTCAGAGCGGACCGGCTAGTGAATAGATACGGTGTACCAATAGCCTATATTTTTGAAGGATGGAGTTAGGCGTTGGTAGCGGCTCGCAAGGTGGTGTTTCTTATGTCATGGGTTGGTTGTTTTCTTTCTCTCTGTTCCAAGTTTCAGGATATCCTTCCCCTACAAATAGCCCTTATTTTATCCCTCAGAAATCCTGCATTTTCTCTGCATCCCCCCTTCCTCTGTGAACATGTCACCTGATCATCCTTTGTCAGGTGTTTCGCGCGGCTCAGTATTCTGTAGCACCAACAAACAGCTTTTCTGTTATCATACCTCAAGTCTCCCAAATCGGGTCAATCATGAAACTTGTGACTGAAATGAGCTATCAGGGCGAGAGTGAATCTACGTGCTCCTTTTGAGGGAACGGTTCTTGGGCTTTATACCCCTCTCTAAATTTATGCTTTCTCACAAGCTTAAGGTCCTACAAAACCGTGCCGCACTTGCCACTCAGCGGGTATGCACCCGGACGCAGCCGGCGCCTGGGAGACACTTTATTATGTTATTTAGCTCGCTTATCGAGCCTTGGATGAAATGTAAATATCCTTGGTGAGATGCTTCCGGCGCCGGCCCGAAGTACCGAATGAATTCCGGTGTATAAAGATTGGGCTTCAGTTGTTACCCCTGTTCTGATCAAGAACCCCTAGAAACGCTGACATATGCGCCCAGGTGCAATGAACATTAGAACGAGTGCCGATCGCCCCCCCCCAAAAAAAACAAAAAAAAAAACAGGTATCATATGATAGGATAACCTTAAATCAATCAATCCCCGCGGCGATTAAACAGGTTTTCGGCGCTAAAAAAGTCTCAACCCCCATAAGCACCTAATTATCACGGGCGGACGGACCTTGCATCTCCATGGACTATCACTCGTCTCGGTGGTCCCATTCGTCTCCACAGAAAAGTTGTGGGTGGGTGGGGGGAATTTCATTCGGGAGAGATGTATGATAACAGTATGATAGACGGACCGGATCCGGTCTTTTTGGTGTGTGGCGAGACCCTGTATGATATGTTTTAAAAAAATGAACCCCTTCCTCCTCCTCATCGGGTAAAAACGGATTCCTGGAAGCAACTCTTTCCTGACAAAAAAAAAAAAAAAGAGAGGACCCTTCTGTCGGGTCCCCCCCGACCGAGGATTAAAACCGGTGGCGAGTGATAACGAATGATACTGTGAGGTGATAGGAGTTTCTTTGATGATTAGAAGCAAAAAGTTATCCTGGGAGGGGGGTCTTTATATATCATACTTGAGTATATATCCCGCAGCCACACTCACACAAGTCGGTGAGGGATGACTTGTCTTCACGCCCCACGTATGATACCGTATCATATAATAATATTATGATAGTATGATAATTCGTCATTGGACACCCGCACCCCGGGAGATATCGGAGGGATATAGACGTAGACTATCATTCCAGAAAACTCCAAAACCATGTTTTTTTCTTCTTCTTTTTTCTTTTCCGCATGTGGTTCGCCATTATTTATTAACCACAATCTTCAAAAATCTCCGTTATATCATACGAAAGAAACGGGGTGTGTGTCTCTCTTGCTGACGTTATGGCACACACCAAAAATCGTATAGATATGAAAGATCAGCAAAGAGGAGTTGCTCCTCTTCCGAGAAATGGCCTCTCCCCCCCACATTTACATACCGGTATGGTATAAGTTATTTGCAAATTCCCGTACACGCTGCCTAACTCAAACTCTATGATACGATATGATCCTCTACATTCGTCACTCTGTCAGGCCAAGGAAGTTCAACTTAAGGGAGCAACTCCACAGGAAGGAAGTCAAAATGGAAAAGGAAGGACTCCCCGATCACGATATGATATTCCGGCTGCTAAAAGTCCGGAATCCGAATTTTCGTTCTTTGCCCCTAAAGGTTGTATTAGAGGGGTACGACAGCGCCGAGAACCCGTTCCTTCCGCAACACCCCATCACTTCCAATTTCTCGCAGAACGAGGTTAACTCGTCGACTAGCTATCACGACGCCGTCTTTCAGTACCGACACGCCCGGCGCCGGGGGGCAATTAGGTCCTTTACCGTATAGCCACTCGCCCAGTATAACACCGCTAATGCCTTCCTCCGTGCGCTTCGGCATATCATAATTATCATATCATACCCGGGCACCACGATCCCAGCCCAGCTGGCGCTCGGGAATCACAACCCGTCACTCGTAAATAAATTCTGTGGGGTCGTCGGAGAATCTGATATGATAGAGCGTGTCTTATCTCCGCGAGATCCCGTTGCAGTGAGAATATCGTATCTAGCCGGTCTGCAAATCTTCCCCGGCCCAGATTTTGCTTATTATTTGCGGTGCGTGTGTATTATATCCCATGGGGCGGTAGGATGAGAAATCTCAAGACTACTTGTACAAGATCACAACTAAAAAGCGATCCCACCTTAAATTTTTTTTTTACAAGCACCGAGTGGTGGAATTCTGACCTTGCTCGGCGTTCCTCTTATCCTCTTGATCTGGCACAGCAGCGGCGTTTCGGGGTTGGTTAATCACTATGTTGGAGGAGTGCCTAAGTGCACATCCCACGATGCCCTCAAAAATAAACCAAATAAAAATAAAATACTTTTTACACTAAGCTACACTACAAGAACCCTTATGATACATACATACACAACACCCAAACAATTACGATGCCATTCCATACGAAGCAAAACAAACCGTGGTATGCATATCATACTGTACACTCCGACAAGAATTCAAGAAAAGACACAAAGGCGAACCACAAAATTGCCAAAAACGCCCCTATGCAATGCAATGCAATCCCGCCTAAACCTCACAAATCTGCAGGTAGTTCTCTTTGGAATCCGTGTCGTGATCTGCGGGGCAGAACACGGCAAGGAGCTTATCCACGACGAACTTCATCCTCTCGGAGTTTACAGTGGCATTGGAAATGCCATCGTTTCTCTATTATAGTGGATCAGCGCACGTACATACGAGATTAAAGAGGTTTAGAAGAGGGGGAGGGCCTACAAGAGCGAAAATCGCCGCCTTAACCGTGTGATGATAAATATTCTTGTACTCTTCCTTCTCTCTCTTCTCCTCGCTCTCATCCAACACCGGGGTCATCGTCGCTGCCGTGGTCGGCATAACGGATTTACTCCTATAATCCCTAATCCCGCACGCCTTCATTCTCGCCACCACCACCTTCGCAAGTACATCCCTATTCCTCCCTTCAACATCGCTAACCTCCCGTTTCACCGCGGAGCCAAAGTAATCACTGCCCTCCCTCTTGATAGCGGTGGACGGCCGACTTTCCGTCCCTTCGCGCTTAAATACTGACAGGGGTCCGAGTACCACTCCTGGTGTCCCACCACCCGAAGACCTTCGGAGCTTCAATCCAATGGGAGAAGGCGAACGTTCGTTCTTGATCCCCGCGCTGCGGGGCTCGAGGGACGGTATGCGGTTAAGCGCCCTCGAGCCCAGGAGGGTCAGTGGGGGAGGGGCTCGGGCGGATTGCTGTCGGGCTTTGGCACGCTTGCGTTTTTCGACTATGCTGTCTATGACGTCTGCTCCGCGCTTCTTGCTGGACGTTGACGGGTTGATGACGTCTTGCGGGTTTGGCGCTATGAAGGAAGCGGCGTCCTCTCGGATCGTGAAGGTTTTCTCTTGCTTGATCTTTGGGAGGAATGTTGGGAAAGCATGGTTGGAAGATAAAGGGAGAGCGTGGACGGTCACTATTTTTTGGAGGTTGGAGGGGGGGGTGACGGTGGTTAGGGCGGAGCTTTGATCTTCGAGTGGAGGGGAGGAGTGCGGTGGCGTTGCGGCGTCCAACTCTGGAGCTGAAGGTTGGCTGATGGCTCCGTAGATGGCTAATTCGGTGATTTGCCAATCCCCTGGAGTGCGCTCTGATGGGTTAGACACGCTCACTAGGAGCGCTACGCGGGATTGCTCGGCGCATGATGAGGAGGTCGAGAGCGGGAGTTTGGAAAGGAACAATTGACGGAAGTAGAGCTCTGTTGTTGGAGATGTAGTCGTCAATTCTAATGAAGGGCCCGCAGCAAGGAAGAGTGGGATTCGGGTCGGATCGATTAGGGATATTAACGACAGGGTCGATGAGGAGATACTCTTTGTCAGGTGACTGATCACCGACGGGGGAGGGGTAGATGTTGAGGGTGTAGATAGTCGAAGGCCTGGCAAGGACGTTAGATTTTGGCAGGGTATTTCATACTGGGAGAATCGAGGGCACCTTCAAGTGGTGGAGTGGTGGAATCGAGAGAGATACTCCCGGTCCAGATGTCCATTCTGAAGACTTTCGCGTAAAGTGGTTATAATACAGATAGTGGGGAGGACTAGTACATGGGGATTGTGAGAGGAGCGAGTAAAAATGAAGAATGCGGTGATAACGATACGCTGATTTTGGTACTCATGAACAGTTGGCACCGTGCGAGTACTTGTAGCGGGTTTAGGGAAGGGAGGATGACATTTGGGAAAGGGTGGTGGTTGCAAAGGAGAGGGGAGGGCTGGTAAATGCTAAAGGGCGCGTTTTCGCGTTGTTTCCTAAAACGGTAATTCCATGAACGCAACGAGGGCGCGAGTCTACAAGTACGAGTAGACCGCACGGTTAAGACACACCCCAAGTTTATCTTCTGGACCCAGGTTAGGATATAAGACGTGCCGGTAATTCCTATGATACATTAACTTATACTTGTAACTCACCTCGACTCCAATTTAGAGTTAACATCATAAGCTGGGCATGGAGGCGTCGAAATTTCGAGTTGAGATACAAGTTAAAAACAGCGAAACAGAGCACTAAATCGGTTTTGGATTCCATCTCCGTCAAGCGTTGGCCCTCATACATGTACTCGAGTAAACGACGAAATACCAAAGATCAAGATCCTGACTACTAAGCGAACATGATAAAAGGACCGCCAACTCCCGCTGAAAATAATGTTTCACGATCCCTATTCCTTTGGAGTATCCGCTCCTAAACTAGCGCCCAGAAACTCCTCCAATTCTTCACTAACAATCTTCAATCGATCCTTAACCTGTTCAATCCCTTCAGCGCCGACAACAATTCTCCCGGGAGGATTCTCCAATGCTGCGATATGCATAACTATTGAGACAGTCTCTTCCAGCACTTCCTTCGGCGGCGGCACAGCCTTCACAATTCTAGAAAGCGACTCAAAGGTTGTGTAGCCCTCTTCCTGGGTGGGGGTCAGGTGGATGCGTGAGGAGAGAACGCTGCCGGTACATTATTAGCAAAATTGAATGCAGTTGATGTTAGGAGGGCAAGTCGGGAGGGTAGGGGAGAAATACTTGACCTCAAGTGGAGGCTGCACAATGGTAACCTTGATATTAAACGGGGCGATCTCGTACGCAAGTGCCTTTACATGCCACCAGGTTAACTCCCTCCTATCCCCAGTCCACCGTTACGATGTGTTGAGAGAAGTGAGACCGTACATCACTAAACCCCTCAACCGCATGATCCCCAGCACACCTAACCGACAGCCCAGGCGTCCCCATATGTCCCGTGAGACCCGTGACATTCACAATATGCCCACCCCTCTGCCTCCTCAAAAACGGCACAGCAGAGCGCATCATATTCACAGGACCGAAATAGGCCACTTCGAACTGTGCCAAAATGTGGGTATGCGGCAACTCCTCCAAAGTCCCAATATACGCTACCACACCACCGCATCAGCACCCCGCAATTCCCCGAGAGAGAAGAGAGAGAGAGGGGTGGCGGGGTAGGGGATAAATTACAGCGAGAAGAGCAATTCAAAACAACGTCCACCCTCTGGAAAGTCTGCACCGTTTCCGCGAGTGCGCTCTGGCAGAGCGCGATATTCCTGGTGTCCAGTTCGAGGACGGCGAACCTGTTGCCGCCGCTCAACTTTAGCTCTCGTATGGGTCCATCGTTGGCGTGGATTTCCTCGCGCGTGCAGCCTGCTGCGACGGATTCTCCAGCTTGGAGCGCGGCGAGCGCAATTGCGTGCCCGAGGGGGTTCGAGCCGGAGGTTATCAGCCAGACACGAGGGGGCCGGGGTGGTTCGGGCTGCGGGGGAGGGTCGGACATTAGCTGTGGGTAGGTGAGGCTCTGGGTTAGGGGTTAATTAGTAGGACGGCGAATAGTCAGTTGTGAGGGGAGAGGGGGATGACGTCAGCAGACCTAAGTGCAGGTGAGTTGTTTCAGTCACCAAGGAGCACTCGGTTTCTTACTAGGGGGGTGTAGGATTGGAGAATCGCTAAAGTGAATTCGTGCTACGATACCCAACTCGAAAGCCCGGCGTAACCCCTCGAACTAGATTATCATAATTTAAGCCACACGTCACCCGGAGTACTCTTCAGTTCTACACTTGTCAAAGATGAAGGCGTATGCAGCCACGCACGGGTATCGGGGGCTAAAATGTTTAGTGACTGAGAGTGATAAATCTATTGTCAGGGTGGACGAACAGCTACTCACGGATTGGGCTTCTGATGTCTTCGTTATTCCTGACGGCCCGATCCTGAGCACTCAATCCCCCAATAACACAGATCACCTACCGTCTTTCCCTCTTGAGCATGTAACAACCAATAATTTACCCTCTCTCCTTTGACTTCCGCTACAAGTGGTATAGGTGGTCTGTATTTGGGTCTGCTACACCATTGGGAACAGTAAAATCTCCAATTAAACGCCTCGGACTGGGGCTATGTTTTGTAGAAAGCGTCTCGGTGTTTCAAACTTTCGCCAGATTGGTCCTTCAAGTTGGTTACTGCCACGGGAATATTCCTGCGAGTGGTAGCAAGCGGGTGGGTGCATTTGCTGATAAGGAGAGTAGGTTCTGAACAAGCCAACTTCTGTGCTCAATCATTTACTCGCCTATATAACATCATACTGGTAAACCCTGCTTTATTATATACAACCTCTCTGATAGCTCATCCACACAAGCTGAAAGTCTCCGAGTGATACCTCATGACCGCCCGCGAGCATGTTCTCTCATTTGCCAACACAAAACTTCTCGAAAACGACCCCGAGGACCTCTTCCACATCGCCACTACCTTCACCTCTCCCAGTAATTTGCGCAAGACACCCCGCAGCAAAACGGAGCTCCTCCGCTGCGACGACCACGTCAGTCTCACAGTCCTCCCCAGCGATCCTGTCCAGGAAGGCGTCCAGATAGGATATACATTCTTCCAGGAGCCTGCGTTGACGATCTGTTGCTCCGATTGCATCTCCGAGAGAGGAGGATGCGTCATTGTCTATTTCTGCGGTAGTGATTTGCGTAAAGATTTGGGTTAGGGTTCTTAGGAGGGGTTGAATCCCATCGGAAGGGGAGGGGTGCGTGCATGTTATCCCGTGGATGTGGGTATGCTGGAGGGCTGGGAAATGTGGGGTTATTTGGTTGAGGAAGCGCTCCGGGAGTGTTTGGCCTGTTGGGAGGTGGAGAAGGTCGGTCTTGTTTACCGCGATGAGGACTGGTTTACACTGGTCTTGTGCCTCGCGGAGGACTTCAAGGACTTCGTCGGGTATGGGTAGGTACGGAGTGTTGTTGCCGTATTTGTCGTTCCTGGTTTCGATTGATAGGACAGCGATGACGACGTGGCTGTCATGAACCCTCTTTTTTGCTCTCCACATGCCCTCCTTCTCGATTTCCCCTGCGAGCTCTGCCTTCCGAAGGCCAGCCGTGTCCGCCAGCAGAACCATGTACCCGCCAATGTCTACCGACAAGTCGACCACATCCCTAGTCGTTCCCGCCTCTCCAGAAACGATGGCAGCCTCCCTCCCTACAACCCTATTCAGTAGTGAACTCTTCCCGGCGTTCGGAGCACCAATAAGTGCAAGGCTTATCCCACCGCGTAGCAACTCCCCGCGAACAGCATTATCCACATGCAGCTGCAGCATGGGCTTCAGCCCCTGGACGAGGGAAACAACGTTGGAGCACATTTCCGCGGGGGCAGTGTCGAACTGCTGGTCCTCCGAGAAGTCGATTATAGCCTCCAACTCGCCTCTGGCCGAGAGCAGCATTCGCCGCCATTGCTCATATTTACGGCTTAGGCCTGAGGTGGTAGCTTGAACAGAGAGTTTTCGCTGCTGCTCGGTTTCGGCCGAGAGAGTGTCTCCCAGTGCTTCTATCTGTGGTAGCGAGAGCCGGTTGTTGGTGAATGCCCTGCGGGTGAACTCTCCAGGACCCGCTGGACGGATGGAAAGCTGGGGTGTGGATAGCGTTGAGATGGAGAAGAGGACTGCACGGATTATGGCGGGGCCCCCGTGAAGGTGGAGTTCTAGCACATCTTCGCCTGTGTGCGAATTCGGTGCTGGAAAGAAGAGCACCAAAGCGCCTGGGTCGAGGACTTCATTGGGAGAATTGGGGCGGTACAGTGTCCTCAGGGTAGCCTTGCGTGGGGTAGGGAGTGGGCGGGAGGGACAGAGGGATGAGTAGACCTGGAGGCATGAGCCCGCCGATCGGTCAGTGAAGAACAGACATAAAATCGTGAAAGCAAAAACCGAGTGATAGCAAAGAATGGGTAGTTTCATCCAACATTCAAACAAGCCGGCCCCGAAACCCTAACCACAGCGATAGCCGCCCTCCCAGATGCCGTTGCGAGGGCGTATATGGTATTCCCGAATTCCCCTTGCTCAACCCCGTGAGTGTGCATCCCCCTTGCATCTTCCCCCTTCGCCCGTGTTTGTAAGAGCTGCCTCTTGGGGTGTATCAGATGACGGCCCCGTGAAGTGCCCAACCCCCGTCGGTAAGTTGTGGTCGTCGGGTCTCGGACTCGCCACCGCCGTTGCGCCCACCGCCATATCTGGCCACTATGAGCATAGGAATAGTTGGCGGAACCTCCTCCGACGCCCAAGATTCTATTGCTGCTGCTGCTCCTTCCGAGAGCTTTCGAGGTGATGGTTGACAATTGCCGCATCAACCTATAATAATGAATGATGTAATGATTGATTGATTGATTTCCTGTTTTATGTCCAACGTCCCCCCAGCAAACAAATAAACGAACAATCAAAATTTCCACTTCCGTAACCCACCGGAAGGACACCGAACGGAGTTTGGACCAAGAAAAGGGTCCCCTTACGAGAGTAAGGTGGAAAATCACTATAAGCTCGCTTCTAGAAAACAAGCCCGTAACGTAATGGAATGGGTAGAGTTACAGTATCGGGGAGCGGTGGGGGTTTAAGTTATCATACCGTATAGTACAGTAACCCTACCCATCCACCCTACCTACCGCGCTTGGATGAAAAGCTACTCTTTTCCGGAGAAAGGACGGTGGTTCGAAGCGTTACCCTCTTTTGTTGGTAAGCATATTGTATTATTAATTTTATTAAAATTTAATTATTTTTTCTCGCATGGAGCGGTGGAAATGATTTTTTCTTTTTCTTCCCGCACATTCCCCCATAGTGGGGGCTTCAGGGGAGAAGGAATAGACGCGCCGTATCGAGCCAACCCATAGTACAGTACAGTACAGTATGCTCTGATACGGTATGGGATTATGGGGGTAGGATATGGCAAATTTTTCGATATGCGATATTGGGGTCGTGGGGTTTTTATTCGATCACAGGCACCTATATCATCTCCCATACCGTGCTCCACTCCGACTAGGTGATGGATGTGCCAGCCAGTACCGGTATCGGTCGATGGTTGTATATGCGCGATGAGATGATGTGATACCGGTGTGTATCGTTACTGTAATGGACAAGCGGCAGGGAAGGTAAGAGTTTTCTGGGAAAAAGATTTTTCGGGGGTTCGGAGAAAGTTTGAGTGGTTGGTTGACAGTCCCGGATGTTGCTGTCCCAAATGGGGAATATCCAGCCCTAGCCCTGCAAGGGGTTTTTCTGAAACGCCGAGCACCCGCGAGACGGGAAGAGAAGGAGGAGGGAGGGAGTGCGACCGACAAGACACACTTACCGTTATCCGTCCTTGACGGAAGCAGGAGGAAGTGTTGGAGGTTCCTGGATTGATATCAGATGCGTTATCATGGAAGATATCAGACGAGGCGATAGAGGGAGGGAATCGTTGGAGAAAAATAGGAGGGGGAAAGGAGAAAGGAACCACAAATCCAGATGCCGCGGGTGGGTTTCGTGATACAGGTAAGTTCTGTCCGGCATGCCGAACACTGGTTTGACCTCACCTCCTCCCATCCCGGCCGCGGGTGGGGAGGAGAGCGGCGCCATATGTGCATCAAACATGGCTGTTTTAACCTACCGTAGCACAGTTCACAAACTTTTGGTCTGGAGGTTCGAGTGGGGTTTGGGTCCGCCGCTCCGCTGTCAGACGCAGCAGGAGGCAGAAAGGAGGAAAACAATGGGAAAGAAAAAAGGGCACTCACAAATGGCTGCTGTGCAGCACTGTACCGGCACTGGAGGCACTGAAGACACGGGAGTTACGAAATGATAGTAAAAGTTATTCCTTTTGCCTCCCCTTCCTCCCCCCTTCCTTTCCGTTTCCTACACAGTGGGCCACGGTATTGCCTGCTCTAACCAAGGGGTAGAGTTCATGGTGTTGTGATGCCTGCTTCGGTTCCTGGACGTCCGTTAAACTCAGAACGTTTCAGGAAGCTTCCTTGGTACAGTATGGGTACTAGTACTCGAGTGCACAACTCCCTCCCCGTCCTTTCTTTCTGTTCACAGGGGGTAACACATGCTAGGGGCTTCCATGAGTAAGCCTTTTCTAAACTAACCATTGTCACGGCATTTAGCCTCTGTTTTTACTGATTTGGGGGAGGGGGGCAGTGGCCCGGATATCGATATTTTCTACGTGTACTGTGCCGGTATTTGCGTTGTAGTTATTTTCTTTCCTTTTCAATAGCTTGCTGTTACACTCTATATAATACAGTACAGGACCAGTATGATATTGGGGAGGGAGACATGGCATGTGTGCTCCCGGTACCGGGATTGTCGGCGATACCGGTATTTACTCACGGTGGGAATCACGCGGGGGTGAGGCATGAGCGGAAGGTAAGATGGGATTATTAGGAACTTAACAGGTGGGCCAAGTTACCGTTTTTGTACTGTTTCTTCGTAGTGCTATTACCTCAACCGCACGCCGCATAATAGTAATGTCCTGCCGGGCTCGATTCTACTGTACAATTCGATATTAACTTACTGTAAATCCCTTCTGATAGCAAGGTTAGCAAGAATGGGCACCAACAACTTGCGGTAGGTTACAGGAGCTGAGCAGCTCATTTTGCAGTCTTTTTCGCCCCTTTTCCAAAGTAGGGAATTCTCGACTACACAGCACCTGGCACCCGTTTCGAATATTTGAGTTTTCGCCGGCGCTCTGGTTCGGAGTACTGTACAGTACCGTGCTGGATTGACCACCCAGTCCTGGCACCTCGTGGGAAGGAGGAGGAGCGAGGAGAGAGAAAAAAACTCCCAAATACCGGTACACGAGTACTTGTACTGTACCTGCTTTCAACAACCTCCCACACCCACGCAGCGGGGCTCGAGCGTCTCACCGACCGCTCCATCTTTCATCCTTCAACCCCATCCCATCCCACCCCCACCTCCTTCGGAAGTCGTTGACGGTCCAGTGCTTGTACCACTAGACTACTGGCACAGCTGCAACAACTAGCCCCTGAAGCAAGCCAATGTATGAGCGAGTACGAAAGACTGGGCTGGCAATGGTAGCGGTAAGGAAGGAAGGTTGGAAAGCCCGGCTGCGGTTCCCTTCGCCCACTGGTGTAGTTGCGGATGTGATCTCTTTCCTTTCTTTTATGATAAACCACACTTAAGCAGTGTGTTCGGTACCAGCAGAAGTGCACGGGTAACATGTGCACGTGTTGGTAATCGGTGTTTCTACTCTTGAGTTGTAGGTGTGTAGAATTTACCGGTAGTCAAGTACTCGAGTACAGTATCATATGTGGATGGGATGGGAGGAGAGAGGGAGTACCGGTGGAGGAAACCTTGGACTCGTTCAAAACATTCCTGATCTCTCTTCGTTTCCTCTTCTCTTCCCCCGTATATCCTGTAACCGTTTGGTTTGCCCCTCTACCTCTCTACGCGGGTAACGTTACATTGATTGAGGGGATGGGAGTTAGAAGCGAGTGTCGTAACTGGAATTCCTGGGCAAGGTATCAATATAACCAACGAACCAACCCACACCCAAATACTCCTATTTACTACCATTCCTTGTCAATGCCGACTTAAGTTACAGTTGTGCGCCTCCTATTACTTTCTGCCCGTGTTTTCCTCCTGTAGCACGGGACGTATCTCACTGTCTGTATCTCCTGCGCTGGCGGGCTTGCTGACCGTTGCTTGTCCACATGTGTGCTCTCTTGGGATATATTCATTGACCGCTATTGAATGCTCTAAAACCCCGTGCTTTCCTGCCTCTTGTGTTGGATCCTTGTTTTTTTACCTTCACTTGATTTCTTGATTTCTTTATTTCTTAGTTTCTTTATTTCTTTATTTTTCTCTTCTTTTCTCACCTTATTTTTTGTCGGTAGACCTTGTAGACATTTCCTTGGTTGTTTTTGGGTTGGTTCCTCTCACGCCCTGCCTTATCTGTATACCATCTTACCCGTCATACAGTACATACTCCCCTCTCCCGGACGTTCCTTTTTAACATTTATTTCCTAAAATTTTGCATTTCATTCCATCTTTTCATTAGATTTTCTTTTCTTTCCTCTTTCCTACATATCCTTCAAAAATGACCTCCACAGCGCCAATATTCACTGGCACGCTATCGACGTCGATAGAAACCGCTCCACCTACCTTCTTTGTCGGCGAGAACGACAGATTACAAGCTTCGCAGTTGCGAATAGTGACAATAGTAATGACAGCATTCAACATTGTTTGCGTGGCATCGATGATTTTCAGGATTCTTTGGGATGCGAGGAGGGCTTATATGAAGAGGCGGCGACGGAGTAGGAGGAAGGCGGGGGCCGGCGGTTTGGGGAAGAAGGCTGGGGAGTGGGGCGGTGGTCGTGGGAAAAGTGGTGGGGCGGTGACTGTGAAGGAAGTGCGGGATGGGGGAGAGAAAGGCGGGGAGTATGCGAAGGAGGAGGGATGGGAGGAAGTGATGGGAGGGGGGAGGGGCTTAATACCGGCCATTGAGATATTCCCTCTGGTGCTTGGCGGGACCATGCTTGTCCAAGGGATATTGTTGGCGTTCGTGGAGGGTGTAGGATTGGATGGGAGACCTATTACTAGGAATTGTAGATATTTGTCCGAGGTTGCTTGGGTCGGTATGTTTTTCCTACTTTCCTTCACAACCTATCACTTCCCCCTCTCCCCTCATGCATAAGACCGAAAAACTAATTTTGTCGAGCCATCATCAGCGCAATGGATAACGCCCTACATGGTATTTTCCTTCATCCTTGAAGCGTGCATCCGCGCCGTCTCTCAACCCCGCTTTAAACGTCGCTCAGGCACCGCCGTTGTAGGTTGCATCGTGCTAGCCCTCTTCCTACTTCTCGCAACCTGGGTGCCCTCGCGAATAGTGCCGGAGCGTGCGGAAAGCGACATTTGCAGTGGGCAGTTAATGTCCTACACGGACCAATTCGCTGTCGGGGGGCTCGGGATAATGGTGGTGTTGCTCCCAGTGTCAGTGCTCATGGGTACGATCGTGCTTGTGAATTTGCGCAAGGACTGCGGGGTCGATAAGGTGGAGAAGATAAGTACTAGTAGGACGGTGTACTTTTTGATGATTAATGTTCCGCAGTGGGTACGTTTCTCCCATGTCCAATTGGTGGGGGTCTTCGATGCTGATGTAATGGGTGATAGATCATGATGATACCAAATTATGCGGTCACGGCAAATTCCGGGCCGCAGCATGGACTCGTGTATTTAGCAACTTTTATCATTAATCTGTCGGGGGCCGCGGCGACGGTGTTGCATTTGTATCTCCGGGCAAAGGCTCAGAGCCTTGCGCAGCCTCCCTACTCCACTCTCTCGCGATCATCTCGCACACGCCCAAATACCTCCCGCCGCCCCCCACCGCCGTACGAAAAACCACCCCCACCATATCAAAAACCGAGATCCACCCCCCGCCATCACAACCGAAAACCAGACTCAGCGCAACCAAACCGCGCAAACCGGCTCTCGAGCTACACAACACGCGGTCTCCATCGCCTAGGAGGCGGAATGACCACCATCTTCTCAAGCGCAAAACCCTCCCCTTCCATAACCACTTTTCCAAGTCCTCCACACAACTCCACAACTCCGAGCTCACGCTTAGCAACAAGAAACTCACCCGCATACACCCTCTTCCCGCCAATCCCAACCCGCCACCGCCCCCCCACAGACCAACTCCCAACCTCAACCCCGCCCTCAAGCAGAACAACCCCACCTCACCGACCGAGCAGAGCAGTTGCTCCGACCATCAACATGAGCCGTTCACAGGCGAGCCCAAGAGTCCCCGAGAGGGCGCATCTCGCAAAGCAGGAGAGGAGGTTCTTGGCGCCAGCTGCTGCGATAGAAGCCGCTATTCCTCCCGGTGGGAGGGCGCGGGATATGGAGGACGCGGAGAGCTTTAGGGAGATACTCCTTTGGAAGGAGGAAGGGGAAATTAGTGCGCAGGAGGGAGTTGTTGGGAGGTTTGTTTAATGGAGGGGGATACTGGGGGGGGCTGCGTTTACCTGTTTTTTTTTTAAACAAAAAGTTTACTCCTGTCATGCCCGGGTGGGTATTTAGAGGTTATTTTCCTCTCATATTTATTTCTTATTTAGGCTGGTGCCAGGAGTTTATTCAATTACCTTTTCTCATATAACTTAGATCTTTATTAGATTACTAGTGGCTCAACGTCATAAGTTAGGTAGGAGAATACTACAATGAAAGAGGGGAGGAAGGAGGGCGGATAACCTCTTGACCAGGACCAAGCTTCTTACTATATATATACTCGGGTGTCACACCCTCTGCTGTACATGTTTCTACTCGGCGATATAATCCAGGTCACCCAATGGGGTCGAACCGGAATATCCCCGATTACATACGTGGTGGGGGAAACCCGGATACTGTCGGTTAAGGACTTGAATCGCAAGTTTTCCCCTGAAGATGGTTCAAACCCTCGGGGAGTGCATTTGCCTGGCACGATACCGTATTCTAGCGAAGACCGTTCATGACCCGGTAGAAATTGCCGCGTTGCGTCCTCGGTATGGTACTACCTATATGCAGCGCTTCTTCGCGAGTGATACTACATGACTATCCCAACGCGGGGTCTAACTTCGTTGCATCAGATGATGTAAACGATCTCTAGTAATCCTGAACCAAAAGATGTATGATACACGTGTGCAGCTCTGTGAGGTCCAGTAATTTAGGGGTTATAGCTGTGGATCTTACTACTATTCTTTTAAACCAAAGTTTAATATAATAGCCTTGAACCTCGGTATGCATATGGTACAATGGTGGGTTCTCTGGGGGGGACTGGATTGTGGAGGTAATGATATTACTATGGTATCATACTTGTAATCCTACTCCTTTTAAAACAGATTTTCGGGCCGGGGGTTCTAAAGCAGTGTTTTCGTATCTATTGATTCTTGCGGGTCCTATTTTATTTATAATACTTGTGATACGGCTCCTCGTATCTGTCTCGCCTCGCCCAGGCGACAAGTACAGATGCATTACTACGATCGATATCAGTGCAGTAGTAAACTTTGGATTTTATTATAAGCAGTACAGCACTTGAGGAAAGCAAGAGACAAAAAGGACGAAAAAGAGATAGGAAATCAGAAGGGGAAATATGATGAGTGATAATATGTGATTACGCTTGGATCACTAGAGCTTGTTGTTGTTTTTAGCAAGCTCCTCCGGATATCGCTCCAAAAATGAAAGAGGATTGCGCGCAACTTAACCCATAGAGGGTTTCTAATGGAGTACCAAAAAAAATTACTCCACAGCCCCGTCATAAAACGTCGAATCAAAAATCAAAAATCTAAAGAAAAAAAAAACGAAAACAAAACACTCCTACTCTCTCCTGCGAGTCGCCTCCTCCTCCTCGTAGTCCTTAATCAAGCCCATCCTCTCAATACCAACATGTTCCTTCCCATCCGACCCCCTAAACTTCCCAAAGCTATACGTCCACCCCAATCCCGCCAGATGTTTGCTACGCATGGCTGAGCTCATATGCTCCGTTCCAGCAATGTCGGACATAGCTTTAGCACTCGCGTGGAAGAAGCCGATTTCAGAAGCGAGAGTATACGGGAACCGTGGCAGTAAGCACCTAGGTCTTGACAAAAAGATTATAGCTCCGGCAATTATCTGGAATCCTAGTACGGCGACGGCCATGTAGAACATCACAGGGTCCATCGACATCCGCGGCTGCAGGGACTCAAGTTCGCCGACCTGGGATCTAGGAACTTTAGCTGCAGGGACAAATATTCTGTCTTTGTTCTGGGCAAGCAGGATGGCGATGAAGCGTTTGTAGAATGTTGACAGGGCGTGCTGCGCTTCCTCGAAACTTGGCGGTGGGGTTCCGGGGTTAGAGAGTGTCTTATTGGTCAGGTATTCGCCGATGAACTGCGGGAAGCTATAGGCTGAGTTACCGTTGTGCAGGACGTTATTTTGTATATCCATAGGGTAAGCCCTGAAGAGTGCTGCTAGCTGCGCTGTGAAGTTTCCGATGGTGGTGGAGTGGTTGAAGAGCCTAGGGTTATTGTATTTAAGCTGTCCGATGAGTTCGGATCTTTTCACGCGGCCGTTGCCATCTACTGTCACCTTGAACTCACCGGTGGAGATTTGCTGGTTGCAGACTATTGTGGTATGGGATTGTATGCGTACGAGGCTTCCTGTAGGGACCGCCGGATTTGTCTCACCCCGGCCCCAGCCCGCGAGGATCAGGCTACCGCAGGATTCCATCGCCTTCAGGTTGCTTTTATCGGAGGCTATGGGAACCAAGGCCCATTCTACTGCAAAAGGGCGAGTTCCTGGTTCCAACAAGAGCTGGCCCATGTATATATTATGCCTGCAATGTACGGAGTCACCATCCAATATTGGTACAGTGACATGGACTTCATATGAAGTTGTGTTCACTCGCCTGCCCAGATAGTTCCGTCCGGAGCTGTCCCCGGCAAGTAAACCGCATGTCAGATTAACGCCATATCCTTGTGTAATTGATGTCCTCGAGTCAGACTCGTTCCCCTGCTTGCCCCACTCGAAGGGGAGGAAGTAGAATTCCTCCGTGACCCATGCTGGAAGATCCGTTTTTTCCATAACGTTGGTGTTCACAACAAGCCAATGCTCCCACAAATCCTTTGCGAATGTCCCTGGCAAATTGCCCCGCGTTGCCGCAGTCTGGATCTCCGTATTTATGCCAGTCGTGAACGGGTAGGTTACAATTAAGTCGGAGGTTATTGGCTTGAAGCCGCGGTCAAAGATACCACCAAGTGCGACAGCTAGGAAGTTTGCCGCAATGACAATCATGGATGCTAGGAAGAGGATTATATGGCCGCGACGGAGCGCGCGTGGGGCGATGAGTACAGGGGGGGTATTTGTGTATTTAAGGCCTAGAGAGGAATTTGGGGATGCGTTTCCTCTTCGAAGCGCTGTGTATGGCTGATAAAGTGCGAGGTAACGCCCAACCAACACCCAAAAGGGCTCTAGGAGCGTAGCCACAGCAGTTGGAGTAAAAGAGAAGGTGATCTGGGTCACTAGTTCTATGTCGGAGAGTATTGGTAAGCCTAACCGTGGTATTAGCAAAAAAGAGCGACTCGGGATGAGTTTAGTCAACGTTACCCTTCCAATGCGAAGCAGATCGATACAGGACAACAAGCAGTGTCAAAAAGGCAATATTCACAAGTGTTGCTGAAACCCCAGTCCAGATGCTCAATTCAATTGGGCTAACCAATTTGCCGTTATGTGGAGGAGGGCAAGTAGCGTGCGGGCTTTGAGCCAGTGGATTATTTCTACCATGGACATCGAGTCGGTATCCCACTTCGCCTCCCCAGGTTCCTAACTTATATTTCCTTGATTCCATGCACAAATGAGGTGACGGGCACTCATCTATACCATCAAAATCTCTCAGTAGTGTCTTGCTGCGTGCAACTAACGCCATCTTCGTTCCCAGAGTATCTGGGTCACTGGCGAGATTATTCTCTCTGTTGTAAGTGATGACGAACACGCCGCAAAGGCATACAACAACCACACCCAGAACGCCGGCTAGAATGTGAGCAATTAGAGGAACAACAACAATTCCTACACTTCTAACAGCCCTATTTCCTAGAGCCTCCTCTCCACCGGAATCCGGAACGAGTAGTGTTTGCAAGGCGCTAGAGAAAAGCAATTTGTGCATTCTTTCCAAACCGTCTTTGAAAACCTTGGGGTCCTTGAAGTCATCAAATTTCTTTCCCTCCGATAATCCAACGACGTACGAGATCTGGTTAGTCGGTTCATCGATGCGCCAATCATCAAACCTGGTCACAGAAGTAGGACCAGAGATCCCGAAATAACTGGCATTTGCTTTCGTCGTGGTCGTCATAGTGCTGACAATCGTTTCAAAACTCTCGACGTCGATAATTTCGTCGGACTGTGTGAAACTAGTTCGCTCTCCAACTGGCTTTGACTGGAGTATGGAGCCGTCGGTTCCTTCCACTGTGACTTCATGGGTCCGGTAGTAGTAAGTTGGCTGACAATAGAGAGCATTGATGTCGAGATTGGCAATACTGTTATTAGCATTGCGTGATTTGGCCCAGATCGCAAGGAACTTGGTCGTTCTCCGACATATCTCCACCTGGGAGTAATCATCATCGGGCTGCCTGTACGCAGGATATATCATGCGTCGGGTTTCATTGCTCTTAGAGAGAAGATTGACGGGGAATGTACAATTATCCAACTTAAAGTGAATTGTGGTTCCGTTGAGAGACACCATCTCGACAGGAGCGCATTCAAGCTCTGTTTGGTAAACTCTGGTCTGGGCAGTCCAGAATTCTTTCCCCCGAGTTAAATGATGTTGGCCTTCGCTGTAGCTAGCTGGTTTGAAGGGCACGGCCATAAGTTCCTTGGTCATGAACTTGGGAACTTTTTGCCCGAGCCAGGTTATACAATAGCTAGTGTATAGGAAAGAAGAGCTCATAGCTACTAGTTGGTTATCGAAGGAGGTGAATTTCTGGAAGGGTTTGAATAATGTCGGTACATTTTGTACCACTGGCTGGGTAGTCAAGAGAGAACTGTTCAAGGGTGTAACGACCCAGAAAATCAAGCACAATGCTAATCCGGCCCAGAAGACGTTCCAGTGCCTGCATATCGTCAATTCTGTATATCGCTAATGGTTAGGATAGGCATTAAAAGCATACCCTTTTCTGGCAGCCCTGATGGGTACAAAGGCAATGAACTCAAAGGGATAGTGAAGGGATATCGAGTTGCTAGCACTTGCTCCGTCGGGCTTTGATAGCTGAAAGTACGGCTCCAGTCGCTTCACATCCAGATCCACAGCAGCCCACCCCACCCCCAGCACCACAACTACAATCTGGGGCATATACCTATAGCAGAATACCACACCGGTCGAAAAATCCTCTGGGCGTTCCGCAAGGAACAATGCCTTCTTTTCAAGACTGACTTTATTGATATACTCTATAAATGTAATCAGAGCAACTGTAATGAGAATGGAAGCCATGATAGTCGGTGCTCGTAAGGTAAATGGTCTCCATGGGTTATTCCCACTTTGGTTATCTAAGTGCGTGGTCAGGGCCAGCTCCGGTTTGGGCGCACCTAGAAACGTATTAAATTCAAAGCTTGTAAAATGCAGTTAATTCACCCTTACTTTGAGATTCAGAAGCGCCTACCAAAGTATATGGCTGGTGGGGTAAGTTTTGTTTGGTATAATGGGGGGAAGAGACCTTGTGGCTGCTACCACCATAGCTGTACGCCATAGTGATCGATAACCGCGGCTCTTCACACAAAATGGATAGGGACTGAAATTCGTCGGCAGAGTAGCAAGTGGTTTTTTCGGCGATCCTTCGCGGTTGCAAGCCTCCGGGTCGAACTTTAGATGTGGTACTCCTCCTCACGATGACTTCTCGCTGGAAGTGCAACTTTTAAAAGAACTCATTTGATCTACCAGCATCTCTACCGGCATAGGCACCGCGGTAGTCCTCGGGAGGAATGGAAGCTTGCGCGCAAATTGTAGTATGATCAACCTTGTCGGATGGACTGTATCAGAGGTATTTTTGAGATATTTGTGGTTGGGCTGTGTGAACTTTTACTCGCACGATACCATTGATGTGAGCGGTTGCTGGATTGGAGCCCCTGTTCTAATGCAGAAATATGCCGTGCAATTCAACAGCGGCAGTTTGATGGAGAGCGTGTCCTCCCCTAGCACTCTATCATTCCTAATATTCTTTCCGTGCTGCCCTTTCGAAGGTTCTGCAGTGCCACGACACAGTACCTGTACTGAGCTCTTAAGTTAGGGTTCAAGTACCGTGGTCATGCCATTATCTATATCTAGCCTCCTGCTTGTAGCGCTTAACCATAGACTACGGTACCTCACTGGGGTACTCGGAGATGGAGGGAGTGCAATCTTGTAGTCTAATGTTAGCATACTCGGGTAATTGACAGAACATCGCTAAGCAACGAGGCGCACTTTCTCATTCTCGACTTCTTGACCATTGACCACCAAAACCACAAGTAAAAAAAAATATTTTAAAATAAAATAAACACGAAATCTTAACCAACATCGCGTACGCCATCCATCCACCTCCATAATAGTTGTGATAAAGGTATGGAGGAGTGAGGGAGTGAGGGAGAGGGAGAGGTGTCGCTTAGCAGCACGTTGCGGCGCCAAATTTTCGGTTATTTATGCTACGATAATAATAATTATTATGATAGTAATATTATCATAACAAAACAAGCACCTTTTTGTATGGGCCCCCTTAGGCCCTGTTTGGCAAAAATGGAACCGCTCCGTTTATTGACCGTTTCTCATAAAAATGCTTGTCCTTCCTTTTCCTTCCCTTTCGAAATGGACATTTTGTATGGGAAATGGTCGCCAAACGGAATGGTTCCATCTTTGCCAAACAGGTCCTTACAAATTTCGAGGCTTGGCGCTCACAATTCAAATTCGCTTGCCCGCGCATGGGCCAGTCCACAATTGATTGCGGCTGATTCAAAGTGATATTGACCGAAAGTTCGGTAAGCATTGGTACTGTGAGGCGCTTGTGGCACCATGAATTTTGTAAGGCTCGGATTTCGCTTATTTTGGTGTACTCGAGTAGGTACTTTGGCTGTTACGATACTTACCGACCGCGCCAAAAACTTCTGCCCAATTATAGTACTCGAGTGCGGTACTTTTTAACTTCCAATACTCTAAAAAAAAAAAAAAAAAAAGGAATGCTAGGCGGGAGGACCAAGAACCAATATCGGCAATCACAATAGGCAGCATTTCATCTTTCGGGGCTTTTGTTAGCCCGAGGATCTCCGGTCCTACATGCATTGTGCAAGTGCACACGTAATAAGGAACAGGCTTGAGAGCAAACAAATCAGCCTTGATAGGCTTCTTGCTGGGGTAAGGATACTATCATATACTCTACTCGACTATTATCATGGGTTTAACTAACTAACTAAATAAATAAATAAATCGAGCACGAGTTCGAGTACGGTACAAGAATTATTTATGTATCCCGTGACTTTTCCACCCACTATATTACCTCTCTTCCCGCGAAGACTTTGCAAGCAAGGCTGTACTAAGTTATACCGGTATCCCCATCCCCACCCCGAGCGTTGGTCTTAGATTGCCCTACTATCTGGCAAAAAATGGCCTTTGCGACCCTTGCACGCGCCCGGGCTCCTGCGCCTCGGACCCGACCTCGACGTTAGGTTTCGCGGTAGAACCAACACCAAGGACTCCCGCGTGTTCCTACATTGGACCTTGGATATGAGCGCGACTAGTAAGGCACGATAGAGGATTGCTGAAGTACCAGGGGCTGGTTACCCGTTCAGTCCAATCTGAACGAGAACGGGAGCATCAACTGATATATGATAACTGCATTTACTATACTCTGTATTCTGCAATACAGCATCTGAAGCCTCATGTAGTTTTTGACTATGATACATGGTATCATACTGCATTTTTTTGGGTAAACCCGAAATGGCGCTAAGTGTGGACCTTAACATGTAGGGCTCAAAAATTAGGTACCGAGCCAACCGGATATGAAAAAGATACAAGTGGAGATCCTTGAGGTTTACCTTCCTTGATGAAATCTTGTATTGTGCAAGTCATCATGTTCACAAATATTATTTAATTACGATACAGGTTTGAGGGGTTTTTTTTATTTAATTAATAGAGCCTATATTCATCATGGCGCAAATAGAAAACTCTTAATATCTGTCAACATACTCAATGGAATAATCTTCATCTTTCTCATCTCCGCCATCCCCCCACCCTCCCCATCCTCCTCAACCTCCTCGCCCTCTTCATTCTCTTTGCCCTCTCCATTACCCCCATATTCTCTATCATTCTCACCCTCCCGATTCTTTCTATCTATGATAGCTCAATGTGCTTGTCTTGAACTTGTACAGCTGCCACACCCTACTCAGCCTCTCCATCTAAAACAACCTCCCAGTCCTGCCACACCATTCCATCCTGCCTGGCCGCAGCATTTTACCTGGCTGTCACGTCCTGCCTGGACTCACCATCTCGCATGGCATTTCCATCCCAAACAGCCTCTCAGTCTTGCCTAGCTTCCTTGCTACACACGGTCTCCTTATCATACTCCGCCTCCCTTCCTTGCCTAGCCTGCCCAGTATGCTTATTCTGTTCCTCTCCTGTTGTGGATAACACTTCTGATGGTTCTCTCTGTACTCTCCCGATTTTTAGCCAGTTCCTACTCTTCCGGGTGTAGGAAATTGTAACCTTCAGTGCGCCATGCTCTCCAATCGCCGATTTGCAACGGTGAGGAATCAATTCCCTTCACAGCTAACTCTCGATTACAGGACACATTAATAGGTAGTGTAGAATGAAGAAAAACCCCACGCTAAAGAGGAGAAGGAGGTCTATCAGTATCATACCTACGACTTTGGAGGGTTTCTCAAGGAAACCAACCCAATCAATACCTACCAGGAACTAGTCTCCATGCTTTCTCTTCCTTCCTTCCTTTAAGGATATTCATCCTTGAATAATGAGTGAGTTACGCCACCTGACAGTCATCATCGCCACTTCCGCTTTTGCGCCAAAAGTGGCCATATTCGTAAAACCCTTCAAAATGCCAGGCACTACCCCACTTGATCATATTAAAGTTATATCAACTTCGGGTACCGTAGACCACCAGTATCAGGCAGTGGTGTGGACTCGATTATATCCGAATATCAGCTGAATCAGATGTATCTTGCATTGTTGGTTGGTTGTGAAATTGCCTATACATAAATTCCGACGCCCGGCAAGAATATTTCGATATCATTCCTCGAACTATAATATCTCTTGCCTGTGCGAGGGCCGATTCACAATTAATTGCGCCAAAGAGAGTTTTACTAAACCGCCAAGCTCCTGGATGCCCACGGCTGCGTTTTTGCGACAATTGGTATCCGGGATCGGCTGCGGTCACATCTACATTACTTGTGGTTGGGAGCCTTTTTCTTTCTTTCGTAATTCATCGCTTCACCGCTTCAAGGTACGAGAATATCGCACGTAGGAAATCCCATCGCATGAACAAACCAGACACTTGCGGTTGACAGATTGTCTATTTATATTGGCAGTAATTCTGAGACTACTTATCTTCGCCAACAAGAGCGATGACTCGGCCACCCACCGCGGACTATCCCCGTCCCTATTACCCAGGGAGAGATATCCCTTACCCCAGCCACTTTTCCACCTCAAATACCCCTTCCCAATCTTTTCACCCCACCGTACTCGTACAGGCGAGTCGTAGTCTATACGCCGGATCCTCTTGCGCAAAAGCCTCAGTGACAGTCGCAGAATCTTACCCGCCCATAAATAGCCGAAAGAGAGCAGTTAAGCGCGAACGTGGCTGAGTCGGGCCCTTTTTTCCTTTCGCGGATAATACAAATCCGACGATTGACCTAACGTCAAACAGGGCGTTCGAGTGGACCTCTTCGGCCTGAGGCCGATCACGCCTAGGAAAAAAGGGGGGAATTGCGTGCAGAGAAATTGAACTGCAAGAGCAGAAGCCTCTTGTCGGAAGGATATAATTTACGGTAGCGATGATTAGGTTGGTGTTGGGGGATGTGACACAGTAAGGGTATTCAAAGTTGAAAAACTTGAAAAAACTTAGCTTACTTCACTGTTTCACGTAAGCTTGGCACACCCAGAAACAGTTAATTTACCATTACTTTACTTTACCATACCATACTTTTTTTTTGAGTAGATACCGATGTCAAGAGGTCCGTATCTACCTCAAAACTCAGTATAACCGAACTCTACCAGAGCCTAGACTTGATACATAATATGAAAAGAAATTTTTAAAAATCTGAAGAAAATTCTAAAATATTAGAGCATACATTCAAAATAATTCTCTACTTTTTCTAGCAATAAAACTCTTTATTTTGACTTTTTCTTAACAATAACAGAGATTTTACGGTATTGGTAAGATTGGTGAAAATATCTATACTTTACCCTCAATTACCTCAATATACTCAAATATGCTACCCAAAATGTGTGGATGCTATTGGTTAACACCATAAAGTAACCTAATGCAACTTCCAGTATTTACTCGTTACTGAAAAATTATCTTTTCAACTTTGAATACCCTTAGTGCGAGTACCGTACTCGTGCGCTGCGGTCGCGGTATTGCCAAAACAGGTGAGGACGACACGTGAGGAGGGTAGAAACGAACTATCAGAAACACCAATCAACACCCAGGAACCTTTTCATTGTTTCCCAGATTTTTTTTTACCGCAGGCTGTACCGCACGGTACTCGCTCGCCTTTGCTAAGAATATCTCCGCCACCCGATATTTTGGTGGAGTCCTCACCAATATCCGGCCCACGGAGGTATTCTTTGGCAAAGACAAGTGAATAGTGCCATCAAGCGTTCACTTATCAAGTCGCTATTTGACAGCTGAAGGGTCCCGGCGAGAAACAGCCAATGTGGACCATTATAAGACCGTGCTCGCTAGAGTCCAAATCCTAGAGAGGGTTCGCGTAGCCTGACCTATGTGGGAGTCACCAATGGCGTTATCATACAGTGGTTGTCGCCCGCACCTTGGGCGCATGAAACCACTAAGTTTAACAAATGTCGTGTTTCTCAAACTCGGCTCTTTCAAGAGGTCATACAGTTGCCAATTCCCAAGGTGTCCTGTAACCGCTTTAAATTTGTCAAAATTATGCTTCAGGGGGGCAGCTGCAATATCATACCCTGATGAAGGCATAGAAGTGTACTCGTAGTGGAAGTTGGCATTTAGGGTCTTTAATTCTAGGTCCGACTTCACAGTTTTTACAGCTCGACCAGGTGGAATCAGGGAACCAGGTGGCCAAGCCTTGCTATTAACCTATGTTAATGCCGCATGGGTCTGTCTGCGCAAACTTTCTATCATACTATAACCACCATGCCCAGAATCCTTAATCCAACAGTGACGCAAAAGGACTAAAAAAGAGAACCAACCCGCCCTACCACGAACGATCGGCCAGTCAAACAGCGCGCCGACGAGTATAAACAAAATAGGGGAAGAAAGCGAAAATTAGGAATCCAAAAGGTATATGTAGCAGAAATGAAATTCAGATGGGAAAGGCAGAAAAATCTGTGAAAAAGATCAAGAAACCTCACGGTTTGCACCCTGCCCGGTTCCGAATATACATAGCGCTAGCCGTCAAGCCTCACTTCACAAGTCACCCACGAAAGCTCTCAAAGCCGAATCTGCAATAATTAACCTCACTCCAACTTTTCAACAGAAGAGAGAGCAGGGCTCACCAAGCTTAACCTCCATCTCCTCCCACTCCTCCCTAGGTCCACTCAAAGCCGTAACTGCGCCACCAGCTCCAATCCTCCAAACTTCCTTCTCACCCCCATCCTCCGTGGTGACAACTTCATCATCGTACCTAAACGCGGAACGAATAATCACGTTCCAGTCGCCAGCACCACAAACACTCCAGTAGCCCAAGACGCCGCTGTAAACCCCTCTCTCCGTCTCCTCAATCTCCTGCAAGATTTCCACGCTACGTTTCTTCGGCGCGCCGGTCATGCTTCCTGGCGGCAGGCTACGGGCAAGCACGTCGAATCCTGTCATGTTGTCTCGGGGCTCCACAGATCCGGTTATAACGGAGACGAGTTGGTAAACAGAAGCGTATTCTTCTACGACCATTAGTTTCTCCACAGAGACGTTTGTTGCAAGGCGGTGAAGGTCGTGACGAATGAGGTCCACGATCATCAGATTCTCTGCACGCTCCTTGGGTGTGTTCAGTTGAAGGCTGGCCGAGCTGTAGGTTGTTGTAGGGGTCTTCCTCACAGTGCCTTTAATGGGACAAAGTCGGCAAACCCCGGTGCGGGACCAAGAGAGGAAACGCTCGGGGGACGAGGAGAGGAGAGTAACGTTCGAGAGGCGGAAGTACGACGCGTAAGGAGCGGGGTTGCGAGCGCATAGGTGTCGGTAGAGCGCCCAAGGGCTTGTGGGCTCGAGATGAATTTTAGTAGTGGCAGTTAAGCAGAGCTCGTAGGAGTCACCGGCCGAAAGATAAGATTGACAAGTCCTGACTTTTTGCATGTATCTCTCAGCGTCCGGTTTGTATATGACTGGCGATGGTTTCGGGTGAGATGTCTCAAGAAACGAGCGATGACATTCCGGGGAGGGCTCTGGTGGAGGAGTAGCGGAAGGTGTGATTGCCATGTCGGCTTCCGGTTGAAGCTGTCTCTTTGTAGACTCTAACCAATTCCCATCCGCAGCGGGCGGCAGGAGAGTTTGGATATAAACCCTTCCAGTGTGTCCGTCCAGGACTATACTCCTCTCCACAAAGGCCAAGTTGGCGTCAGGTCTCCTCTTCATTCCTTCGGCCTCTTTGCGCGGCTTGATGGGAATATTAAGACTATTGACACCAGTCTCGTAGTTGAAATATCCAACCAACCCACCCCAAAAGGGCGAATCGTCCTTGCCTCCAACAGCCTTGCGCTGGTCCATGTACTTTGCCAGGAATCTCCATATGCTCCCCCCATAAGCCCGTAGATCAACCCTGGTTTCCGAGGAGTCACGCCCGGTATAGGATAGCTTCAGAAAGGTATCCCCACAAGTGTAATTAATCCGTTGTGTTAAACCTGGGGTCAAAACCCCAATGATGCTGAACCTCCCCGGAGCAGCTGCAGATTCCAAGAGGATAAACTCGTTAGCTGCCTCAACTCCCAATATCTCACAAATCCTGCCAGCGGAAATCCCCTTCCCAAAAATATCCTCGGTCCTAACCTCCACCTTCTGGCAATCGTCCAACCTTCTGCCCTCCAAGGTTGTTTGCAATTCCAACAGACTCTTCTCTCTTGATTGCCCCCCCCAATCCGTTCTCAATTCCTTCACAACCCTGCCCTGACCGGTATTCCAATCCATCGCCATTTTCCAAAAGTTACCGACAACATCCCTTCCATCCTCAGAACAAACCGACTCAGGATGATACTGCACACCCCAGAAAGGCTTAGAAATATGTTTGACACCCATAACGACCCTGCCATTCTCATCATATGCCCAAGCAATCTCCTCCACATCCCCGCCAATCTTAGTGATTCCATGCAAAGAATGGTACCTCACAACATTGACTTTGCCAACTCCCTCAAAAAGCCCTTCCCCAGTGTGCACGATCTCGCTGAGCAAGCCGTGCTTCACGGTACCCAATCTGTTCACCCGCCCTCCGTGTGAGAATACAAGACTCTGTAACCCCAGACAAACGCCAAATACGGGGAGAACATCCCCGCCAGATAGCTTCCAAACATCATTCACGACACCAATGTCCGCCTCAACCTCCGGCGAGCCTGGGCCGGGCCCAATAACCACCGCATGGAAGGAGGGTAGGTGCGGTTTTAGAAACGAGATGTCGGCGAAATCGTCGATGCGGATAGTGTAAACCGTAGCTCCGGTAGCAGAAGTTAGCAATTGGGCGAGGTTCTGGGCAAATGAGTCGTAGGCGTCTATCAAGAGGATTCTCATGATTGCGATTATGTCCCTGTGTGAGTTTGTTTGTTTGTCCGGAGGATTCAATCTTGCGTCATGGGGTGGGGTCTTATGGCTGAGGCGAAGTGAGAGAGGCAAAGGGGAGGCCGAGTAAGGATTTCGTTGGTGATCTGCTGATCAGGTATGATTTAGGGTCGGGTCCAGGTGTTCAACGGTTGACGTCGGTAAGGGTTTTCTTCTTCTCGTGGTTGAAAAAAACGAGTGGTTCCGAAATTGTGGAACGGTAGGTACTGTGCGATCTTAATAACTCTTAACAGGAGTACGAACTCAGCATGCAGAAGACATAAAGGGCAGGCGTGAGGAGGGGGAGGAGGTGTGGGGGAGGGGAATCTGCAGGCATTCTTGTCCCTGATTCTCCTTAGCGATGGGGATGGGGGCCTCCTTATAAACAGGTCTGTTTCCTTCATGCCATAGAGAGAAAATAATAGAGGAAACATAGTAAAGAAACAAGTGTAAAGTTGTTTGATCCCGAAAACAGGACGACGGACTACCAATATCATGTGTAAAACTGTAGATGGTAGGTGGGTAGGAAATAATTATAAGTTAGGAGTGCATTTCTGTAAGAGGCATAAGATTGGCAGCAGCCAAAAATCAAGCCGGGTAATTCCTGGTGTCTATGAGTATTATTATTATTATGAGAGCACCCAATAGTTGATTCCGATTGTCTTACTCAAATACTGTGCTTGCGGTGAGATCAAGACTGAGAACACACAGACCAAGCCTATGACCACAGCTTTGAAAAATACCCGGGTTTCTTCGAGTTGCAAAAAACCGTTGTTTGCCCAGTCCACTCACGCACCTGATCTCTCAGCAAGTGCTTGTGGGGTGCGGTCGAATGAGAGCAATATTTGAAAATTATCAACAATAGCCTACCTCAAGGTGTGCATAGAGGCAGCTTTTCAAATATTCTCAAGAGTATGATACAAGCGCAGAATTCGTGCATGGTTAAGAAGGGCGGAAAACCCATGGTGGCAGAGTAGGGGTTGTGTTGATCGACTAACAAAGAAGCATAGGATTGTGGAAGTTGGAAGCCCAGACTCGGAATCCGCTTGGGTGGCAGTTCGTGTCAGTGGGAACTGGTCTTTTCAACTCATCGCCTGTCCGCTCACTACCCCACAGGATCCTGCAGTTTTTTTTTTCCGCCCTAGAGCGAGCGCAATTTGCTGCCAAATAATATGAAATATATTTCATATCCCTGTCTGTTCCGGTTAACGGGTTACCGCTACCGCCCTTGCACCTGCACCAAGCACCCAGCACCCTGCAGCCTATAGTACCCTATGCACACCAAAAGTGGGCATTTTTGCAGTCATGAAACAACACCACGTTGACCTCAATTGGTTATGTATTAGTTCCAGGTATTAGGCCCTGATATGGACTTCACAGTACTCAATTTTTGGCTGGGTCAGATGTATCTTGCATTGTTGATCAGGCTGTGAAAATCTGAATTTTCAGAACAAGTATCTTTCCCTTTGGGTGCCTATACAATTTTGAGGCTTGGCATCCATATTTGGACACCTGAGCCTCTCATGCTTATGGAATAGCCAATTCACAATTAATTGCAGCTAAAGAGGCATGGACTAAATTTCTGGATTACTAGCTACTCACAGCTACATTTTGGTAATAATTGGTATTGGGGTTCTTGAAATACTAAGGATTTAGTTGGGTCAAATTTCGCAGATTTTGGTGTGTTTTCGGCGGTATTTACTTTACCTGACCAACGATGACTTATGGAACAAAGTGGACCGCCGGCGATACCGTAGCACGGTATGATGTGTGTGTGTGCAGTCCACTCCTCACTGTTCTCAACAAATACACATTTTATGAAAAAAACCGAACCCGGGAAACCATATAGGAACCAGTTTTTCTTCCAAAACGTTGTTGCAGTTGAGGCCTGTTAGTTGTTGGATTTGGTGATGGTCGATTTCAGACTCCCGGCCCCCGGCGCGGTGTGCCAGCAATCAACTATAGTACCGGTATAATACTAGCAGCTGGTATCAGATCCGAAGGTCTCCAAGAAGTTCTGGAACAATTATTTTACCCGAGAATCTGAGGTACACCAGCCAAACAGAACCCTGTCTGTTCTGGCCAATATGTCCCTACCCTTGCAACTCAAGCAATTGGGCAGAACGAGCGATTGGCTTGGCCGAGCATGTTAAAGAAGTTACAAATATCAGTTAAGTCAATGGGATCCCGCACCATAAGCTTCTGATCGCTCCACTGGGCCGGTGACATTATGTGGGCAAAAAGAGGAAACCGTTAAAGTGGGGTAACGGAAAATCACTTGCTGCTAATCCTAAGTTTAGTTGGCAACCGTCCCAATTTCGCTATGGGTACGGAACGCTGTACCGCGTCGGGTGCGTCTTTTCTTCCACGGGATGGTTTAGTCCTTGAATTCCCAGATTGGAGTCCTACTATACCAGTAATACGGTAGCGGATTACCCGTTGGTTTTGTGGTGTGCTTGTACCGCATATGTCTTTCCGAGCGTTTTTGCATGACAGGTGGGTAATCGCAGCGCCGCCACCGTAGGATAACACCTCGGGAAGGGACTTTGCCTTTTGTCTACTCGAGTAGTACTGTGGAGTAGTAATACTGTGGATTTTCGTGCCGGTCACGGGATGCAGGCAAGCTCCTCTAAGTTTAGTCGTGGATGCGTTAGAATACGGTACGGCCATACTCCATTAATCGGTTTCCCCGGATCTGCAAGATTTCGGCTGGATGGAACGGGTACGCACACATATTTTTTATTTCAGGACAGATTAGGATATTTGTCTACCTATACAGGGGAGATTTCTTTTGGCTCTGATCTTTGGTGAGAGCCTGAAATACATACCTCGAGTCACGGGTATTGCTTTCTTCGACATTTCATGACTATTGACATAATGGGCTGAAAGACGCGCTTTTTCAGGATGTCCCATTTAAGCCCTTTTCTACTTAAAAAAGCTTCTGATATCATAAACTCCAACTTTGACCAGGTTCCTACCTATCTGTACCCCTACCCGCCTGCCCACAAAATATCACTCACGTTTGTGTGCTCCCCCCCATGTTTCTGATATTTCCGAAAGAATATTCCTGGACCGGGAGCTTGTCTATTTGATCACCGGCAGCCGGTACCGCTTCAGACAAGCTAGGGAGTTGCATGTGCTAATCGATACCCACATGGTTGAGTGATTTAGGGATTTGTGTTGGGAATTCCTTTTATCCGGGGAAACCACCCTGCGCTGCACTCGAGTATAGCTTACCGGTAGAAACGGTACTATGCTGGTACAAATGCAGACGAGGGGGTGACGGGGCCGAAGTGTGGTTACTTCAAGGGACCTCTCCCCGCAAACCTTTATCGTCTACTCTTATCTAGTTTGCTTGATTTCGGGTCCGCTTAGACAACACGGTTAGCTAGTTATGATACGGTACTCGATTACCGTAAGAACTCGTTAAACGATCCTTGTGCTAGGTATGATAGTGCAAAAAGGAAAAGAAAAATACACCAGACCTTACCAAGAGAGGCAAGTCCGGCGCCCTAGCACAAGGATCATTTATTCGAGCTCTCACGGTACCGTAGGAAAGCCATCGCCAGACTAACTTTGAGTCCCAACACACATCCACACAGAAAAAAACTCGCCGAAAACCCCTCTTCCAGGTGGGAGCTTTTAAACCGATGCGCCCTCTGTGCTGGTAACGCGTAGATAAGGGCGATGGTACACGGGAGTAATTTTCTACACAGCCTGCGCAGAAACCTTTGGTGGAAACCTTGAAACTTGTTATCGTGTTGGACCCTGTCAGAGAAAAACATATCCACCCGAGCAATCTCTCAACCCCGGGCTGACCTCCCGCAATGCTAGATGATCGCTGACGTATCTTCCGAATCAGGCAGATCCGAAAGTGTTCCACAGCTAGCTTGCAACTAGCCAAAATCACTCCGTTCTCACCCCCAGCGTTCCCGACGAAAGGTTACCGTGCGTACCGTACCACAGTCACTAGGGCCGCGGAAACCGTGTGTGCCCATGGGCTCCGGCGTCTGTCAAATCTTGCTGTCAAATGAGGTCGTCATTCTCCGGCCACCCGTTACGACTTTCGAGTGATATACTGTGACACTGGGCTACTCTAATCCTGTTCATTCACGCCCCCACCCCACCCCCCAAACTGGAATCACTCCCGAAACGGAGACCCGCAAAGCACAAAACGCTGTGTTGAAGAAGATAGAGGAGGGTTTTGAGAGCGGCGGTAGGGGGAGGTTAATATCAGGTTTTCGAGGGCTTGTTAACTGGGCTTGGGGAAAGTGTGGCTTAAATACCAAGCAAGGAATTATCAGGGCTAACGAAATGGACAGGGAATTCGCAATGTGTCAATTATGCATAAATCCTCACTGGAGACTGGCTGAGTTTTTTAGCCCCGCGCGGAGAAGAAGGCTTTTGTGGTGGTAGTGTATTCCAACTGAGAAACCCGAGACCTCAACACCAATTCAAATACCGACAGGCAATATGAATTTTGTGCTCGTTGCTTTTGTAGTTTTTGAAGGTCGGTTTTTATAACAAATGCCGAGCTCTTGATTTGCATTACAGCCGTGCTGAGGAACGCTAAGGTCTCCCAGCTCCCAGGGAGTGTGATTTTTTTAATTCTCCTGTTCTAGATGATGGATCGTTCAGGAATAGCTCGTGATGGAGATGATGGGAGCTAAGCTTCTGGGCTACTGCCAATTGCATAATATTATGGTTCTTGAAAACCTATAGTGGCAAATATTATTGCGGGAAGCAGGGCCTTTCCTACTGGACGGGTGGTTTTGGATTTTCCTTTTCCAGAGGATAAGGACAACGATATTATGTCACTAGACATTAGACGCATTATTGAAGCAGACACCCTCAGAAAAGGGAGATTATAGGAATTGATCACTGAGCAAACAACAATGTCCCACGCCACGGGTGAATGCGAAGGATACCGGTACTCCTCAATGAGCTATGACAACGGGCCGAGTGATCGGTCGGAGCACCGAACCAAGGGACTCGGGGGACGGAACAGAGCCCGGATAGCCGACAATAAATAAAAAAAGGGAATCTCTCTTTTGGGAAGGTATCCGCGTGGAATCTAAACGGGGGTTTCTGACCGGCACACCCCGGCAAATATATGCAGGTCGGTGTTAGCAAAAAAGCCTCCTGGTCCCTCAAGTGGAAGATGTGGCGGTTACTTCGCTAGATCGTCTTACGGGCGTGCAGTGGTTGGTAACGATTCGGCGCTGGTGGAGTGGGGGAACTCTTAGGTCGCGGAATGCCCGGGATACCGTAGCGCCACCCCTACTCATCACCTAATACGGGTAATCGTGTTCGCGGATGGTAAGCCATAAGGCAGATTCTACCAATCAGGGCAGGGGAAAAGAAAACTTGCACCTTGTATCACTTGACTCCTGGGCGGCGGCGGTCGCATCATCACTGGCTTGTAAAAAATCTTCCCTTTTTTTCCTAAAACGGTGCTCGCACTATCGGCCGCTTTGGCTGCCATGAAGGATATCTGAAATTGAAGCTCGGATGGAACAAGTCTCCTACCAAAAGGTGGGGCATGCTAGACTAGATGGCTTGAATGGAGAAATGCGCGCTGAGTTTCTTTCCCTACCAGTTATCAAATCGTTGCTGGCAATATCCAAATTCCAGGTTGTCTGAACGCTATCAACCATGGCCACTCGGCTTTTTTTTGGGATGCAGGTAAGACTTTTGATCCATCTTCCCCCCTTTTTCTTGGCAATATCTCACCACCCAATTACTCGCACAGGTCCAACTCCCCTCCAGCATCATGATTCGCCGAGTGATATCACATGAACCATTACTTAACCGACACTAACAGTCCTTACTTACTAAAAGCTCAGGTCAATATCATGGGACAACCAACTAGAAAACTTGGGTACGCGTACAACACTCGTGATCCGATAAATAGGGCCACCCACGCCAGCTAAAAAAATGCCCTTCTTTCGACCCTTCCTCTCACTCAGCCGCACGTCGCAATCGTAAACCAGCCTGCACTTATGGGCTCCACTCCACAAAGTGCAAAAACCATTGGGAAAACCCGCACCAAGTCTTCAGCACAGGAAGTGGAAAAAAAGGGAAAAAAAACACCCTAATATACTTGGCAGTCCCGATTTCCAAGTCGAGGCATCCTTTGTGGGCGATCCAATCCTTATTTTTGGAACGAGAATTAGTGGGGGAAGAGGAAGGTTTGGGGCGTTAGGTTGTTGTGTGTGTGTGTGCTTCTGCTTCGCATCCGTTCTGGTCCCCACTGTTTTGTTACAAAAAGCAAGCAGATGCCGTATCCTTCACCAAATTTTGGGAAGGATGAGTGTGCGAACTCTTCCCCCCCCCCCAAAACGGATTTCGAGCCGTTAGAGCCCTCGAGAACTGGAACCAACGGCCAATGGAAAAATTCGCTGTGAGGGGGGATGTGTTTTTTTTTTCCTTTCTTACCCGCTCACCTTTCCGGAGATTCTTGCACTAGGAGAATTGGAAAGAGTGAAAACGAGTACGATTCACTGCAGCCTGTTGATCGACTCGATTTGAATAGCTGGTGACGGAAGCCTCCCCAAGGCTGCGCCCCAATGATAATGTTAGATAAAGTGACAATACCCTGAGTTTCCTTCCTTTGGGATCCTTCTCTTTTTTCCCCATATTATTTGAACACGGTAGCACAGTCTTACCATCGCGGGTCTTAATTTTTTTAAAGAGGGAATGGAAAGGGAGGCAAGGACTTCTTAATAATTCGAAAAAATGAAACAGAAAAGGATGAAACATTCAGCGATAGCCCGAGTGCGGATAGTCCGCTCCCCGCTCCTCTGCTTACCGACAGAGCTGATCCAACTAATTTCCACCTACCTCCCCACAAAGACCATCTTCACCCTCCTCGCAACCTGTCGATTCCTCTGCCACTCTCTGGCCCCACTAATCCTCGACAAGCTCCTCCACAACACTCCCAAGTCCTGGGACTCGACATTCAGCTGGATACTGCTCAACTACTCTACCAAAGGCCTCCTCCGCGCCCTCCAACCAAAAAACCGCAGCGGGGAATTCAACATAAACTACCAAGACAAAACCGGCGCAACATGCCTCCACGCGGCATGCAAAATGAACGACGCACTGACGCTGTACATACTCCTAGACCACGGCGCGAAGCCGGACATCTTTGACATCAACGGGGAAACACCTCTGCACTTTGCTGTCCAGTACGGGCGCGAGAACGTGGCGAGGGTGTTGCTGCAGGAGGGTGCGGATCCGAACCTTCGCAGCATGGCCGGGGAAACTCCCCTTTCGTGGGCTGTCAAGTACGGGTACGCGGGCATCGTTCGGGCCTTGATAGAGTACGGAGCGGACGTGAACCTTCGGGTTGGGAAGGGCGAGACGCCGCTGCACTGGGCCGCTGTGCAGGGGTTTGTGGAGGTTGTGGAGATTTTGTTATCGAGCGGAGCCCACGGGGAGATGGTGAACTGGGAGGGGCAAACGGCTTTGTTGGTAGCGGCGGAGGCGGGGCATGGGGATGTTGTGAGAAAATTTTTGGAAAAGGGCGTCGATGTGAATGGGGCTGTTGGGGATACGACACTGGTTGTCGCTGCGAGGCGGGGTCATCAGGATATTGTTAGGATGCTGTTGGAGGGAGGGGGCAAAGCCGGGAGGAATGGGGTTGGGGAGACGACGCTATTCATGATGGCATTTTATGGAGGGATGGGAGTTCGGTGGGTGTTTGCCAGTCGGGCGAGGAGACTTGTGGGGAGGCTTAAGAGGGCTGGTAAGGGTTCTGTTGTTGCTGGCGGTTCAAGGTTATGAAGCTCTGATGGGAGAAGGAAAAAAAAAAAGGTTATGATTCTTCACTTTCGTTGTAAATATTTTCCTTTATGGAGGAGAATAGGTTCTGGGATGGTCATGGCACAGTTGCATGTTGCACGTCCGAGGTTTCATCTTTGGTTCGGGATTCCCTCTTTTTCACCTTTTATCTTTCTCATCTTCATTTCGACGGACTTATGCGTTATTCTAGGATGTGAAGGAGACAACTCTGCACTGCTTCTACTTGATCTATCAATCGACCCTTCTTGAACATAACTAATCCAGAAACCCCTCGCATCAAGTAACCAAGTGTGATATTATGACTTGCTTTATTCCTTAACCAGCCACTGAAAATTCTCGCCAAACATGCAGTGCCCGTCTCAGCCCACCACCAGCACGATTTACGACAATCGCTATCCGGTTTTTTCCAGGGAATAATCAGCCGATAGCGAAAGACAAGGAATGGTATCCCATTTCTCGCTTCCGCGCTTCCGGGGGACAGCTCGGATAGCGCGGGGCAGCCCCCCCCCCTCACTTGTACAGTGTAAATTCACACTCGGTCACTCGACACCATAGTCACCACCCGAGCACTTCCCCCACAAGAGACCAAAAGCAAGCGACTTATCCACCGGTGCCCGAGTGCCTCGGTCAAAACCGTGCCGATACCCTCAGAATTCAAATATACCACACCCCATCCCACCACACGGTATCAAATGTATCATACGAGTACGTTCACTCCCGTCGAAACAAGCGACCTTCCAGAACACCTGAAACTTTGGCCAACCAGAACACCTCCCCCCCCCCAGAGGTTTATCTTTTACCCTAGCCCACTTTTCACCGTTTCCACAACCTTCGCGCAAACCCGACAGCAACCCCACAACCATCCCAACAGCAACAGCTATGATATGATACCACACCACACCAAAACCCCACGTTGTGTGGCCAAAAATAGAAAACTTTGGCGGGGTAGCCCTACAAGGACAGTGCCGCGGGAGCTTAACCTTGATCAGACCACAAATGTTGTGCGGAGGCTTTTTGTTATCGGTCGGTGGGTTAGGCTGGTACTGTACAAGTATGATATGATGGAGAGGCTTTCGCGGGCCGTCGTAGTGTATTGTGAATTACTATACGCAAATTGCTTCCGGTAGGCCAGTATACCCCGCAAAATCTTGTTATTGGGATGTTAGTATCGTCGTTCTCTCCAAAGGCACTTGTATTACAAGTTGGCACGGGATTCTGAAAGGGGGCTTTTTTGCTTTGTTTTGTCTTGTTTTGTTCGGTCGTCATTTCGTTGATCCCTGCGGGGATGTGGGTGGGGCGGTGCTTTGCGCACGGAAGGCCCGGGAGTCAAAGAGCAACGGACGCGATAACGATGCCAGCGTTATTATCACAGGAGCATAAATCTTTAAAGGTCCTCCCACCGCACGAATGGGGAGGAAATCTGACGATACTAGATATCCTGATCGACTTCTTTTGGTCTTCCTTCTCTGTATGCTTGTAACATTAGCAGCTATTACAATAGTCATCAGGCTTTGAAGGGAACTTTTCTTTCAAGCGGTGAACACAAATATCACCTACTTGAGCGAAGTAGGTATGATATGATATGATAAAATTTCCCTTCAAGCGATGAACGCACAAGAGATCGCTTCCCACATCACTCCGCACACTAGATAGAGGCCATATCTCCGTTCAGGCAAGAAAATCGGGCTATCACTTTCCACCGCCACCATCGACCGTTTGCCGCCAGGCTTCGACTTTTGTTCGTAAGAATATGATACCGCCGTTCATGTTCATGGAATGTCGAGCTTGAGAACTACGTCTTCTCGAGCCAAACGGTGCTCTTAGCTGAGCAAATATTTCGAAGAATTTACCAGCGGGCTGCCGTTTGCTGGAAGCTGGGGCCGTCCAAATCCACAACGATCCGGCTAAACTGCTCAATGCAGCTCTACGACCCTCCATCTAATTAGTTGCTTAGGCTGTTGTCCGACACTTCTCCAACTTCCAGGATAGGGAGTGGATTTTCCATTTTGAGCTCGAGTTGTTGTTTGCCAAGAGCTAGTTTTTATGGGGGGGTGCTTAACCTGGCTTATGCTTCGTGCAGTTGGGAATTATATCATAATATCATACCGTGAACAACACACACCCCCGTGCCCATCTCGCGCCAGGGAAACGGCTTCGCCAGAAGTCCTATTGGTATCATACGGACAGGGTCGATTGCGTATCCTGTAGAGTTGGATGAGTGAGTTCCATGGATCGAGGGTTATCCCGTACTATATTATTTACAAGTACCACTCTCGCAAAACTTGATAAGGATCTTAACTGGGAACTCTGGGGAGCTCTCGCTATTCAGACGCCCCGGGCACAATTACAGCGAAAGGTTCTATGCATCGTTCATTAGCTGCCGGCCCGACCAGAGTAAATAAGTCCAGACCCGGTACCCACACTTTTCACTCCAGCACTTGTGATACTCGATGCTGCTACCATTCTATGCTGCTGCGTGCACTCACAGGTTGTGTATCGTACTGTTGCACGTACCCAATCTCACCGAAGCGTACGGTATGATGTGAGATTTCCCCTCAATTGTTAGTGCCCTGTTATATGATATGGTTCGTGCCATACGAAACGTGCATCACAGGCTGTAACATTTAAGTCGATTATATCCCATCATTACGATCCCCTCAGCTCCTCCCAAAAGAAAGAAAGAAAGAAAGAAAACCCCACATTATTCTCATCAGCGTTCCTAATAACCTAACCGAGTTTTTTTTTTTTGTTTTTTTGAATCAATATTTTAGGTCCGTGGAGCCTTATAATCCATTGAAAAGCTGCAGCCTGGTACTTGTACTTGTACACGTTCAAGGTAGCACGAACCATCCTTATCCACCCTTCCAAAAGCCTTCCCCGAAGAAACTCCGCGGGCCAGCAACCGGCGCGAAATGCTCGCTCGGCGGTAAGCAAAAGGGGAGGTTCTCGCTTGTCTCTGTTTTGTTTTTTGTTTTTTTTTTGCGGGGGCGCAGGATACCCAAGTACTTCCACCACCCCCCAGCGTGGAGTCCAATTCCCAACCCTCCCCGTGCGAAACCGCGGGTACCGGTACCTTGCGAGCCGAGCCAAAAGGACCCGCACACAATGTCCCTTGGTTCCAGAAAACTTGGCGTTGGATAAGAATGCATATCCTGCCTTTTCAAACAAAAGTGGAGTACCGAAAGTTCTTGCGTGGAGATCGAGGGCCCGCCAGGCGGTCGCATTTTATGTATGTAAGCAAGCCCCGCCTGTGCACAAGTATCATAAGTGTTTTTCGTGAAATCTATCTATTGCCCGCCGTAGAAGCGCCACCGAGCGCCACGATCATGTTCATTGGAAATCACTCGCCGATGGAATCCCGGATCCATCTATGATATTATCATAGTATTACTATAATAACGATTCTGGAAAGATAAAAAAATTCTTCAAGAAGAAAAAAATCTATTCTATGATAGAACCCTTTTTTTTTGGATCCTAGTTTCTCACGGTGTGGATGTGATACTGAGCACTTGAACAGGAAGACCCGCAGTGTTCCTTTTAACCCATTCCCCCCTTCGAGTGTATTACAAGGAGGAGAATCCCACGCTTCGCGATCCTCTTGAATGTCTATGATACGCTCAACTGGCAAAACTCTTGGCGGAACAGGTTTTTACTTTGCCCGTGGTGATGCCGGATAGGTACATTGGGGTATGGGATCACCAGTTACTGTAACCAATGCCTCCCCATAATAGTACTGTAATCTGCAGCAAAGTGAAGTTTTGTTTCAACATGCCATTTCTCTTGCGACTAGAGTATGTAAGATGGGGACTTGTGTTAAGAATCACAAATTATCTTTTCTTCATACAGAGCTGAATGGAAGAGGAGATATTACTGAGTAGACAGGGGTTGCAGTATTGCAGGGAGGGGGGAGGAGAGCTGTAGAGCAGGAAAGAGCTAAAAAAACTGAGAAAACTGAGGATAGAGAGTAAAATTGTCATTTTTTTTACTGTACCCACATAGCTTTAACCATTCAGGTCTCCTCAGGCAAGCTAGTTTCCTACTAAGAAAGGCTAAACCTCCTTCGGCGTTTCACCGATATACCATGTGGTATACGACCAGTTCTCAGGCTGGATGCCTCTCCCTACTCTTACATTACAGAGTCTTGGTGGTATGCGGGGTCGACCTTTATCGGTCAATTTTACTTTCCCCTCCGATTCTTTTCCCTTAAGAACCGGTTTGATCAACGAACTGGAAACTGCGCGATGTGCGTGCGCGACGTAGAGGTACCCCCAGTAGTGACCACGCAGCCATCTACCCGAATACGTGCCTGGCGACTCCGCAACGGGCCCCCAGGTGTTGATCCCGACACGTGACATGGTCGTCCATATCTACCTTCACCAACTCTGTTGCTCTAACTCTAGAGACTTTTAATATTCTTCTACAAGCTTGTCCCATAAGGATTTCAGATCCTTGGGTACAAACTTGTAATTCCATCACATTGGGTATCTGAGTCGTAGTTTAAAAGCACTTGTGAAGATACTTATTACTATAGGCTCAAAACGTGTTGGATGGATGTTGAAGAGGGAAGGAACTTCATTGTTTCTCTCAGGACGTGCCTGCTCTTTTAAGTGCAAATGAGATCAGTGTGCCCTCCAGTTTACCCTCATCCTTTGGATCGCAAACCCTCAATTCCCACATACACACTTTAGGTTGTTGCCCGTACACATCACCTCACAACAGTTTGCACCAACGCTCGGAGGAGATTTTTCAACCATACCTAGTTGTGTACGGTACTGTGCTTCTGCATGATTCGCTGCAAAAAATAAGCCCAGTTTGTGTTCCAGTGGCCATAGCAGGAGGGCCTCCTCTTTTTTTTTTTTTTTTTTTTTTCTTTCGGTTCAATCGGAGTTAAACCCACGACCGCCAAGAGTGGGGAAACCATAGAAGTAGTAGCAGTGCAAACAAGTGCATCCTTCATTAAGGGTATGACGCAAGTCTACTGTAGGGACGTAAGGTCTATCCCAAATCCCCCCCTCCGCCGTGTCAAAAGAGCTCAGGAATCCCTGAGTTCAAACCCGACTCTCGTCATATCACCTATGATATCATGCGCTTTCTGGGAACATACAGTAGATGTATAGTGGGTGAAAAGGGCCCACGTATAATTCAGATGCGCAAAACCCTTCGGGCCCAACGCATGATACTACAGTTCATCTCCCATCATCCATTGTCCCAGGGCACCGACCGCTACAGGCGGGGGGGATCAGGGGAGTATAAAAAAACTAAAAGACTAATTTCACATTCCACGGAACAGATAGTGCATTTGCTATCCCTTCCCCGATTCTGAGAAAGAATCAACTCCTGATGCACAGCGCTACCGCAAACAGAGTCCCCACAAAGGCGCAACAGCCCGGTAAACCCTCGAGAACATCTTTGTCATACTCATTGTTGGATAGCTCGTTTCATGCCCCCCGTTATAAGGGGGGAAGAAAAAGGTTGGGGAACGTCCTGGGCTGGCGTGTAGGTGGGACGTACTACGGGAGTGCGGTCCTTTGAAGCACGTCGAGCAATATGGGGGAATTTAAATGTGTCTGGTGATTATGCGCCCACTTGAGACCTGCGAGGTTTGTTGGGGGAGCAAATTTCAATGTTGAATATATGTACGGATGGATAGAGGAAGGTTTGTACAATACAGTATCAGGCGATACAGGGTTATCCATTACACTATACAAATACATATATTGAGCAAAGAAACATACCCGTCCCATCTATCGTTTGACACCTAATCTGCTGTGCTCCCGACTCCGTGGTCAGCAAAAGTGCAAACGAGTGATACTTCATGTCTATAGACTCCTCCCGGGCGCTCCGGTGTCAATGAGTGTTATCGTTATCTACTTTTTTTCTTTCAATGAAAGCTTTGTTGTATTCCCGTTTACCCAACCCAGGATGATAAAGGAGAAGTATGAAAAAAGGGAAGAAATATAATATTCTGATATAAATGCGTTTGCTTCCGCCGCAAGCCATCGCATAAATCAACTGAGGAAAAGCACCCAGCCGGCCTAAACCTCCAACTAAGCGAGAGGAGGTGTGCCGCCTCTCCCGCCGAAAATCGCCATGATGCCGAAAACACTATAGAAAAGCCCCAATGGGTATGCAACGAGGAGCCGCATATCTCTTACTCGGAGGACTGCGACGAACATATTGCTGGCTGAATAGGTACACCACCCGATTGCGGCGGCGCTAAGGGTGTAGCCAATGAAACCGTTCATGTTGTAGCCAATGCCGAGTGCTGATGTGAAGACGAGGGGGAGGAGGCAGTAGCCTAACACTGAAGCGGAGCGGATGTAGTTCAAACTAGTTGTGGGCGGTGACATTAAGTTTAGGATGAGGTGAAGCGAGATGCTGCCCAGGAGGGCGACACCGTAAATGTAGCCAAAGTGGACTTTCCCGGACTGCTCACGCATCGGAAGTAAGCTTCCATCTCATCCAAGCATAATAGGGGGTGGGAGGTATAAGCACCAGTAATAAGAAAGCTCCGAAAAGCAGGTAGAATAATATTGGCCCCGCGACATCACTATCGTCCATCATGTGCTGATCTACGCTAGCCATAGGGTTCAACACCATTAGTGTCTGATCACGGTCAGTAAAATACTCCCGAAATCCCCTGTCGAGTAGAGTGGTAAGAACCTTCATCTTGATGTGTCCAAAGTTCACCCCCAGCTCCTCCAGCAGCGGAGGCTCATCATCATACCCGCTTGTCCCAAAGGCCGCCAGCCACCCCTTCGTCAACCCGTGCTCCCGCGAGCCGCTACCGACGGCTCCGCCGGGTTGAATACTGCCCATGCCACCGAAGCCATAACCCGGTGGGGATTGCGTCTGGCTTGAATACGACGATGGGTAGAACTGGAGATTGTTAGGAGCACCACCACCGCCATAGTGTGGCTGCTGTTGTGGGGGAGGGGACTGGAAGAAGTTTGCCATGGTTAAGATTTCGGCGGATCGGAATGTATACCCTTGTTGTATGAGGGGAGGGGTACGGGGGGGCGAGGGTAGGATGGTCCGCTGTATCGTTGGTGGTAGTTGAGTAGGGGAATCAATTATAAAAGACACGACATCTCCGGCGTTGGAATAAGGTGAGGCTCCTCAGATTCGTTAGGTGGCCCCTGCTGTCTTGGCATCCCGGACCGTTTTTGGTTAAATGTCCCAGCCTTATCCTCTGTACTCGCCTCTTTCCACACGACAACGACAAGCAAATAAGCAAACAAACAAGCATAAAATGAAGGACCCACAAGGTAAAAAAAGCTCACAAAAACTGGGAGCCCAATTGAAATTTGATAAGCTAACGAATTCATAGAAATAGCATGGCAAAACCGTCTGGACTACCACTCACGCTTAAGCGCGGTCCGTATCGCATTCAAAGCTTCATACGCCCAAGCAATCCCAACACTCAGGCGAGAGCAGTACTACAGAGAAAAGCTACCAAAGCTAACCGAATGGGTCGCAAGAAAATGCTCCCTTGAGCGGCCGAGATCAAATGACGAGGGAGACAAAGGTTTAACACCTGAAACTATCGGGGTCAAGGAGCAAGAGCAAGTTGTAGCTCCCGGTCCGGAAGAGCCTGCGCTGGGGTATAGGAAGGAACCAATTGCTCTCTTAAATGGCGGGGAGGGCCCCCTGGCTATTAAAAAGAAGCTACCGTCCACAAAAGAAGTTCCCGGGGCGAAACCTCTAACCGCCCCGGAAGCTCAGAAACTAGCTACCAAGTCCACCGCACCCCGGAAGCGCAACAAACGTCTACGCACAGAGATAGAAAGGTTACTAGATACCAACTGGGGGGGAAACTCCGTTGCCATCATTAGATCCTTGAACCAAAATGGCACCGGCAACCCGCCGCCAGATTTCCGCTCCCCGAATTTTACCAACGGAGAAACTGGTCTTGGTCCCGCCGCCAAACGAACTCGTTCTGCACGGAACAGCCTCCGGGGTTCAGGTCAATCACCAAACTTAGCCCAGGGATCCCTTGAAAATCCCCCTGTGGAAACCACGAAACCGGTTCCTAGCAAATCCTTACCAGCCTCTCTTCAACCGCCACCGCTCTCCGACAAGCCATACCAACCAAACTCCAACGCAACCTTATCTGAAGCTCAAAATATAGTCTCGACATACCCCACCAAACCCTCCCGCTCCACCAACGCCCAGCAGAAACCGAAAAAACCGCCTCGCACTTCTAAACCGAAGTCTAGGTCTAAACACCCTGCTACTACCTCGAAGAACCCAAAAGCGCAAACATACCTAACAACAGATCACTCTGCCATCCCCTTCGAAATCAAGGTAATCTTCAACCGCTACCCAACTCTATATCGCCTCCCCAGGCGTCAGAAACGTCTGGAGTCTCCAAAGTTGGATATCTATTCCTTGATTTATAGATGCAGAAGGGCTGCTAGGAATCCTCTTGCCGTTGTAGGAATCAAGGGAAAAGGTGAAGGCGAAGGAAAGAGTGAGGTTAGGGGAAATGGGGTAGTCGGCGGAGAGGCGATTGTGTTTCTGAGAAGGAATGCTGTGAGGGGAAGGAGCGTTTGGGGTGGGAAATAGAGTTTGTTCTAGTAATTTCTTCTTTTGTCTGAGAAAGGGACAGACGTCCAATGGCTTTTTTTTCTTTCTTTTTACTTCTTTCTGGCTTTTACTTTTTTTACTACCTTATGTATACTATTTTTACTTCTTTCTTGCACCGGTGTTTGGGTCATGGGTCGGGTTGGGCCGGGCTGGGCTGGGCTTGCCGGCCTGGTGGGATGTCACACATTTCTGTACCGTGCGTACGTTTAACAAAATGTGGTGGGAGTACGGGGGACTGCTACTACCACGTGCTATATACTTGTACAACCAATCCGTGATATCTCATTTTCATTGTCATGCCATGCCATGCAGTCACCCTTCCTTCCTTCCTTCCTTCTCGAACTTCTGTCCTCCCTCCCCCCCTCCCTCACTGTTATGCCATGAAACGGCGTAGCGTAGCATATTCGGGACTCCATATTACACTCGAACGGGAATTACTTACTTACTTTGGAACCGGCAGAACCAACTTTCTTCCATGATCACATCACCATAGCACAGGATTGCCCTGCACTTCTTACAGAAACACAAACCCCACAACTCCACGATAAGGAACATCCCACAAACCCTCGACCGAATCCCGGCGACACTCATCAAGCACTCCCATCTCGACAGAGATCAACCAATCCCCCGACACTAAGTTCCTTCCCACTCACCACCATTCCAATACCACTACCAGTACGGTACTGCCGTACCAACATCACCCCACCTCATCCCATACAATACAGTTCCCACACCCCCCCAGCCCACACACAGGTAGAAATTAATACCTCATCCACTTACATACCCATCTCCCCACCTCGTGCCCCCCCCCCTTCACGCCCTGAATCATGTGCGTGCGGTGCGTTCTCGGCGCATTGAGCGTGATATTGTACCGTATGGTTACGCTATGCACAGGGTATTCCATCTTGCATGAAGGGAGGGACGGGGGGACGGGGGGGGGGTATGTGGGTTCCCGTTGGGAGGCGGGTAGTACGAGGATCTGGTATTATATGCTGTGGAGAGTGAGTGGTAGGAGGGAGGGCACATTGGTTCGTCATTTCTAGTTCTCTGTTTTTTTGGAGCTATGATAACCATATGAGACAAGGCAAAGGGCACAAAGATTGGCATCACTTGAATCGAAAGTAATAGATTGATGAAACAACCGCAATCATAATTCATGACTAATTGAGAGTCTAAAATTGCAATACTATCTATCATAGCTTTTTCCCCTCCTACCGCTAAAGGAACCCCTAGAAACATCTAAGACTAACACAGGCCGGAGTTGTTTACTCCCCACCGGCGAGCAAAACCCTAGAACACCCTGCCTCTCCCTTCCCAACTCCATCACAATAATGGTGGTGGTGGTGGTGGTAATGTCTATCACGCCCCTCCCCCCTCCCCCTCCCCCTCCCCCTCTCCCTCTCCCTATCTCTAGGCCTAATCGAAGTATCATAACTCCTCACAGGTCTCTGATCTTCAAGGTACCCCTCGTCGTCCTCGGACTTTGTTTTATGCTTCCGGTGGTGGTGGTGACGGCGGCGGCCGTGGTGGTGTGTATTTGTGATTATTTGCAGGTGTAGGGATGAGGAGGAGGAGGGGTCTGGTGGTGGTGGTGGTGGTAGAAGGGCTCTGGGAGCTTGTGTTTTCTGCGGGGAGGGGGAAGGTGGAAGCGATATGGAGGGGGTAGAGGTAGATGGGGAGATGGATAGCGGTGAAGGAGGGGTTGGGGTCAGAGGGATCAGAGGGGGTGCGGGTGCGGGGGGAGGAGTAGGGGAAGAGGAAGACTTATTTGATACCGAATGCCTGCCCTTTCCACCAACTATCAACGGCCCCAATCTATCCTTTATCTTCCTGTGGTCAACCCTACTATGCCTCTTATCCCCCCCCTCCTGCTCTACTTCCCCTTGCCTCTCCTCACCATCACCATCACATATCCTCTTCCTAACGGCACTCACAATCTTCTCGGTCTTCTCCTGTTCCCTGAGCGCTCTTTTGATGGGCTTACACCCCAAGAGCCCCTTGTTAATCTTCCTGAGGGCCTTGGTCGCCTTCTCCATTTCGCGCAGTACCTTCCGCCTGTCTGGGTCATCGTGCATGAGCGTTCCCAGCACTGGGGCCAGTCTGCTCAGGCTCCCTTGTAGGGTAGACCAGGAGTCTATGAAGTTCCCTCGCAGCTCCTCGCGCGCGTGGCGGCTGCTGTAATGTGGTTTCCGTAAGTTGCGGAATGCGGATTCCAACGGGGGGGCCATCAGTGGGCCGAGAAGGCCGGCTACACCCAGGACTATTTCTGCTCCGGACATTATTTTTCCTCTTCACTTGGGAAGATGTCTTCGGAGCGTGAGCGTTGTTGGGTCGTTTGTTTCCCCCCCTTTCTTGTAGATGGGAACTCAGTTGTAGGTTGGTCCGGAACGACCCAAAAAAAAAAAAAAGTATGAAATAAATATAGGCGAGTGAATGGCTGAAAAGTTGCAAAGTCCGGGACTTTATTGACTGGGCGACTCAATGAATTGATGAAAAATCCCCTAATGATATCCCTAAACTCCGTGTAAAGATGTGGGTTTCCCGGGCTATATATTCATTTATCCACCCATATAATGTCCTCTAATAGACTGCCGCCCGTGCCACACAGGCTCTAAGAGAAACCTCCCACGGGTACTAGCCTACCGTATAGTTTCGCCGAGAAACGGGGATATACGATAGGTATATCGTTATCGTTTCGAATGCGAGAATAGGTCTTCTAGAAGGCAACCGCCGGGAAGAATGTTTCCCTCCCAGCACCATATCATACACAAAGACGGAAACCCCTTACCTGGTAGAGCATCGGTACTAGTTAGGCAGGCTGTAAGACAAACTGGTCATTCATTCCTCCCCTGTCGCTTAGTGGCGGGTTTTTTGTTTCTGGCCGCCATATCACTCTATATGAAGCATTGCACTTATGTCATTTCTGCAGAGAGAGAAGCAGTGCCCGCAAATGGGAATAGGCAACACAGCCAGGGCGTAAATAGCAAGCCCTACCCAGAATTTCGTACCTTCCTGCTCGAGGATGAAGAGCTTAACCAATGAACTGCGAGAACTGGGCGGGAATATTCCATTCGTTTTAGGAAACCATGGGTTCCTACTTTGCAGTACCGCATGGAGAGCATTCGAGCCTCCGGTAATTGCAAGGTAGGAAAACACGTGAAGCATAACGGATAGTAGCGTTAAATGCCCATTCTCGCCCTGAATGTTGTGTCCCTCGAGAACGGGAACCAGAACGTCCCATAGGATGGGGATAAGGAGCACCCGGATCGCATGATATCATGAGAAAGAAAAGTAAATATATGGCAAAAAGCATAAGCACCCTTATTCATTATCGCTAGAAAGAAGAAGAGTGGTCGAAAAAAAAAAAAAAGTAGTAGAATCGGGTGCACTACAGATCACTCGTCCACATTTCGCCCGGAAAAATAACAGATCAATAGACGTTAAAAGTAATAATGGTAAACGAACAGGATGTATTTAATACAAGTGAAGAATGTATGAGATGCCCTAATCATGAAAAGCCCTATTGCTCCCATGATCCGACTCGCGCGGAGCGTACCTCGACCTGGAATTATGAGACCTATAATAGTCTCCTCCACCTCCAGCACCTCGGTACCTACCGCCACTACTACTGCCTCTTGTTCTGTATCCAGGAACATAGTTTCTGCCTTGATAGCCACCCCTGTAATGTCCAGTACTCACACCACTATGAGCCCCGCGAGGCAGCGGTCGGCTGTCCCTTGGAGCTCGGGGACTAGTGGCCTCCTGATCGTATCGACTACGCTTGGCCTCGGATGAGCCCTGGGACCCCTCGAACCCCCTCTTAAGTGGTGTAACTGGCGCAGAGTGTGGATGGTCTTTAACACTACCGTCCGCAGGGGGGATACTATTGTGATCCCCCAGCAAGCGGTCATCAACATCCCTGTGACCAAGATCCAATAATGGGGTCAGATGGCTTGTCCGATTCCGGAGAGAATCGATTGCCGTTCCAACAATCACAGCACCAGCCTCCCCGGGAACCTTAAGCAACTCCGACCACATCTCCAAGAAAGGCTTGATCGATCCTAGCGCATCAAGGGCAGTAATTGCTTTGTTGATGGCCTCACTGAGTCGAGCGGATGCAATATCAAGATATTTCGTTAATTCCTCCTCAGCCCGAGGATAGACGGGAAAGATTTCCGATTTGAGTTGAGGGTACGACCTTACAACCCATTTTAGGGATCCCCGTTCGATATTGGTTGAAGAAAAGAGTGAGCCGAAAAAATTCTCGGGGTGATGTTTGACCAAATAGAGTGCTGTCAGGTGGACCTGGGAGTCTGATGTGGTCAAAGCCGAGAGACTTCCAGCAACGGTGCTTATCAAAGCGTCGAATGACCCCGAAGTGGCTTTTGAGATTATCAAGCGCGCATTGCCAATTATTAAGTTGTGGATCTATTGGGCGCGCGTTAGAGGAGAAATGAAAAAAACAAAGGCCAATGGAGGGAGGAGGATGACTTCAGTGTTTGTTGTAGGATCATTGAGAAGGTGAGAAATCCTATTAGCTGACCATGTGGTTCCGAATTGCGAGAATAGCTCAAACAGATAAGACAAAGCCTTCTTCCTGGTGGACTGAGAATGTTGTTGATCGCAAGCGGTCTCGCAAATATTTGTGAATGCTTCCTGCCGCTGACCCGTTGGCCAGAAATTATCAAATCGAGTCAGCCCTCTCTGTCCATCGCTCTCTTTTCTTGTGTTCGATTGTATTGATATCATTGATCAATCCAATTTTGACAGCAACCTCTCATATTCGTTGGAGTCAACGCTTTCATCAGCGGATTAAGAATTTCTTATTCACCTCAGAGCTAACGGTCGATAACCTCGAGTTCCTAGCGGAATGATAATCTGCCTGAAGAGTTTCCTCGATGGCGGCATCGCCGCCTGTCGAAAAGCGTGGAATATCGGGCGAATAGCTAACAGTGTCCTCCTCTGACATTCTTCTGTCTCGTTCCCTATCTCTCTCGGTACTTCTTCTTCTTCCTCGATGTTGATTGTGTCGGGGATAGCGTCCACCAGAGTGACGAGGGGGCGAGTAATGTTGAGCAGAACCAGGCATTATAACGCGAACGAGATTTTATCTCGGAAAAGTTAAGGGAACCTCAAAACAGTATTATACTTTTTTTCTCTTTTCTTATTAGCTTTGTCCTCTTTGTCCCGAAGCGAAGCGGTTGAAAATGTAAAGACCAGCAATAAAATAAGGACTATGAGGATTAATTCCTCTTTTTTTTTTTTTTTTCGTCTTGTTTCCTTCTTTGTGTGTTTGTTCCCGATGATCTGGTGGTGCACGCAACTAACCAAAGAACTGGGGGGAATCAAGTCTGGGAAGGGGGAAAGCAGGGGGAAGCAGAGGGATAAAGCAAGAATGAGGGGTAATGGAAAGCTTACGGCGAATAACCGCCCAATTGCAAACAGCGATAGTAAGAGAAAAAGGAACGATGGATGATGAGTGGGTGGGATGAAAGAGGATGGGAGAGTTGAAGAGAAGAAAGGGTTGAGAGGAAGAATGTTTGACCAATCGTAGCTGTGGGCTGGTAAGGAAGAAAAACCCTGTCGTCATGCGCCCTGCCAAGACAGCGCTGGACAAGACATTTTTTCAGGTCGGCCTGGCAACCGTAGCACAGAAGGCAGAGAGGCCAAGGCGATGAAGCTTCCCTGCAAGCCTGTACTGTAGCTTCGAGAAACGTGTCTACAGTACCTGTATTCTACATACTAAACCAACAACCCCTCCTCCAGCTCCTCTTGCAGAGGTTGAACAAACACTTTCCCTGACATTCACACTCCCTCAACCCATAATTGGCATTTCCTTCTCTCCCCCTCTTGATAGTCATCTCCGTGATGGCTAAGCTCACGCTGTCACTATTAGCAGTCTGCTCCGCTCTTTTGACACCCGGCACCACCGCAGCAAACACGGACAATGGCCAATGGATCCTTGCCAATGAGATCTCAAGGGTCTCAAATCAGAGTTTGGTGTGGGGTCCTTACCGACCAAATCTTTACTTTGGGGTTAAACCAAGGATACCGAAGAGTATGATTGCTGGCTTGATGTGGAGCAAGGTCGATGACTTTGCATCGTTTGCTCAGAGTACGTCATTTTCTCGGTGTTTATTGTTCCAAAAACAAAGAAATCCTCCTCCTTTGCTTTATCTGATCACGAGATAGCCGTGCGACATACATGCGAGCAGAGTGACGATATGGCGGGTTACGGATGGGACGAATATGATGTGAGGACCGGAGGGCGCCAGGTGATAAAAGATCCCGGAAATTCCATCGATATACACACAGAGTTTATCAAAATCGAGGGAGGAGAAAATGGTGAGATTGGTCCTATCAAGACAGGTGTAGGCTTAATAATAATTCTTCGAACGTTAGGGGGCCATTGGGGTGTTCGTGTCAAGGGGATACCCAGACCTGGAGGTAGGTAATGAGAGACGGACCCCGGATCGCTTGGAGTGAAAACTTATTGTCAATGTAGCCCCAGTGGATTTGAAAACCATGGTGATCTTTTATGTTGGCCTCGAGGGACTGGGAAGCCTTAGCTTGCAAAATGAGCCCGATGAAAGAGGATTGGCTGGCGATGTTACGCTCGAAGGTTCGATGCCAGAATTAGGCGAGTTCAAGATAGACATCACCACAGGGCCAGGCACCAATAAACCCCCGCAAGTCGGGCATAAGAAATATTGGAAAGAGAAGCCATTGGATCGTACTTTGTACCGTTCCCTAAAAGTCCCGGAGGAGGATGTCTGGAAAGCAAAAGGTAAGCATTATATATCAAAAGAATGACAGAAGATGAAACTGATTGTCAACAAAACCAAGATACATTCTTTGTGGGCCTACGCGATAACTTTCTTAAAGCCAAGGAGAAATATGGAGAATCGGATCTCCCACCTCCGTGGCAAGCCTTTACTATCCCAAATACCTTTGGTCCAGGGAATTTCCACATGGTTCAAAAAGTTTTCGAGGGTGGGTTTGAGGTAATATATGTGGATTCTAGAAGCAAAAGGTCGTTGCCATGACCATAAGACTAATTCGATCTTAGTTTGACATTCTCTACTCTTCGGCCTCAGCGCCTACATCTATGACCAGTACTACCCCAGCAAGATCTCCCCGAAATGATTAGTACTGACAACCGCCTCAGCCGATATCCTCACTGAAAAAATCCGGACCGTAGGCAAGTCTTTCGCTGATCGCTTCGAAAATATTTTTCCGCGAGAACCTCCTTTCAATGCCCCTCGCTACCGACAATTTGCCCGCAATTTCTTCTCAAATCTACTTGGTGGCATTGGTCATTTCTACGGCACCTCTGTTATTGATCGTACATACGCCCCCGAATATGAAGAAGAAGATGAGGGTTTTTGGGAAGAGGCTAAAGCTGCCCAGGCACGCCCAGACGCTGCAAAGTTGGAAGGTCCAACTGAGTTGTTTACGAGCATTCCTTCAAGGCCATTCTTTCCCAGGGGTTTCTTGTGGGACGAGGGATTCCATCTATTGCCAATTAGTGACTGGGATATGGACTTAACCCTTCAAATTGTGAAAAGCTGGGTATCCCTTGTTGACGGGGATGGCTGGCTTCCAAGAGAACAAATTTTGGGAGACGAGGCCCGCAGCAAGGTTCCCCAAGAGTTTCAAACTCAGTATCCTCACTATGCTAACCCCCCAACGTTATTTTTTGTCTTGACCAAGTTCATCGATCAGTTTGAGGAGTTTCAATCAAAGAGAGATGACTCAGGTATGCCCCGTCCTCCCAGCGAATCCCCTCAAGTTCTAACCATCGATCGCTAGCGAATGAATATCTTGATAAGGAGTCATTCGACAACCTATTCTCTTCCGGTGACCTTCCTACTGTTCACCTCGAGAACCCTAAAGCGGCTTCAGAATACCTACGGTCAATCTATCCTAACCTTCGGCGCAATTACTTTTGGTACCGCAAGAGCCAGTCCGGTGAGATCCGCGGCTGGGATCGCAACGCATACTCCAAAAAGGAAGGATACCGCTGGCGCGGACGCACTCCCGAACATTGCTTGACATCTGGCCTCGATGATTACCCACGAGCCCGTCCCCCACACACCGGGGAACTCCACGTTGATCTTCTTTCCTGGATCGGGATGATGACAAGCTGTATCAGGCGCATCGCTGCTGCAATTGGCGAGCATGATGATGTAGCAGAGTTTGAGCAATACGAATATTCTATCAAGAAAAACCTTGACGACTTGCACTGGAACGAGAAGCACCAAACCTATTGTGATGCTACAATTGACGACTTTGAGGAGAGCGTACATGTTTGTCATAAGGGTTATATTTCCATATTTCCTTTTCTACTCGGGCTCATGGAGAAAGACTCCGAAAAACTTGGAAAAGTTTTAGATCTTATAGCTGATCCGGAAGAGCTCTGGAGTAATTACGGCCTAAGAAGTTTGAGCAAGAAGGACGAATACTATGGAACAGGCGAGAACTATTGGAGGGGCCCTATCTGGATTAACATTAACTATTTGGCCATCCAGAGATTAATGGTGCGTTTTTCCCACCTATATGCCAGAATCAAGTCTGACCCTTGTTATGTTAGGAATATGGATCCAAGGAGGGCCCTCATCAAAAACAGGCGGCAGGGCTATACAAGGAGCTCCGGGTCAACGTGGTTGAAAACGTTTACAAGAGTTGGAAGGACACCGGTTATGCATGGGAACAGTATGATGCGGAAACCGGTAAGGGTCAGAGAACGGCTCACTTCCTGGGGTGGACATCATTGGTTGTCAAGATCATGAATATGCCAGAGGCGGTGAGTGTCGTAGCTACTCCCCCGAAGGATGAGCTATAGAATTTTGTTTGGATGAGATACGTAGCCATTGGCACAGCGGCTGTAGAAAGCCACACTGCTTTTTAAAAAATTTATGTACTACCCATATGTTGAACGTATACCCCAATGCCGGAGGCTAAACTAATAGGGAGAAAACAAGACGATTGAAGCTTCTTAATATTATTACAACCCCGAAAAAAAATTTACAACCTAGCTAGCCACACCAAAGGATGCTTTTGAAATTTAGGCACGGAGCACACCCAAACGCCCATTGATAGAAGACTTCAAAAGCCGAGTGAGATAATATGACTGCATGTCCACAGAAGCCGTCTCCAGCTCTTTTATAACGCTACACAATGCTGCAATTCCTACGCGCACTTCATAGCCGGAGGAGCCCCCAAGGCTGCACGCTTGTCGGAGTTTGTATTTACCATATTTAACAGAATTTCTGTAATTAGAACCTTCATTCATAGATTTATTGATCTGGTTCCTGGTTATCGAAAATGTGGTAGTAAGGTAATATCACAAAACCGCCACAGTGCAACAAAAGCATCATTCCCTGTTAGGATCATAAAGAGTCCCCCTATGAAGAAACACAGTAGACTATGTAATGAGACTGTACCATCTAAAACCTGAGTATCGGTCTTTGTGGCTGTAACCGGAAAAACACATGCAACCCACCAAAATGTTTAACTTTTTTGATTATTAAAGGAGCTAAAGAGCTCGTTAAATTTCTAGGAATATTTTCTTTTACATGTTTAACTAGGTGGTTAAGTAAAAATAAAATTTTAGTCACAATGAGTTGCTATTAAACAACCCACTGCATGGGTTAGGAGAAACTACAAATATCTTTGTGGATTGAGAGATTGATGATCTCGGCTTTCCTCAAAAAGAGTGTAGGGTGAATCAATACTACTACGAGGTGGTAGAGTCCTAATCTAAACCATCCACCTTCCGTGAGTTTGAGGGTCAGCGGGGCAGCAGAAAACTATATAAGAAATAGAAGAAGAAAACAAATCCTCTCCTTTGATTTGAAAAACTAGATAAAAATGCTGACTCTCTAGCACAAAAGTAACTTAATTTGTCCATAAGGGGCCTTCTGCGACCAAGTCGCTCCTTCACCATTTCTTGCATTGCAAATATTACTTCCCTGAAAAAATCCACTGGCAGGTGCCAGTACAGTACCTACAACCAAAAGATCTATGACCCCCTAAACAGCTTCAGGAAAGCACAAGTCCCTGCCAGAAGCTGTCGGGGAATTCTCTTATTGGAAGCACTTCCACGGGGCCAGAACTAGGTGAGCCTTGGACTGAAATCGAGTGATTGGTGACACAATTCACTTCCCTCTGTAACCCCCTCATATATCGTAGCAGTGCGCAATTTGTAAAAGTCATCATAATAAGGATCCACGTTAGCAGCAAGAATCAGTCAGAACTGGGCTGTCCGCTATAACCTGCCAGTACGGTATGAACACAAAAATCACCTATGTAGTTAATTACTGTTTCAACCAATCACCTTGTTGATATATAGCTAACTTGAAAGCTAAGCAATTCCTTGAGCTGGGTTGTGGTAAATGAGAAATATTTTAGTACTTGCTCCACTCAGTATATGAGTCTGCATTAAGGTCTTAGGCCACCCATTTGGAATAAGTAATTACTTAAAATCTTCCCCAATATAGTCAAAAGAAAAGCCAACCATTTCCGTTACTAGTTTTTCTATTTTATCTATCTGCAAATAAGCACTAAGGTGTTTTAGTCTCAGTAAGCAGTCAACAATATCTTCTTATATCTAGCTCCCACAGACACACCTTTCCCTGATACCCACTACCCATTCTGGGGTCATCCTCACTCATATGGGAAGAGCTAATGCTTGTCCTATACTCACCAATTCTCTGCGCATCTAACGAACTCTTTAGACCTTTATATCGTAGTCATTCCAGCTCCTTTCTCGTAAGTAGACAAATGCAAGTTTTTTTTTTTTTTTCTCATCGTAATACTCCAATTTCCACAATTACTCTAAATCCAAGAACAGAGTACAGACTCCTCATCTACCAGCATAGAGTTAGTGCACAGCTTCTATCAAAGTTAGTCTATAAGGTAGCAAGTCAAGCAATATTCATTAGTCTATGATTAGTATTATATCTATGCTAAATCCTTATGCAAAAGTCTTACTAAAATAATAAATAAATAATCAATTTTAAGTAAGGTAATATATTATAGAACCTATATAATTTTTATCATAACATCAACTATGTTACTCAAAACGTCATGCTAACAACTTAAGCCATCAGAAAAGGATAGTACTTGCCTGTTCTAAGATTTTCGAAAGAAAATTATCATCTGACCAGATAGTTGGCCACCCTCAGTCAACAGACTGAAATTTTCTAACCCAGTCCTTCCAACAAAGTACAATAAATAACCCTCTCCATATTATTGGGCTGCCCCTGATCTCTTGATATGCAAAAAGGACAATAGTACATGAGATGAGTTTCCACAAATACTAGATTGGTCAAGGGTTAGGGTAGAAACTTACATGCTGATTTCAATTAATACAGCTAACTAGGTGCTGCAAGAGTGTATTGATGTGTACAAATGTGGCTGGTTAAGAAGAATAACTTCATATTTAGAATAATCAATGCTAAACATACTGGAAAGTAGTTGCAATTTCAGTAAAAAATGGTTTAGTACATAATAAAGCGAAATTCTGGCTGTGTAAGGAGAACCGGAAAGGCAAAAAGTGTTTCCTTCATAGCAGAAAGTTGTTTCTAGGAAGAAGGAAAAAAAAAACTAAGAAACCTTTAATCCCATAATTGTAAAATCACAAGAATAGTAAATCTGTTATGATACTTCTTACAATATACTTAATCCTGATCCTAAAATACATTTATAACATCCTCAATAAGTCAATCTTCCGGGAAAAAAAATCATGCAGTCCATACCACATAGGTAGCTGGGGAGATTTTCAATACTGGGGACTTTTACAGATAGATTTGTGTTCCAGTGCCCTATCTTAGGGATCTCGGGAGTAATTCCTCCCGATCTCCTTGAGAATGCCTACAAGACGGTTGTCTTTCCACTGGACCCTTTGAATCGGTATATGTTTTCGCAGCTACAACCTAATGGTCCAGCCGTGTCCGGGCGTAACAAGGTGCCACCAAACTATTCCCCATAAAACACCCTATCTCTGCACCTTGGATTGCTGCATGAATCTTTGTGCTTTTATAATTTTTAAACCCCGTAGATGTAAACCAAGAGATTCGTTAGTACCCCCACTCGATAGACGGCCGGTAGGCCACACTAAAGTAGTATCTAGCCATCTCCTTTGAACTGGCTCTCACATGAAGTTTGGTGACCTTACCCAAAACACAGTATATCCTACGTTAGATATACAAAATTCCGATTAATATTTTAGATCATATACGTATTGAGCTTGAAGTGAAGTCTTGTAGGAACTCGGAAACATCTTTCTCGGCTTCACACCCCTCTAGATACCGAAACCAACTCAAAACGCTATCCAAGCAAGACACTACCCAGTCCAGGAACCAGCAGTCAAGCACCCTAAATCACTATAGCCCCTGATAGCCCTCAATGCTTCCCGAAGAGGGAAAGGAAGAGAGTCAGACGACTGCAAGATACGATGGTAGTCACTGAAGGCTAAGGCAATAACCAGGCAAAACACAAGAGACCATGTAAATCCCAAGAAAACCCAACCCCGACAAGATGAGGAAGATCGAAAGAAAACTATTTGTGCCAACCTAAGGCGATTTTGCCACGGCAAGAGGTAAAAACAACTCTATAATTAAAATTTCGATAACACGGTTGAGAGCAATCGGAAGAAGAGATAGACTAGCTGCAAAAATTATGTAGAAGAGCTCCCCAGACCTTTGCGTTCACATTCTTCCCTGCACACCTCCGGTCAGGAAGCACCAGACAAAATTCAACTTAGAATGGCGAGAAGAGAACAAAAACAGGAACCAGAATAAAGTTTATCCTCAGCTAGGAATTCAATTTAAAACGAAATAAAGACCATAACGAGCCATCTGAGGACCCGAGGAAGACCTCCCATTGGAATCACGGATGAGTGGACGAGTGATATTAAGTGATTAGGGACTCCCAAGGATTTCATTGCATATTCAGAGAATTCAATTGTAGCCCTATGAACACTTCTATCCTGTTGTTCGGATACATAGTCCTACTACAAGAAATTACCGCGCCCAAAACCACAGCACAGCATATACTCGTAGTGATCGCTTTGAGGTGACTCGTGCATCCTCATTCAAGGGGTGAAGTTTGTCTCTCCTTCCCCAACCCCCCCGCCCCGATTCCAACCATTGTCCGGTAAACCACCACCAACAGTGCTCTCCTCATTTCTACCCCGAATCCCATTAGACCCCATTCCCAGTCCTCCTATACATCTGCTAATTTATTTCACAGAAATGTCTTAGTGCTTCACCTGATCATCCGACCCATTGGGAGAGACCGACTCAGATCCTCGCATGTGGCTCTATTGCCCACGGTACCTTTGCAAATCACGGGACAGTATCAGGAATCGACTCCTAAAGGGCGCTGGAATCTGAAAAAATACCTGGAAGATTTCCCTCTAACTGTAGTTTTTTCTTTCCTTGTCGCACAGCTGAACGATCTGGGATGATTTTAGGACCCAGAATATAAAACTCTTATTTTCCCGCGAATCTCCTTTTAACCTTTTGAGTCACTTGGATCGCTTTTAAGGAAACAAAGCAAATTTCTAGTTTTGAGAGCTTGTTTCATGAGCCTAGAAGCTTAGGAGCTGCATACCGGAGCATTGGTATGATATTTTGTCACTGGTTGGACACCACGTTACTCTCGGAGAATATCGGAAAACTCTTGGCAATCTGAGCGAAGCTGAAAAAATGATTGCTGTCTTAGACATACATCGGGCTATTTTTTAACCTGATCTAGTGAAGATCTCTGGACCGTTTGTTCATTTTCCCGATGAGACGTTGGTTTGGGGGTCCAGAGACTTCTCTCACATAGGAATTACCGATGGTAGTTTTTTTTCTTCCCCTTACCTGGTCGGTTGAAGACAACATTAAAATTTTATCAAGGTCACCAGGGGTATTTCTTTTTTTTTCAACTTCGTGCAGATTGTCGAGACCTTTCGAAGCTATCATACAATAACCTGCTCACATCCCGAGACCTAGAAAAATCGAAAAGATTGGGTGGAAACAATCAGGTCATACGCGGGAGCTGAGAGACAAGATATTGTATTACCAAAACCGAGAAGTACCGAGTCTGTTTCTCACTTATCTAAGTCTAAACCCATGCGATCTGTTGTCCACCGGATTGCTGTCGCCCGGCATACGAAGTGTACTTTCGCATAACCTCGCATTGTCAGAATCTGATACGTTACAATTCCTCCTCTCGTCTAATTTATTTCTTGCTTACACAAAAGGCTAGAGGAAATTTGGTCACAAATGCTCTCATAACACGCCTTGTTCCTTCCTTGCCTCTCCTCGGAGGCCGAGCTTATCGTCTAAGACAATGCTCCCCTTGATCCTCCACTCTGCAAGACATAAGCCGGCAATCAGCGCCTCCTGCCGGTTCATCACGCATTGTCACTCGACAGCGAATATCGAGCATTTTTATGCAAGCCCTCTCCGCCCAAAGCTCCAATGGTTGCTGAGATACTTCCAACTGTGTGACCTTTGAGCCTATAGCCAGAATGAAATTGGCGATTGCTCCAGCCCCAAGGCTAGTTATTCCAACTAGTTCTATTCCCCGTTCCCCACACTTACCCCACCTCACCACCATAGCCCTTCAACGGTGAACTCTCAGTACACACACCCCTCCTCATTCCCCCCCCACTGGCACACCATTCCCCCCCCCCAAGAATCTTTTGCTCAGTCCGATAGCCGCCTTGAGACCTCTACCCATCAGGAACTTAGGCTGGGAGGCACAATCCAGAGCCCATGCTTCGCCCAAAAGTCTACGGTCGAATAAGCTAGAATACAGCTAGATATTTTCAATGTTGGGCCGGAGCCAGGACTCCACGAGTGATTACTTATGAGAAGTGGCATACCCGATTTGGGTAGAACATACGCTGGAAGGTAAACCTATCAAGGAATCGTGAACCATTTAGTGGGGCAGGATTGCCTCAGGCACATTTCGATATCAGACACTGTGAAACCAGCGAAGAACCCCGGATAACCGCGGAGAACACGGACAGACCCCTGGTCCCCACCAATGTTCTCCCATAATGCGCGCACACACCTTGACAACGGATGAACTCCAACACCGAAAGGTTCGCAAAAAATAATCATGGCTGCCGCTGATATTAATGGAGAGGTAAAAGGAGATGAAGAATGAAGAATGAAGAAAAAAAAGGTTCGGCAAGAAGGTCTAGATTCCCGTGATATATTCCGGGGGAAAGCGTGACTCCGCATAATAGGCATGAAGGACAGAATCCCAACGACGGAAAAGCAATTCCTCTGTAACTAACCTTAATAATCGGTTTATTTGGGCATGATAAATGAGATGTGCGTATCTGCAGGGTTGGAGGGCGGAAAAAAAAGAAAACAGCTATCGTCCCGGTCAGCATTTAAACTTATCCCCCATTAACCGCCCCAACCCCGTTAGTCTCTCGAGTGAGATATGATGATGAGTCCTTCCCAACCGTACGGGAGAAAATGCACAGACAAACAGGTACCAGAACGGGGAACTCCCGGAAGGAGTTGAGATTTACTTTTTGATATACATGGACCAATGGAGCGCGGTATCCATCCGAGATATGCCGGTGGTTCCTCTGAGGGTGATAGCCGAACAGGCCCCTGCACTGTACCATCCTCGATGCCATAGAGACGGCAGAGGGTGCAGGGTACAGCACAGTACTTGTACTCGTAGCAGGCATGGTGGGTGTGGGAGCATCGCGGGTTGTGGATGATCCAGAAACAGGGATTTGGGCGATGATAACATTTCGGTGGTAAGTGAACCCAAGTACCGTGTCGGCACGCATCCACATACAATACAGTACAGCACACCCACATATTCGAGCACTTGTGCCATAACATCCCCACATATCTTGTTGCCGGTATGTTACGCCATAATCCGGGCCGAGGGGTGGGATGACGGGTTTATTGTGGAACTATAGAGTGGCGCAGTTCCAATGGCACTTGGACCTTGTGTTTCTCCTGCTATGAACCGTATTTCGTCCCCCGCGATATGATAATGCAGGACGGCAACCACGGCATCGACCCCCCCCCCCCATAGCTGGCCAAACAGTGGTCACAGCATACCGGTACTCGAGCAGCTTACTGTATGGCACGGCACAGTTCGGCAGGGTCCTAACGGTTGCCATGCCCAGTCTCCTCCAGGCACATGCCATGATATGAAGATCAAGATGGGGGAAAGACGAGACAAAAAAGCAAGCTATCATTCTGATAGCCCAGTCAAATGGAATACTACCATCTTATATTACAAGTCTCTCCAGAACAATAAAATTACGGGCGAAACATTTGCCGAGCACGGAACCGAGCCGAAGTGTCCGTCGGTCCGGGCAGCTCTCCGATGTCTGATACGATACATAGAACAATCCTTCCCCCCCTTTCAGCTATCATCACGTCAAAGCTCAACAACAATAACAAGGCTGCCACGGTACCCGTATATAGATAGATGGGTAGTGGAAAGTCTAGAACCGATAAACCACTCTAGCATGTTCTCCCGGGTGGATGGTTTTATTTTTATATCAGGTTGATCAGAAAGAAAGGGGAGGTAATTTCGTGAGACTTGTACGATCGTACAATGCGCACCAAGTTAGCTCGAGTAAAATGCGTACATAGCCACATTTGGCAGTCCTTCCTTTCTTCCTCACCTTCCCCTTCCCCTCCATCCCCTTCATCCTCCTTGGCACGTTATTTGCTATAATATCATAGCAAAACGGGAAAACAGGCTAGGGGTGATATAACGCTTACCCTCTCCCCCCCCGTGATGGTCACGTTAAATTATGATAATTATTATAGACAAAATATATTTGAGCTATGATACTATTTATTACCATTTTCTAATTCATCCCCACCCCCGACACACACACACTTTCCCACCCCTTTATTACCGTATCCTATCGAAAAGCTTGATAGTATTGTATAGATACTTTTTGCTTTGGGCTGGTGTGTTGGGGGAGGAATATTACTTTCTTCCAAGGCGTTATCAATCTCGTTCTCCCTGCCTAAGGCGGGGGGGGGGCGGGGTAAGTGTACTATACGAGTACTTTTTCCGCAGCGGCTTATTTTTATTATTCCTTCCTTCCTCCAGTTCCACTCTAGTGCTCGAGTGAGCGAGTGAGCGAGTGCCCAACACCGGTATGCTTTCCTGCGCTACGATGGGTGGAGGTGAACCACTCCCGTTACACCGGATGGACAAGAGGATATCATGACCGTGTGACAATGTACTAGCGCAGTACTGTAGGATCGCAGTTTACTCGAGTATACGACCGCACTAGTCAGTGCCGGTACTCCAGAGTACGATAGGTGGCGGAGCAGAGATCCATCCATCTACTTCGTACCGTAATAGTACTAGCATACTATTACTCCTTCCCCCGCCAAACGCGCGATTGACTAGCGCAAGCTGACCGACCTAGACCTACTACGCATCGAGTTCTTCTTCTTCCTTCTCCTGCAGCACAGGACAGGAACAGGACAGGGGGGAAGGATATTATCCTCGGCTCCTTCCGACCTCTGATGATGATATACCTACCGGTACTAGTACAGGTAAGGGTTATCACTATGCAATATCCTTCCTTCTTATTCTTCTTCTTCCCCCCCCCCCCCACGAAGTAATATAATAACTGGACTACCGTTAGCTAGCTAGCTAATACAGTAAGTGCTCACAGGGCCCTGATGTTATCATCGTGCTTGAGGCTGGGCTGAAGATAAATAAAGTGCCGGGCGATGGTCGTTGTTGAAACAAAAAAAAAAAAAAAAAACTGCCGAGCTGTTGTGTCCTTCCCCTCCCTCCCCCTCCCACAACTTTTTGAAAATCCTCTTTTGAGAAAAAGGGATGGATGGAAAGTGCAGTTACGGTAGGTAAGTAGGTGAGTAGGTAAGGTGAGTTAGGGAATGAGGTACAAAGTGATTGACAGTTATACAGGTTAATTGGTAATTTGCATTGTAAAGTTAGAATCCTGTTTTTTTTTCCTTTCTTCTTCTTGTATGATAGGATTTGGAAAGTTACCGGTAATGATAACCACTGGCACAATATGGAGAAGACATGCCCATTTACTCCCTTCCCATCAACCTCCCTCTCTTTTCGCCCCCGAGCACACTACTCTAGTATCATACTGTACGTGCATGCGTGACGTTACCTGCGTCCTAAAAAGAAAAGAAGAAAAAGAAGAAAAAGAAAAAAAAGAAAAAAAGTGAGGCTTATTGGCACTTGTATTGTAGAACCCTTCAATTGTTTTTCTACTGTACTGTACTTGTACAGTATCATACCGTATTGCACAATCGATGCGTGCAGCTAATTAATTTAATTATGATACTTACGAGTACTAGTACTAGACTATGGCGTATGAGTCAACTCCTCTTCGCAAAAAACTACAAGTACGGTAGTAAACCAAGCCAGTTGTAGCTTAGCTTATGATACATATTGTACTGTAGCTTAGCTTAGCTGAGCTGAGTTGAGCTGAGCCGAGATCGGACTCACCCCTACCGTACCTCATCCATCTGCGGTAGTCTTGCTTCTTGCAAGTACCGAGAATTCCCCAAAGATACCGTATAATATTATACTTGTACAAGTAGATGGGATATCACGTGGACTTGCAAAAGGTCTTTTTTTTTTGTCTTTTTGTTTTTCGAAATTACAGCGAGATCCCAGCTGGACGACGAAAAGGTTTGTCAAATGAGGTATCATACTTGGCAAGCCACTGAAACTCTAACTCGAGTTATGATAGAAATCTACGGAGTATGATACTGTACAAGTGCGGGTTACGTACGATCAGAGCCTCGTCCGAGAAAATTGTATTAAAAAAAAAAAAAAAAAGAAATCAACGTCGCACAGAACGTGATACTGTAATATACGGTATCGTCATGATGCCTCAAGTGGGAAGAACAAATATAAGGCGAACTTAAGGGGTAATACAATATTACCGGTACAAGTACAGTACAGTACAGTAAAGAAGGAAGTGCGGAGTGCACACTTATGATAACGTGGCAAGGCTCTATCAATTTGTTTCACCGGACTTCGCCCTCTGTCTTTCTCCCTCTCTCTCTTCCATTTCCTCCCCCCCCCTCCCTCCACGGGCTCTCTCAGGCCGCCGATCCCCTTTTAATTGGGGCTTGTTTTCCGCTCAACTGGTCTTGCATGGCGGTGGGGGCAATGGGGGTAATTAGTCTTTTTCCGATTTCGTTATGATATTCCTTTTTTTTCTTTCTTTTATTTTTCGTGGGCAAATTCCCGAGTTTGTGTCCGGTAAACCAGAGTATAGTATCTGATTCTTCGGCGTGGCCCCCCCCTCCTCCCCCCGGTGAACGTTTGTTTGTTTGCGCGATGGAGTTCTGAAAAAAAAAAAAAAAAAAAAGAGAGAGAGAGAGAGAGAGAATGGACTCAGTGAGAGCTCTGGACCATTCCCTTTTTTTTCTTTTTCTTTTTCTTTTCTTTTTTCTCTTCCATTCCGGGGTTTACGGAGTTTCGCGACTTTTAAAATGTGCGTACTGGAGCACTATGCGGTCTGCTCCGGCATCGCAAGTGGCTGTGGCCACCTCCCGTCTTGGCAGCGGTTGTCACATCCTGCTGTGCGAGTGCTTGGCGTTTATAAAGTATTCGGACACCTTGGCGTTAATACTAAGTGTCTCGGTGACCGGTTGTCCGAATATTTTATATCTGGCCGGGTATGTACAAGTACGAGTACTTGTAAGTTAGGCGGCAGCCCACTCTTCTCTTCAAACTGCTTGCTTCTGACTGTTTGTCTTGAGGTCAGAGTTTCTATCGCACGCCAAGTCTGTCTCAGGTACAAGCAGACGCCCGTTTTTATGCAGCCACTTCTAGCGAACTCGAGAAATCTCGCGAACCCCGGAACAGACTATGCCTTACCATTCCTGGATCTGAAAGTTTGTGATTCGATTCGATTGGTTTATTGATCGATGAGGGGGGGGTTCTCCTTTCTTTTTTCTTTTTTTCTTTTTTTCTTTTTTTCTCTTTTTTTTTTCTTTTTTCTTTTTGCCCGGGATTAGGATTGGATGCAGGGTTTTCTTTCTTCTTGTTAATCTTCACTTTAACTTTCACCCTTTACCTTTCTTCCCTTGCTTACTCGCACAGTACTGTACTTGTACCGTGCTGGTATGGGATCATTTATTTATCGAGGTATAGCGCGGGGAGCGCTGATGATCACGACGGTGGTGGTGGTAGTGGTGGTGTGAGTTCCTGGTCCGTTGGATGTTCGGTTACTTATGATTCTTTGGAGCAACATGACGTGAGTTTTGTCAAGTGCTTCGTCTGCCGGTACCGGCAGATGGAATGGGCGCGCTGAGTGGTGGGTGGCGTGTTCTTGGGCTTGTTGAATTGATGTTTGGTTTGCAATAGGAAGTGATGGGTGCCCCCCCCATGGGCACTACAGTAGTTCGTTTGATATCATGTGCGAACATCACAACCTGGGTAGGTTTACAAAAAAACCTTTGAAGCTACCCTACTCGTACTGCACTCGAGTACCAGTTGGCGCTTTGTGTTGGTTTCAAGGGTATATAGACCATCACTAATTTGCGATTGCCAACCAGTCGGGCTGGCTAGCTCTATGGCACCATGGATCGGTATGAAAGTAGTAGGAGCAAGCAAGCGAGTGCTAACTTGGTGTGATGAGTGTGGTCATGGTATTTATACAATTGGGATTGGGCTGCTCCAAAGTTGGTCATATGACACAATTGCCGGTAAGGTTCGAGTCCGAGGGGGGGAAAATAACCTGACGGTGAATTACGGTACAGTACCCGACAACTTGCGCGATGGCACAATTACGAGTACTCATTTACCCCAAGTACCGGTATCATGGTTGGGATTTGGAATAAGGGCTTCTCCCAACTGCGATACTGCTGGTGTACTGCGCCTGTTTCGGCAGCTAGCACATCCTCGCGTGTATGCGAGGGTGGGAGTCCGACAGACTGCCGTCCGATGGGGTGATGTGTGATACCTCGTGCGGCGAGCATTTCACATGGTTGTGATGGTTAAATGGGGGTTGGAGCACTTGACACAAAACTTCCAAATGGACGGACCAATTGCAACCCCCCGCAGAAAGTTATCGGAACAGAATGGCAAAGTTGTTTCTCGTTCTCCCCGGGTTCACTTCCTCCTTCCTGTTGAACTCCTTCTGCCGTCCTGACGATTGAGCTTTGCCAACATGACGCCAGAGTTGGTATATCAGTTTGGCTGAAAGTTTCCTCCTAGCCAACCGGTACCCTAGATTTCCCATCATTTCCTCCAATCGCTTCTCATCCAGATAACGGGAGTTCGTGACGCACGGAGCAGGCAGAACAAGGAATAGCGATGGAAATAGTTCCGTCAGGCGGCTTTCCTGCCCCTTCCCCTCCTCCCCTTCCAATGATGTGTGCCGCAGGAATTCTGTTGTCCGCCCAAGCATTCCCCCACGCGCTGCTGGAAGAGACACGTAGTTTAGCACGAGAGACAGTGAGATGATGTCGAACCTCTCCCCGTCGGTAGTGGGGATAGGTCGATCCATAAAGTCCTGTGCCTCAATGCTTGGATCCCGTGAATTGAGGTCGATTCGCGTCACGTCGAATAGGCTCAACCTTGAGCACGCGTTGTCAGGGCTTAGAGCCCCCACCTCAAGGAGTCGTAGCTTTTTGTTCGTGACCTTTTTATTTGGCGATGATCGAATGGTTTCCCTTAACCAGTCGATCAATACTTTTGAGGAATCCCCTCCTCGTTGGTTATCTTGACCGCACACCTATTGTAAATGAAACACATAATTCAGTTCAAGCGTTCGTCTCATTTTTTTTTTTTACCCTTCCACGCTCGCCACTTTACTCATCAAGCTCTCAACACCGTACCCCCCATCGGCAGCTAACAAGTACACACCACGACCATCACATCACATCACACGCATAAGCGAAAAAAAAAAAAGGGTTGAACAAGAATTCCAGGGGCAATGATGGTGATGGACGCACGCTTGCCTGTTGATACCTTTCAATCCCACCGTTTGCCTCGATCTCCGCTCGGATAGAGTTTGCAGTTTCGGTATCATTTTTGGACAGAGCCTGCGAGAGCCTCTTTTGCAAAGTGTGATGACTCCGAATGAGAGTCCTTCCGACCTTTGACGATAAAGATGACGTGTTGGGAAAAACCCTTGAAGCCTTGACTGATGGCCCACCACCTCGCAAACCGCGATGTCTGGACAACAAGATCGACCCGGTCCTTTTCGTCTTCTTCCTCACCCGCGTCATTGAAGGAAATTGAAGTGAGCTGTTGGGGTATTTGTTGAAGTTCGATCTGCTGTGGTTGCTGCCGGTTGTTGTTGGAGCCCGCTAGAGAAGTCTCAAAACCAACCGGTAAAGGCGTAGGAAAAAAAAATTGATGAAAATTAGGCCCGAAAAGGCAAGACGACCATTCCCACCTTGACCCCCGCGCCCGCAACAAAACTGCAGCAGCAACAATCAGGCAACAGTCTACTCGTACTGATTTGCGCACTCGATAGACTATCTCCGAAAGCAATGTAAGGTACAGCAGGAAAATTTCTCCTAGCAAACAGGTGATCGAGCTGACAACCGACACCTAACAGACCTGACACGGACACGGCAAGTGATATTGAAAAGGCTTTCTCCGTTAAGAAACGCTTGAAAACAGATTCGAAGGGCAGGGGAAAAAAAGTGCCGATGTCGGTGATGAAGCACCAAGGGCTCGGTTCTTGGAGAATGACGGGCGATCCCACGCACAGGGTCCAGACCAGCCACCGGGTCCCTGGGTATGCAATGATGCGACATGGTCACCTTACGTTTTTATTTTTATTTTTATTTTCCTATCTCCGCCTCCTTCTCCTACTCGAGCACCGGTAGGTGCGGATAGTTAGGGGAAGGGCGGCAGGTATGGGGGGAGTAACCTGAAAGGAGAGGAAAAGAAAAGGAAATAGTGGCGATACCTGCCACGATACAAGTACAACGTTCAATGATAATTCACCCCGCTGAAGTGGCGGGGGCAACAACGAGAGGCGAATTATATGTCAACTGTTACGCCCTTTGTGCGCCTTTCTCGCTAACTGGAGCTATTGTCACGCCAAACTGGAGGGCAACTATGAAGCACCTAATTACGCCATACAGTTACGGACTACGCATACCGGTATTGTACTTGTATTGTGCGGTACTGTATCACAGCATGCTTCCCACATAATTCGTCTACTTACGGTCATCCGCAGAGCTCTCCTGCGGTGAAATTGACTCAGCTTCATATTTTGCGCCTCTTGAATAATAATAATAATAATAATTTCATATCTCGCTTTCCTTTTTTATGCACCCTCCCACGATTCTGGCGTCCGTCGGGCAAGTAAGCTCAGGCACGAGCACAAGCTACAGTACCGGCTGTGTGCGCGGATTGCATGGGTGGTGGGGGTGTATCTGCACGGCAACCGCACTTTGGAGAGCAAAAAAGAGAGATTCTCAAAGCGCGGTGTTCGTGATCGGTTCAGCAGATTCGAAGTACGCTTCGCACTTCCACTTGTGTCAGTGCATCTCCTGCTCTAATCTGGTTTACTGCATGGAACTCGAATGGAACTTAATATTTTGAGATTCGCCCTACAACGAGCGATATAGGGCTAACAATGATCCGGAGTCAGCCACAATATGATATTTCCGCGCTGAAAGGGAAGAAGAAAAAAAAAAAAAAAAGAGAGAGAGCAAACATGACAGATGCTACGTTTCCGATGTGAGATACCTGTCTCCTTGCAAGGTTACTGGTATTATCATACCTTGGGGGGAAACAGAAAAGGAATTATCATACGTACCATATTATGGACATATATTCCGGATCCACCGAGGCTCCTGTATCTGTATCGTAGGGGGTTCCCATTCGTGGGAAATTTTTCCATCTTTCTTTTACACTACCAGGTTGCAAACGCTATTCTGATCTGACATGGGAATGGCTTATTCGATGACCCACCTTTGTTTCTGATATTATATTTTAGGAGGATCGGTGCACGAGCACAGTACCGCACAGCAACGAAGGGAGGAGGAAAAGCAAAAAGAATGCAAAACACACAGCAGGGAGAAGCAGGAAAACAAAAGTTGAAGGCTTTGGCTGGATCCCGGAGAAATCGTATCACATCCCAATTACGATATTTCGATTGCAAAAAAATAAAACCGCGCAGGGAAGTTAGGATACGATACGGTATGATATGGCAGGGGAACATGATTACGAAGGGGTTACTGCCATTCCGGGCACTCCATCGCACTTATACGGAGTGTGATGCCGGTACAGTAGGGAATGGATTAGAGTATTGTGGTGGGGTGGGCCGTGGTAGGAAATCGAATCGGTCCCCCCGCAACCACAACCCACCCACGAATCGTGCCATAGCTACAGGAACAGCCGGAGCACCGGAGAAACCGGTCTTGAGCCTCGATCGTTTTTCTCTAGCCAGGTTTTGCTCGTTTTTTTCTCAATGGACCGGCCCGGACGGTAAACAGTTGATCTTCCGATTATGCTAGTCACCTGCCTCATTTTTTGTTTTTACCTATCTACATGTATACAAAAAAGGATTACATGTACCATATATATATACACCGATATATTGTAGCCGACAAAGAGCCGGTTCTTTACGAGCGAACCGAAAATAATCAAGAGGGGCCCCCAACGATTGAATTATATGCAATGGCTCTCGCCACAACATACAGTAACGTGGTAACAAATTGGGACTTGAGAAATTTACTCGAGCAAAGGTAAGCGAAAATGGTAATCTCCCGAACTCAAAACCCGCCCCCATTGCGACAGGGTACAGTACGGTGCTAACGGTGAGCTGAATACCGGTAACCCAAAAAGAGACTTTGACATCGAGATTTGAGAAACATGTTCTTGAGTAATTGGGGCGCCACGAACAAACCTATAATCTCAGACTTTTGACAAATCCATCGGTTTCGTTGATATCAATCAGGTTTACCAGCGTTCTGGGGGCATGCGGGTACTGTGCCGGGGGGTTAAGAGTAAACGAGGCGAGCCCGCTCTGGCTGAGGAATGAAGCCAAAATTGGCCCTCCATATGGTTACACGCTCCTAATTTTGGCCAGCAAAACTCGAGTTCGCCTCCCCTATGCTCACCCTAACTACTCGAGTACGGTAACCGTGCGGCGTGCGAATAAGTAAGCATCGGGCCCTCCTCCCCCCCCCTTCTTTCTTGGAGACCATTGGGAACTTGCCCCGGCTAACAATTGAAACTGAAGTTTTTTTCTTGGCCAAATATCGTCACGTTTTACACCCGTACAGTATGTGCAGCGCAAGAGCACGAAGGCTGTCGTATTGTATACTTCTGCGTCACGGCATTTGAACCGGTCGGTAGAGTATCTGTCCTGCCCAGCACCAGATTCGATCCCAATTCAACGAATAAGCCGCAGCCCCCCCCCACCTGCCAGCAAGCCAGTTAACCGTCATGCCATTGGCTCGCAGGCCCTTGCCTTACCGTACTTACTTACTCGAGTGCCTTACTCCAGTGCTCTCAAAATATTGGGGATATTAAAAATGAAAATAAAAATACGTCCAACGGGTACCGCCTTGCTCTCCAATATGAGTGCTTCACCTCCCGCGCACAGCACAGCACAGCACTCGAATACGGTAGTGTACTTGGGGTTCGAGTACTGTGAGCGTGTCCAACCTCTCATTGGCTGGATGGAACCGTCGACGGCCAGGAGAGCAGAATTTTGCTCCAGCCACTGAAGCGATGGTTCGACAGACTTTTTCTCAGACCCAGGCACAGTACAGACAGTACCATCCTCACCCATCCGGATTGACGCGGAGTCCGGAATGTAGAGCTCAATAAATGATGTATATACTTGGTGTCCTAATTACTCTCCCACGCACGGCATGGCAAGGCATGGCAAGGCGATAGCTCCGCTGGTTCAAATGAGGTCGAAAGAGGAAACAAAAATGAAGGGAAAAAAAAGGAAGGTGGAATTGTCCAATGGACTATTGCCGTCTAGCTAGTAATGATTGATTGATTAATTGACAAAGTGTTTTATATCACGATTGCGGGGGGTAGCCACTGTAGCCAGTGCGGAGCTAATACGTCAAACTAAAGCAAGACATAACGTTGAGACAAATTTGACCAGCGATACTTGATACCGGACGGTACCGGGGCAAAGTAGAGCAAGTCAAAGTAAAAAAGTACGAAATTAGCACGTGGAAGGGGGGATTTCCCTCTCCCGTTCCCCGACTTTTTTTTTTTTTTTTTTTTTTTTCTTTTCCTTTCCTTTCTTTTCTTTCCATTGCTTTTTGTCCTCTACGCTTCGTCAATTAATTGGCCCCTTGAGCTTCCAAATTTTTCTGAGGAAATGGGATGGGATGGAACGGAATGGAGCGGACGTGGTCTCCCGTGTTCGCGGTATCTACCATCTACCCGTTCATTCGTCGCTCACCTGTGCTTTGTGCAAAAAAAAAATTCTGTCGAACCGGCCTTAAATGAAGGGAGTTATGATAACGTAGCGGTATTATAGGATTCTGTGGTGCTCGAGTATGATACAGCAATGGACAGTAATCAACCCAATCCAGCCGAGCGGGACAAAAAACAATATGCGCCGACTTTTTTTTTTTTTTTTTTTTTTCCTTCTTCCTTTTCTTCTTCTTCCTCCTCTTTCTTCTCGGTATATACGGCACCTGCGGTACTGTCCATGATACCAGACCTGAGACGGCAGAAATGCAAGCGAGCAAGAAGAAACGGATCTATATCTCCTGCACGTTCCATTCCCGTGGGGTTTTCCAGGCACGGATTGTTTAGCCCGACCCTTTTTTTTTCTTCTTCATTTCTTTCCTCCCTTCTGTTGTCCCATTGGTCGTTATTTACCTTGGGTTTCGTTATTGGGCCGTTAAGTGAGTGATTGGCGGTACAGTACTGAATCCGTGGTTATGATAAAAAAAAAAACGTAGTTTACTCGATTACACGGCGGGTTTGTTGTCGTACGGGGTATGATGATGCATTGATAAGTTTGATGAGCAACTGACATGGTACAGTACTGTGCAAGTACTCGTACAGTACTGCCCAGGAACGTTGTTTACAGTACCGGTAGGTGAGGAAAAAAGAAAGGAAAGGGCCAGGGTCATCTTATCAGGGAGGAATGGAAGAGGTGGATTGTTTTAAGCCTCTTCGGCAAAGTACAGTACACAGCTCTGGTTATGGTGTAGCGTATATACAGGACCGGACAAAGCAGAGTGAACCGCATCCCCGGGTTTTTCTGCACCGACTCGAGTAATAATTTGCGTTTTGGGGAGGAGAGGGGTTGGTTAATTAGACTAAGGCAAGAGTGAGCGAGAGCTTGTGTGCGGGAATTTGGGGGCGGGGGGGGATGGATGGTGGGCATTGATCGATTGATTGATTGATTGATATATGTGCTGTCTACCGTGATATCATAACTTACCAACTGTGCAATTGGCCAATGGTGTGTGTAGACTATAAAATGTAGTTGTGAAGGAGGAGGGGAGCTCCCTACCTGTACAGTATTATACGAGTAGATTGGACTGTTGATGCTACCATTAAATTTATATATATACTTTGTGACAGTACAAGTACATAGCATCCATCACTCTCCCTTGAAACGAGTGATGGGGACTAACCGAGCGGGGGGGGGGGAAGCATGAAGGAGGATGGGGTGGGGGGGGGGGGGGGACTACCACTCTATCTATCTATCCATCATACAAGCATTATTCTGTACTGTACTGTACGGTTATCTGGTCCGGTGAGGCACTTGTCCGAACAGGAGATCTGCACACCAATATATCTTATGCAGAAGTGTCAAAACCACGGGACGAAGTATGATATTATTATAGATTCCATTTGCGAATACTCGTACGGTACAGTACAGTTCATGTCGGATGAATGGCATGGTACGATATTATCATATCGCGAGATCGTCCGTTTTTTTTAAACTCTCCCCATCCTGGAAAATGAATGATTTACTTGTACAGTACTTCCTCCTTGCAGTTCCGGGTGTCCGCAGCATCATCATCATCATCATCCTACCTAAATACCTTAACCTTACCAATTTATACAATTGTAAAACCCCCCCCCCCTATCCAAACAATCCCATTAATCGATCAATCAATCTCGTATTGCCAGTGATGTACAGCACCTTGTCCATTTTCCCCTTATCGTCATCGGAAACGTTCAATCCCGTAGGGCTCGTATGTATACTTTTGTTAACCTCGCGGTGTTGGTCAGGTATGTTATAGACAGGTATAGATAAGGCAGATACGAGTACTCGTACTTGTATTGTACTTGTACCGCACTCGTACCGTAGAGTAAGTTAAGGACAATCCACCGATATCTTCAAGACAAAAGCTTTGTCTGTCCGTCGTTCTGGCTCAAGTTACTCGTACTGGTACTTTCGAGCGATATGATACAAGTATGATAATAATATTATGATAGATAACTCGTACCTAGCAACCGGCAACGGTACTTGCACTGTACAGTGCTTAGAAAACTGCCGGGAAAGAAAAGAAAGAAAAGAAAGAAACCCGCGTGGGGATTTTCCAAGACAGCCGTGTGGGGAAAGAGCACTTTGCAGTTCTACCACTCACTACCTCTTACCAAGTTACGAAAATGATACAGTAGGTGTTTTTTGGAGGGGGAGAGGGGAGGGTGGTGGTGGCAAAAGCAAGAAAGAAATAAAAAAAAAGGCAGAAGCCGAAAAAAAAAAGATCTAAGTAAAGTAAAGTAAAGTTTGCCATGGATTGGGTTGCGGTAAATATATTGGGTAATTTTGAGGAAAAAAAAAAAAAAAAAAAAAAAAAAAGAGGGGGAGCACATGATTGATTTGTTTTATTGATTGATTTTAATTTAATTTATATGCAGGGCCCTTGACCTTTTAACTTACAATACCATGACGATAATAGCTTCTTGGAATTATGAAGCGGGTTCCGGAGATCGGGCCTCGGTGGGGGGGGGGGGAACATTTCTTGGGCTTTCCCCCCCTTCCCCCCGCCGGCCCCTTTCTTTCTTCAGGGTAGATTTATCATAGAGGAGAGGAAGATGATTGACATTTTGTTCCAATTTTGGTATGTTCATGAACCCGACGACCGGACTGGAAAAAAAAAAGAAAAAAGAAAAAACTCTTGGATGGTCAATATTGACTGGGTGGGAAATATCATCCGGAGGAATGAGTTCGCTTTCTCCGAGTCCAAAGTATGATAATATCATCATCATACGTACAGTAATGATGGGGAGGGGAAGGGGGAAGACCGAGGCAGTGTATAATGGTACGGGAACTGTACTGTACCACTCTGCAGCGGATTTTCAAAAACAGTTTGCTGATACGGGTACGGGTGGTACAGTACAGTACCAGTATCGTAGAATTTTTTTGACTTTGTCGTCCTGTAGTACGAGTACTACGAATCAACTGACTGGCTGAACGATTGTGGCACCGGTCATGATATATAAACTATTTAGACCAAAAAATCCCTTCCCCTCCTCCTCCCCTGGAAAGAAAAAGCGTTTTGGTGGAAGGGAAAGAAAAAAGAAAGAAAAAAAAAGAGCCCCACGTGGGAATTGGAAAGAGAGAGAGAGAGAGAGAAACGCATGTCTCTGTATGTAATATCTGCGATCGAAACTAAAGCTGCAAAGGGTAGAAGAAAGAGGAAGAAGAAAAAACAATCATCGGGTGAAAAAAGCAATTACAGTATCATACTCATCGCGAAGGAGAAGAGAGGAGAAAGAAAAAAAAAACTCCTGAATTTGAGCTTCCTATCATACTCGCGAATTCCTCGACCTGACATGGCATACCTACCTACCTGCCACCCGGGATATGATAATGTATTCCTAAACTCATCTAGCCATCATATCTAAAAAAAAATTTATCTACCTGCCTATCCGACATACCACCGTGGACCTACCTACCTACCTATCCGCTTTTGCTAAACAACTCAAGTTACTCACATATTATTGCTATTGTTATTGTGCGGTATCCACCACACTGGAGTTTTTGGAAACTCTTCCGATCGTACAGGATCTTGATGATTACCGTACTGTGGGCCTACCGTATTTCGCGACGAGTTTGAAAGGGTGTGCCTGGCAGACTAAGGGGAACCGGGGCGGAGGAGAAACGGGCTTTCACGTTGACGTGAGTGAACGATTACTCGTAGAAGGGTCAGACGCCACCGAGACCCTCTCCGCCCAGCCGTTCAAAGTCCAATTGCGCAGAGGCTGTACGAGTGTCTAGTCTATATGTGTGTGCGAGTGGGGGGAGTGGATGAGGGAAGGGGATGATGAACTGGGTGGATGTGTGGATGACTGATTGATGATTGATGGATGGATGGATGGATGGATGGATGGATGGATAAATGGGTGGATGAGTGGGTAGTTCTAGTGGTATGGTGTGCTATGGCTGATGGTACTCGTACGGACGGAAGGTGAGGGGAAAGGGAGGCAGGAGTACTCGTACTCGTGGTTGCGGTCGTGGAGGTGGTGGGTGTCCGTTGTGCTATCGGAGGTATCATAGTGCAAGATTGATGTAGAGGTCCGTAAATTGTAATACCGGCACCGGTACTGTTCCTTGCGAATGCGGAAAGGCTAGGAAATGAGGTAATGGGTTGTGGAGAGGGGGTCACGGTCACGCTTTTATCCAATATGCTATTTATTCTCTCTCATCTTTACCATAATAATAATAATTATTATTATTTAATTGTTTTTGCCGTTATCATTATTATTTATTGCGTCTCAAGGTTTGGGGTTGTAAAAAAGTACAAGTACTGTACTCGAATGTGTTACTCTACTTGTACCGGTAACTGTACTAGTACAGGCAGGTTGTATTGGAAATGTTATTTTTATTCCATTTCCCTATGGGGGATTTAAGTGTTATTATTATCACGCTGGGATTTTCGTTATTCCACCCTTCCGTTTAGTTAACTCGGTTAGATTGAGCTTAGGGATTGGCGGAGGGCATTAACGGTTTCATACAGTACAGTCGAGCCCTGCTGCACCTGGTTCAGCGCTCTCGCGTCACGATGCCTAACCCTAAGCTCTACTAGCCCTGCAGATGCAAATACCGAACCCTTGGGATGCCTCGAGTGGGGAATTCATTTCCTCTTTTCTTTTTTGTCAACCTCTCATTGTATCACCGGTAGGCATCATGTCCAGTTCCTGTGCACCACCATACTCGAGTACGAGTACACCACAGTCCGCACTGGTACTGTACTGTACTCGTACTGTACTCCACTCCGCCCCCGAGTTCCTCTTGTGTGCACTGTGCTCTCACAACCGTCTCCCAAGAGGCTTGTCGTCACCTCCTCAACCTTTTCCCTCCTTTCGTCCCCCCCCCCTTCTCCTTTACCGCACTCTCCTTTCATTGTTCGGTTATTTCATTTTTACGGTATTTCTCTAACCACTCTAACCACTCTAACCACTCTAACCACTTCTCCCAGATCAACTCCTACCACAAAATCTCATGACTTATTGGGATTATTCACTTATACCCTTATATTCTTGGTTTGTGGGAGGACAAGGGCGGGGGGCGAGGGGGTAAGGGGGGGGATGCAGTGAGCGCTGGTGCTGCTGAACCCTCAGCACGCAAGTGTGCACTGAAGACAGCGCACTCACCTTCGCTCGCTCACTCACTCACTCACTCACTCCTCCTCCTGCCTGCCTGCCTCTCGTACTATCACCGTTCCTACTACTACATACGTGCGCCTGTCTCTTATCCCTTGTCCACCCAACCCTACCCTTCCTCCCCCCCCAGTTCACACAATCGGGAAAACATGGATACAATTATCTGTCACCGCACTTTCCGCCAGCCTTTCACTGCGGATACACCATCCATCTACCGTGCTTTCGTCCCTCGCCTCCCCTCTCCCTAGCTCACTTCCTACCTCCCTTATCCACTCCCTCCCTCCCTCATTCACTTTCTCCTCCCTCTCACCTACCTCACCTCTATCCCCTCCCCTTCCCTCTCTACCTTCCTCCGTCCTTCCGTGTGTCTTTGCCAGCTATGGGAAGAATATATATAACATGGGGACGCCCCGCTGGTTCCTCCCGCCCCATGTTCGAGTTCAACGTCGACACTATATCTCCTCAACGCCATACTCTACCTAGGGTCCCTCGTTCCGGCCTGTGGACTATCATCGCCTCCTTCCCCCATCTTTATATGCAAATCTGAAGGGAACAATGATTGCATCCGCTCCCCAGATGCCTCAGTCTTCGCCCTTCACCTCCTCCGTTGAGGCTCCATTGGCATCCCTCGTAACCAGTCTACACCTCTCCAGCCGTCTGGAGTTTGTCCGGCAGTACGAGGGCGCAGTGATTGTTCCAAAGGACCCGGTAGCTCGATTTCATAGCCTCTCGTGCCTGGCAGCTTGTGTTCTGCTCTCAGCCCTGGCAGTATCGTGTCTTCTGGTCGCTCTTCAGGATTATCGGCGTCACGCCATCATGTATGTCTCACTTTTTTCCTTTTTAGGGCTATTGCTTTCCCTAAAGCCTTGTCTCCCTTCGCACATTGGCTGATGAGAGGGGACAATTCCGTGTGCGAAATTATAGGCCTCCCGGACCATCCCCTGTTCCTTTCGTGGGAAATAAGTGGGATTTGCCCTTGCAGAAGCCGTGGTACAAGTTCAAGCAGTGGACCGATATGTATGGCTCGTTGGTAACAGTATGGACTGGGCGCCGCCCCACAATTGTAATTGGAGACCCGAAGGTGGCTTGCGACCTTCTAGATCGCCGTTCAGTAATTTACTCGTCCCGTCCTCGATTCGTGGTCATGGGTAAGCCTGCATCATTCCTTTTCCCCTCTCTGACACACACCCCACCTTTACGGGCTTTTCTTGGGTGTAACAAATAGCTAATTGCGTCACGGGGGCTCCCGACTCGCTCGCTCTTAGGCGAACTCTTTACAAACAATGATTCTCTGCTCACAATGCCTCACGGAGACAAATGGCGAAAAACTCGGAAAATCTTTCATATGGGGCTTCATAGGCGCGCTTGTGAAAGCTACAAACCGATACAGGAAGCTGAGTCCCAGAGGCTTACTCGCGATCTTTTGGTCACCCCCGAGGTGTTCGGTAAACATCTGGAGAGATATGCTTCTTCCGTTATGATTTGTGTTGCATATGGACGCAGAGTAGACAGTTTGGAGGACCCAATTGTCAAGAAGATTTATGACCGGATGGCGTACATGTCGACTCTCAATGTGTAAGTTGTCGATTGTTTCCCCCCTCTTCGCCTTGTCTTGTGTTGCGCGCATTTTTCGGCCCCCACTAAGGCGTTGAAGCCGAGGAAAAACGGCTGACAAGTTCCATGTCAGACCTGGAGCATTTTGGGCGGAATCGTTCCCTATCCTCAAGCTTATCCCCGACTGTTTAGCCCCATGGAAGCGAGAAGTTAAGCGTCGCGCGAAGGACTCGACCGAGATGCTTTCCAGACTCGCACTCGATGTTAGAGACCGAATGAAGAAAGGGGATGCCCCAGCATCCTTTACGAAGACATTATGGGAGAGAAGAGAAGGAAACCCGGAAGCTCTTTCCGAGCGAGAGATAGCATACGCGACCGGTTCATTGTTTGGTGCAGGAAGTGATACCTCATCTGCAACACTTATGAGTTTCTTCCTGGCTATGACTTGTTTCCCCAGGGTTGCTGCAGAGGCACAGGAAGAATTGGATCGGGTGGTCGGCAGGGATCGATCTCCTACTTGGTCTGACGAGCCAAATCTCCCGTACTGTCGTGCGGTTATAAAGGAGACCCTAAGATGGAGACCAGTTGCTGTTATGGGAGGTACACCCCACGCAAGCATCAAAGACGACCAGTACAACGGTCACTTCATCCCGAAGGGCGCAACGATACTGGGTAACCTGTGGGCAATTCATCACAACGAAAAGTACTTCAAGGACTCCCACGACTTTATCCCGGAGAGATACCTTGGCTCGGGAAAAATTGACGGGATGGAACCATATCCGCACCGTGATGGACATTCCGCTTTTGGATGGGTAAGTTTTCCGTTTCATCCTTGCACCACCCCCTCCTCGATTCTTCCTCCTGTTCTCCCCCTCCTTCTGCTTACCTCCTTCTCCGCTCCCACTTTTCGTGGGTTCTCCGTTTCTTCGGAACTTTATCAGCTGACAGATTTTGGTTACCAGGGACGCCGTATCTGCCCAGGCAAACAGCTTGCTGAGAATTCCTTGTTCATCACCATCACTCGGGTTCTCTGGGCCTTCAATATCTCCAAGGCGACCGATAAGCACGGCCAAGAGATAACTCCGAACATCTTTGCATATACAGACGGCTTCAATTCGAAACCGCAGCCATTTCAATGCCGAATTCGGTCTCGCACGCCCGGTATCCAGCAAATTATTGAGCGTGAGGCAAGGCTCGGGGAACAGTTTTTGGATAAGTACAAGTGCAATTGAGTTACAAGAGGGGGTGAATGTGGGCGATTCCTTTTTTTTTTTTTTTTTTTTTTGTTATTCTGGCGCAGTCGGTTAAAGGACAACGGAGCACGTTCGGATTTTCAACTACAATCCCCACCTAATTATGTTTCTCCTCCTTTTTGGTATGGCATTTAAAGGAATCGGCGTAATATCTTTTTTTTTTTTACTTTTCTCTCTTCCTCTCGATTTAATTTGCTTTTTATGCTTGCCGCGTCGCAGTCGTTTCACACATTGAACCTGTTTGATTCGGAATATTTTTCCTTGTGACGGTACCCTTGTATTTTGTTTTTCCTGGGATCGTCACTATGATACCTTATCGCATGAACGGTGGAGAAGCTACTGGAGAGTGCGAGGGGAAGAGGGGTGGAGGTGGAGAGGAAGAGGGACGTGATTGGTAAAGGAACTTTTAGGGATTTTTATTTTTATTTTTTATTTTTTATTTTTTTCGTCTGATGTAAGTAATACATAAGGGTAGTGGGGATGAAGAAGTGGAGCTGCAACTCTGCACAAATAGAAAGGACAATAAATCATATCATACCTTGGCAGATTACGGCAAGGAGTCTTGTGCTCGCTACCTCCGGTGGGCCTTAAAAATCTGGGGATCGAGAGACAAGAGCTCCTGAGAAGGATTGGTGCTTTTGCTTGGCCAGTATGATATCTTGAGCCCTCTACGAGTACAAGTATGATATAGTAACGTACAAGTAATTTAGATGCGCAGTAGGGTAGGAGGATGATAGTTGTAGATGCGTTGGATCTCATTAACCTGTATTCGCAATCCTGTTAACCTGGGAAAGCTAAACCCATCGAAGACTAAGCCGGCGATTTCCGTCGACAACCTAATTGCGAATTCCCAGGGTTCTTGACAGCATTTGCACTCGAGCACTGCACCGGAGCACTGCACTCGAGCACCTGTGTGAAACCGGCATCACCACAATTGAAGGAGAGACACCTATCATAAGTAAGTAGTCTACTCTACTCTACATAATCCCTACCAGTCAAACCAGCCAATCAATCAATCAATCAATCGACAAATCAACCAATAACAGTACTCAGTACGGTATACAGTTACGGTTTACCTGTATCCACCCATCTATGATACTCGATAGTATTTTCCGAAAGCGGTAGGTGAAAGATGAAATGACAGCACCAAGCTGACAGTAAGAGTTCATCCGATCTTTCGAGAAGAAAAAGAAAAAAAATCTTCAGCCCTCATTTATTATTACATTTCTCCTTTTAAATTTATTTATTCCCTTTTTCCTTTCCTTTCCTTTTCGTATGATAACGTTTTGTTTTGAAAAGTCGCGATGAGTTAGCGTAGTATCATCATATTTGCATAGCATGGCCCCACTCTTCCCCCCTCCCTCCGGCCAGCCAGCAAGATATTGGATTAGCAAGACCCGGTGACGATCACGCGTATTCAAAACGGCCACGCCGGATTCGCGGTATGTGGGTTTATCTTCTTCACCAAGGAAGTGGGTACCGTTTGACTATGATACTCTTATCTCGTTTTTGGCCTGCCTACTGTACCGGTAGAGAGAGTCGGGATCGATGATTAGGCATCATCGTAAAGGGTTCCTGCCAAGATTTTTCTCACTTCCCCGCATTCTCCACCCCTCCCTCCCTCCTCTTACTCTAGCGGGGTTTTGTTTTTTGTTTTTTTTTGTTTCGCCCTTGTGGGCCCGGTGGGGGGGGATTGTTTGTTTGGCGCGGCGATGAGGCCGTCGTGGGTGGGTACAGTACTCGTACTTTTACTATACACTAGTGCTGAGTTCGGATTGGGATAAAATTGGCGGGGTCGCCGGGGGGTTTCGTTGATATCTATTAGACCAAGTTATCATGGACCAACTCTTCCCCGCCCAATACTCTAATCATGCTTGTATCATACCGGTAATACTCATAGTTCATCCCGACCAAAAGTCGTGCCGTCAGCCAACCGGCCAAGCCAAGGAAACTCCAATCACCGGTGCGTACGGTATCGCACAAAATAGCACGTACCGTACCGAGAGCGGTATTCTCCAGTTTGGTTGGGACATCAAGGACCACAACAACAACAACGACCTCCTCTTCTTCCCCTTCCCTTCCCTTGCCATGCCTTGCCATGCCTTGCCTTACCATGCATGCGGCACATCTTTTTGGTTTTTTTTTTTGAAACAGGAACGGCTGAAATGTGCTTTGTACCCTTTTTTCCGCATCTCATCCATCCCATCCACCTTGGAAGGGGGAAAAAAGAAAAGAAAGAGGAAAAGGTTCCCAACGGTTTTTGTTTTTCCTTATTTATTTATTGTTAGTTTTTTTTTTCTTCTTCTTCTTCTTCTTAACCCGGCTTTTGTTCTGCTTGTGGAGAAGGAGGGAGGTTGGGCAGCCCCTGAATACCGGTACTCGTACAGTACAGTGCTCGACGGTGGCATGGTTTAATGGATCGGGAATCGGGGCTGTGGCAGAAGAAAAGGAAGGAGGGAAGGAAGGAAGGAAGGAAGGAAGGAAGGAATGTGGCGGCGTAATAGGATATACTTGTACGTTACTAATGCCAACTTTTATATTATATATGGCGGTACTCGGTTAGCGGTGTGATGCCAAATACGAGTAGGTAACCGACTAGCGGTTGATGGATTGATCGAGTGATTCGTTGATGATGGCGAAGTACGGTACTGTACTCATACTGTACCGGTATGAGGGAGGGCACTCAATACGGAAGGTTACTGTTTAATGGGCTATTTGATAGAGGTGGGATTGGAATTGGAACCGAGGGGCGGAAGACATACCCCACCGGGGCACAAGGAACCAGCATCGCACCGGACACAACTCGAGTGAGTACACACAGCATCCATTCCGCCATCCCCAATCCCCGATGATACCATTATCCCACAGCCTCATATCCACCACCAATCACTCGACCACCATCCATCCATCCATCCATCCGTCCAGCCCACCGCCGCACCATGATACGGCACTTTTTTTCCATCCATAATACAGGAACCAAAAAACTCTAAAAAAACTACCGACTTTTTTTTTTTTTTCCTCCCCTTCCAAAACTTTATTTCCCCCACCTACCCTACTTGTAGCTTACCCCTTTTAGAAAAGAAAAGAAAAAAAGAAAGAAAAAAAGGACTGCCCTACCGTACCAAACCCGTTAAAGTTGCTGCCCCGGTAAGCCATCAAATGCATAGTAATCAGCAATACAAATACTTTTGTACGGTACCGGTAGAATGATAATTAGAAGCCGCCGGGCGCGCACGAGCTCGGCAGATACAAGTAGTTGTATCATAAGATGTGACCTCCCTCCCCACCCGGCTGATTACCATCCACCCATTTCACCGGTGAATTATTAACGCGATAGGCGCTGTTAAAAAAACGTATCATACCGGTGTTCGAGATTGGATCGGATTGGATGGGTTTGGTTCGCCAGGGTCTTGGTGTGCCTACCTACTCTACTTGTACTTACTTATCTACCGGCCGGCCGGTGTCAGATCTTCGCTGCGTGGGAGGGCTTGTATTGTACTCGTACTAGTACTGTACCGTCGAATGGCGGAAAATCATAATATTATACTTTTTGTTGTAAACTTGTGGAAAAAATAAATAAGGGAAATTTATGGCGCGAATTTTGTGAGATGTTTAGAAACCTTTTAGAATGTGATAACACTCCCAGCGGGGGTGAAAAGGATCCGTTCTACAGTGTCATACCGTATAGTACCGGCTACGGCACGGTGATTCACCCTCACCGGCGGGCGAAACAATCCACGGTGCACAGTATAATTCCCCCATCATCGTTCCAAACAACCGTGCAGCCGGTAACCACAGTACGGTATGATACTGTATGCTTACTGCGCCGGTGAGCTGGTTAGAGAGCTGGTTAGACTAGACTAACTAACCGCGTGCTGACGGAGCTCCCGGTTTTTCCGCAAATTCCTTCCTTCTGGATCGGAAACATTCACAAGCGGGGAGTTTCCAACTTTCCATTTCTTCTTCCCCAGGGCCAGTGGGAGAAATGATTGTTGGATGTCGATGAGAAGGGGTTGTACAGCACTGTAGTACCTTTATTTTGCGGCATTTTGATTTGTTATTACCGTTGTACTTGTATCATACAAGTGTATGATACAAGTACGGTAGGAAGGGACGGAGTTAGTCTACCATAATCCAACTGAACATGGCATGGGAATATCATAATAAAATAAAAAAAATAAAAAAACGTGGACAATGTTATGTAGGACATGTAGCCTTGCCTTGCCTTACCTGCCCTGCCCTGATTAATTGCTCACTTGTTCGCTTGCCGGTCCTCGTAGCCTTGTTATAATATTATTATTATCAAGGAAATTTTATTTTATTTTATTTTCATTTTAAAAACAAACTTTTCGTGTATTACTGTGCTTGCACAAAGTATCGTTACCGTACCGTAGGCATGATACAAGTATCATGGCATGAAATTTAGGTCTTGAAATTTTTTTTGGTCGGATATATAATTGGGGGCGATTCCCGGATTTATCTTATTGGATTGGATTGGATTGGATTGGATTGGGTTTTCGGGGACTCGCGGGGGTTCTTCCGAGGATTGCTTTGTCATTTCATTATCATACTGTATGATACCTGCATAGATGCGGGCTACAGATGGTGAGTATGAGAATATGCAGCAGGGTAGCGTACTTCTCTTTCGATGATCGTTAACATTATTATTCATATTATTCATATTTTTTTGTCAAAAATGTAGTCATAGTTCCATCCTTTGCCTTTCCAAAAGGGCGGATTATCCCGTGCATTTAAATTATAGTTATTCCATCCTTCCAGTACCGGTATCTTACAAGTATGATACCGTTATCTCGCAGTTACCCGTATCACGGTTGGGTTGGGGTTAGTTCAGGTGACTGTAAATTACCCTGCATCCCCGTGACACCAGCATACAATAGACAACTGATTAGCTACGATAGCGGCAGCGTAGATCCGGCGCATGAATGGGATTTATCAAACGAATAACTAGATTGCAAAAGGGAAAAAGGTACCGTACGAGTACCACGAGTTTAACCGCATTATCGTATCCGGCCGCGGTAGCCTATTCATCCCTAATCGCGGACATGGCAGATACGAGTAGGGGTGGATAAGCTCAGCTCCGCGCGGGTGAGGCTCCGTTTACTCTGCCGGAGAAGAGGAATGAACGAGACGGGTTCTTGGAGATCGGTATTCTGAGATGCTGTAGGAATGCTCCGGCGAGGACTCTTTTTTTTTTTTTTTTTTTTTTTTTTTTTTTTTGTTGGGACTGGGGGGGGCGAGTATGATATTATATGGCAATATATGAGGTGCCGGAGATGAAGAGACTTGACTGACTTCACTGGCATAACATGCTCACGCTTAAGACCTGTTCTCCTTGCCTCTTGAGATGAAATATGTTTCTCGGGCCAAAATCGAAGTACTCGTAGAGGAGCCCTGTACCGCAATGCTAGCTTGGAGGGGCTCTCTTGCACTGGAATGGTAATTGTGTCTGCCGGACTGGGTGGGAGACGTGCGTATCCCAGAGTATTTTGTGTGTGAGAGAGAGAAAGGGCCCCCGTTATTTTGAAAAGAGGGGGTGGGATATATTATCCTGTTCTCGTATCTCGTATTCCGTTCGGAATGAGCAAATGGAGTTACATTACAGGTACAGGTACAAGTCGTTAGGTACGAAATACAAATGGACTGCTTGGTGATTTTTGGCGGCCTGGCGAGGTTTGGGCGGGGGTACCGTGCTCGAGTGCGAGTGTGACCTAAGCCACTTTGGAATTCTTTGGTTACTCGAGCTGGACGGGGAGGCATGGAGATGGCATGTCGGTGATTGAGTGACCGGAGCCTGATACATGTCTTCCCTCGCTGGACGCAACTGGAGCGATTGCCGTGCGATAATTACTGCGATTATGTTGTAGAGTTGAGGCGGTGGTACAAGGCTATCAAGTATCATGGTATGATATCAATGTAACGTGGTTTAAAACCACACCGGGATTCTGCATGGTGCAAGTGAGATTCGTTTTTGAGGGACTTTCCCTTTCTTTCGATATCATCCCCATCCCTATAGCGCCTTATGCCTTTTTTTAATCTCCAATTGCCCTAATCTTAAAAAAAAAATCCCGTCTACGGTAGGGATTGAGGTTGAAAGTCCATCATTCGGCCCATTAATCGGGCATCCCGCAATCTAAGTAGGGTAGATTATTGGATGTTCATTCCTTTGGTGCCAAGCATTGTAAACTGGCCCAACAAGACATGTTTGAAAAAGGTTGGGTGCCGTCGCCGCGAGTACCCGCTTGCCGGAATCGACACCAAGTCTCTCCACCGTCCTTGGGAGAGAATAACCTCCGATAATATCCATCGTGTTCTCATATCCTCCCTCATTCTCATTTTTCACATAATTTATTCAATGCTCTCTACTCTAGTCTTCCAGTCTCTGTTGGGCCCCGATCGCCCAATTCTCCAGCTCATTATTTTCCTTTTTGGAACATGTTTTCCTCGGGTGCAGCTCTATGTGAGTTGACCTCCGCCGGAGGGTTTAACCCTCTCTTATCCCCATGAATTCGAGTATTGGTGAGATGGATCGAATCTGTTGTCTAGTGGTCCATGATGGGTACGCACATGTGGCGAGTTCCACCACACAAGCCTTTCACCTTGGAGGCTCAATTGCTCCGAATTATCTGCTCATGCCAAGATGGGGAGAGGGGATGGCGTGAGAGATGGCTATCGTCGGCGAGCATATAAGTGGCCAACACACACGAGAGCAAGCAAGTATGAAAAAGCTCCACACACTCACACCACCCTGGCCCGCTTCTCGTTTCTGTCGTAAACTATGTGAAACAGATGTTTTTCGGAGGATTCCAGTTCGCAGCTACCGTACTTGCTCTCGCTCTGTTCGAGTACGGTAGTTTTCCTGGTACCTCGGGATTGCGTCTGCATTGCTCCGATCGTCACATAGATTGCCGGCTACTTTAACAGCAGCGCGTGGGGTGATTGTTTTCGAGGCTATCAAATCCACATCCTCAAAGAAGCAGATGCCGTGGGGCATAGATGGGATTTTCCCGTCGCATCGTGACTCAACCTCGAGGGGGGGGGCAGTGCTCTTTAGTTCCCCCTTCTCCGCTGCGTCCAAAAGATATTTTCTGGGAGAATAACGATATCCGGAAAGTGCCTTTCCTTAATTGGCAGTGAATCACTCGAGTTTCAAACTAAGACCTTATCCCACTGATCTTTTGGGTTTAAGGGAAGGGTTAGAATAATGTGTGGTCTTATTGAACGCGTGTTATGGAACTTCGTATGATGTGCATGGAACGATTTTGGTGTTCCGAATGCAGTATTTACTTTTTCTGCTTTCCAGCTCCCGTTTAGCTACATTGAGGGGAAATGGACGGACTTGCTTTCACTTGGTACTGTACGTGTGCAATGTTTGGCGGATTTCTGAGCAGCTTACTCGAGTATAAGAAACCGTCAGCTGTTTATCACGCAAGACACTGTATATCCTCCGTGTTTCTGGCCCAGCGAGGCGTCTCTATGTGGTCCCAAGGAGAGATCTGGTCCTATGAATCTGCCAATCCTTTTTTAGGGGGCTTCGGGGTTGAGTGCAGGAGGCAATGCGAGAAACCTATTCCCCCCCTGAACTTGCATGCATGCATGCCTCGTGGGACGAAGTCGGAAGATCGAGCCATCTCCACTGTGAGTCTGTCTCATTTTTTTTTTTACTTTTTACTCCATTTTTTTCCTTCATATTTTGCCCTGAGAGTTTGGACCAGGAACTCCTCGGCCGTTACAGTACTCGTACTTATCAATCATTTCTGCGGCCGAATGAAACTCAATAGGGAAGAGGTATCTCCGGGATCGAGTTCTCCGGCCCTCTTATACTCGCCTTCTCAATTGGCCATTTCAAACGATGGCTGATGCACAAGCACGAAAGCAGGAAGAACATTGAGTATGATGTTCGCCCCCCCTTCTCCCTAATGTCGTTTCCCCCATCATACGACATACGATATGTGTACCTCGGCCGCAGCTTAAAACAGCATTGGTCAATTCGTATTTCTTCATGGTTTCAGCTCAATCGTCGATTGTGGTTCACTCTCCCCGCCTTTTTCGCCTGCCTCTGATAATGAAATCGCGACCGGGCCTATGGCTCTCCTTCATAGCCCGATGTGGGACAACCCTTTTGTCATAGCTTTGGTATGCCACTCCCTGGCTTATAAGCTGGCATTTTTATTCGAGAGGTCGCCCACTCCGTTCTACGCCATACGTGACACGAGTGATGTCGGAGGTGACCATGGCGGAAACCGTATCGCAGCTATTGATGGAATTTAGTGCCTCTAGGTGGTGTCGGGTTTCTATTATGGGATCTAATGCCTGATCAACTTGGGGGGTGTTACACATTCCGCAGCTGGCATATATCAAATCACCGGTATAGTAACAAAGTGTTTAGCCTTTGACTGGATACTGTAGCTTCTTGAGGTTTCCTACTGCTAAGGTCATCGTCATTGGAGAAACCGGAGGCGTTAGTTATGGTGACACTCAGAGAGAATTTTCGATTTTTCTTTTTTTTTCCCTCTTTTCTCCACATTCCCCTTCACTGGGGTCTCTCCATTTTTTCTTTTTCCTTTTTGTTTTGCTTTCCTTTCCTACCCCCTCTCCGTCCCGTTACTGGTCCCGATTTGAACGAGTGCTGTCCATGCTTGGCGGGAAAGAGATAACGACACACTGCCTTAGTTCCCCTACGATATTCTGCCCAAAAAAAGGTTAGTTTTCCTTTGATAGGGGTAATTTCTAAAGGAATTTTCGATTTCCGTCACAGCATCCCTACTTACGCATGTGGATGGGTCGAAAAAAAAAAAAAGAGAGAGAGAGCTGCTCTCTCAGGAACCCCCACATTTGTCTGCATCAGTATTTGGCTAAAGGTGTTGCGACAGGGTCGACCTTTGCTGTATGAACCCGCTTAGATTAGAGAGGTGTGGGAAAAAAAGAAAAAAGAAAAGCGATCCTCGGATAGTCGGCCAAATCCTTTTCTTTCTTTATTTTATTTTTATTTTATATTTTATATTTTCACATTGCATGACGGGGATATTGTTGGGATACCGGAAGGTTTTCAAATGGGGAAGTGTGGCGAATGAAAGGACACTTGTGGCCAACACCGTTTGAATGCGGTCCGTCGTCACAAATTTGGAAATTGCCGGCAGTTTACCGAGGATGAAAGTTCGAAATATGCATCGTGGGTGATGCGAAAGTGGAAGGGGGATGGATGGAAAATACTAAAATTATCGCTCATCTGGATAGGGTGCACAAGGTACCTGTGTCATCCCAATTGGCCTGAGTGTGTGACTCCGGGAGATATGATTTGAGGAGTTCATCCCTTTACTCGAGTACTAGTACTTCTCAAAATACCTATTTTTTTCCCTTCCCTGACGGAGCAAGCGAAGCGGGGCGGTGCGACCCGGTATTAAGACTCCGCATGGGAGAGGTCCAGCATGCTGAGCGTCAAAAGGATATGCTATGAACAGCTTCGGATGAACTCCGGTATGTGTCTTCAATGCGCACCCCACGGGATCAACATTTCGGGGTTTAGGTATGATAGGACTTTTATTAATTACTTTACGCTCTACTTTGACGAAAGAAGTACCCCTCCGCTACGTTCACCGAATCCTGCGACGAGAGGTATCCAGTCCATGATTTGCCTTGAGGTGCAGTAGTAGGGACAGGGTCTTGGACCCAGTCCCAAGGCAGGAACTCTGAATCCACGTGCGATGAGTATGCGCAAGCAATATACGTCTCACGCTTTAACCCGCGACTCACAAGTACAATTTGGCTCACCCGGCAAACAGCGTGCACTTTCTCCTCAAACGGCAGTCATTAACCTTACCTCTACGGTACTGGCCAGATAGACAGTGCTATGAGTTAATATCGGCGCTTGATAAGCCCGTTTTTGGGCTGATCAGTATCGGCGGAGGCCGTCGGGGAGTCTCGCGACTCTCCCCAACCTCAATGCCTTACGCCTCTGTATAATGTAATACTGCGGGCATTGAAGACTCAGAGGCGGGGGTGTCCCCGCTTTCATTCAATGTGGCCAGGTATTTATCTGGGATTCATTCCGTATCGGACAATTCCGCAACTCCCGGGTCAGGCGCTCATGGGATACCGGTATGGGGGGGGGATGACCAGCACCGGAGTTGTTGATATCATAGCTCGAGTTCAATGAGCGATAATACGCCTAGGAATCCACTTCTCGATCCCACGGTACAGCTGTCCGGCTAGCGGCCAAAATTTCAGCAATACTCGAGTTGGAGCGGCAGCTAGTGAGCTCGGATCACTGCGGGGAAATTCAAGCGGGGGGGATCCCGAAGGCCTTAACCCTGTTACAACCAACTACGCGTTCCCAGCATGAAGAAGAACCTGAACACAGGGATCAAAAATTGGTATGGCAAAATTACCTGTGCGTATCTGAGCGCCCATACTAAACTCGGATACAAATGTCCAGGTCCTTCATGCTGGGAATGTGTGGAGCAAACGGGCATTCAACCTCAGGACCAAATACGACAACCCCCGCCATCTCGTAACCTTACGCTTGCTGAGAGCAGCTGAGCATTCACCGGTGACGAAATAGGGAAGTGGGGAAAAAGGTTACCATTGCTTCCCAAGGCTTAGGGATGCCCGATTCAATGGCAGGACCGGGAAGGGTCCCTTGTCTCTACATTCTCCCGCCTCGGAAATGCTGCAGCCCCGTTCGATATGCTTTTAACAGTGCAGAACCTCCGTATCCGGTACGTGTCATGCGGATGCTGTGCATTCTCCGCGATCTGGAGGGGAGGTCCCTCTGCACGGAAACGTGAACTCTACGGTTGCATGTGTTAATGCAATCATAATTTATCACTCGCTAGAATTGTGAAAGAAAAAGGGTCGAGGAATTTGATCTTCTCGCGCTTCCAAAAATATGGGTAATCATCTCCCACGCATCACTTGTCATTTTGCATGCTGTGTATTGCTACAGATCACCTTTTAGTGCGACGCGTTTCATTGCTACATGTAAGCCGCTCTCAATTCACCCCCAGGCCGAGGCGGGGGGCGTTCCACCGAACTGCCGGTTGTAGGCGATTAGAGATGCCACGCCCGGTACAAACCTTCAGCATTGAAAGAGGCTCAAGTGACCCACTACTACGATTACCAGGAGGTCATAGATTGACGAATGAAGCAGGGATAGGGAAAAGTCCAAGCTGCAATGTCAGAGAGCGGCAAACCGGCTCCGTGGATACAATGTACGAGTACCGTACAAACGCCCCTCGGGAAGCAGCCCTCAATCGCACTGGACACATGCTATCCACAGCTAAATTTATCCGTAATATCAGGTATCGTACATACATGGCTAGACAAGGTGAGAGCGCCAGCAAAAATTTCTAACCAGGTGACCAATTTTCGAGCTCCTTTCTGCACCATTGAAGGCCGCCACGTACTAGTACTGTACTTTCCCCCACCCCTCCCCGTCCCCGCCGCTAAATTACAGTGGTAGTCCCTGTGCGAGTAAGGGAGGAGTGGGTTTATCTCCAAAAAACCAAGCTTTGGCCTACTGTAGCAATTTTCTTTGTGTGGGACATGATCAATGCACTCCGTCACTTGCATGAAGGGAACCCAATCGCCAAGCGATTTTCCAATCAAATCGAAAAAGACTAAATAAAAAATAAAAAAAAAAAAAAAATAAAAACTGGGGCACGGTACTGTGTAGTAATAATAATAACCCTTGTCGAAAATTGATCACGCAGAAACTGACCCAAGGGTGTCGTACATTTTTTTACGAGCCTCGCTAAAGCGACTTGGGCGATGGTGTTCCGGTAAGGGGGGAGGGGGGGGGGGGAACAACTGAACCCATGAATTCGGGATAAATCCAAGTTAACTTACCCCCGGAGGCGCAAGCACGGGCACTCGTATCACAAGTAAGAATTGAACCTCACGCTTAGGACCTTGTTGTTCTCTCTCCTGGTTAAAAAGGTAATTTATGCTGTATTTTATTTTTTAATTTTTTAATTTGTGTCAGCGTAAGGTTAAATAAATTATTATACAAGTATGATAACTTGTGGCATTTTTTTTAATTTTTTTATATCGGATAAAAAACGGTTTCCCCTATTAAAACGTGTTATCGGTACTGAATTTGCAAACTTGCACTTTATTATAACCTATGGTATGAGGATGGATGGATGGATGGATGGATGGGTGTTACTAAAACAGCTATGTCTGAGCTGACGCTTTGTCGCAAGGATATGCGGTAGGATGTCTGAGCTCAGGATCGTACTGTCGAGTCAAAAGTGTACCGTAGGAATGATTGTAATTTTGAACTCGCGGCCTTATCCTCGCTTTTGAGCTTATTTTATGATACCCTGGGTTCTCGTCGAGTTGGCGCTGGTATACCGGTACCGGTAGGCTTATGCAGTTGTGCCAAATCCTTCTTGCTCGTTTTTTTACTCCTCGTTTTTTACCGGGGGCGTTTGGATCATTCTCTCTAGCCATGCCTTACAAGTACTCGAGTAGTGAGTGACCTTAGCTCCAGTCCGACCCGTGCGAGAGAAATCACAGTGCACCTGCGCTTGTCAAGCCCGGTGGGGCTTCCGAATGTTACGTACTTGTACCGAATGTCAGCAATTGCGAAATCGCAACGGGCCCGGGCTCAGAAAAAAAAAAAAAAAAAGAAAAAGGAAAACCATATGTATAAACCCCTTCAAACCGATAATCTCGGGAACTTCAGGAAGAATCTCCTCCTCCGTATAGTATGAGTATGGTACAGTATGGCCGAATCGGCGACGGAGAAGAAATGACCATAAGCGGGCCACTAGTACCATACTGTATGGTACAAGCAGAAGACCACCAGAACCACCACAGACAGACAGTAGCGGACAGTACCGATAACCTTCCTACCGGTATCCCTCGATCCATCCAACGCAATTTCCCACGGCCCACTCTCCTTCTTCTTTCTCTCTGGCTTTGGGCTTTTGCCTCTCTCGGTTAGAGAACCGGCCCGGCTCCCCCCCCAGCATGGCGTCGAGAGAGGAGAGGGGGGAGGTTGGCGAACTGACGACCTTTTCGAAATCGATAATGAGAAGGAGGCTATCATAGAACGAGTACTCGTACTGTGTAAGAGTTCGTTGGGGAGTCAATGCAGTGACTTTTTTCTTTTTTTTTGTCACGGGATGAAAAAATGAAGTACGGTACGGCACTGTAGTGACCGGAGGGCTCATTTGCCGTACTTGTACCAAGAAGCGGGATCCAAGAGGCAAGCACGGCAGGGCGGCGTAAGTTGTATGTGCTGAGTAAAAAAGATGGAGCGAAAAGTTGTGCGATGGAGGTTCTGTTTTGGACTCGAAAGCCACCGCAGGTTTCTTTTTCATGCTTAGTCATGGAAGAACCTTGCCTTTTTTTGTGTTTCTCACAAATTTTTGGAGCCAGTTATCATGAGAGATGCTCCCTGCTTGAATCCTCATAACTCAACTACCGTACCGCACTCGGGAAAAGGGGCTTCAATTTTTCCCTTGCCTTGTCTTTAAGCAGCGTGGCGACCTTGAAAAAAGTTAAAAATTCCATTGTGTAGGAGATTTTTTGAGACCTTTCTCTTGCTATGATTGCTGCTGTTTAGGAAATGAGTGTTTTTGGTGACATATTTTCCATACTTCCTCTTGGCATTATTTCCGTAAATGCCCAGACAATTCCTTTTATTTCGGCAAACACCACGCGAACACTTGCCGTAGGCAAGTGTGAAGGAGAGAGACCATTTGCCGGGGGCGCCCACGAAGGAAGGAAGGAAGGAAGAAGGAAAAAAAAAAAAAAGGGTTGAAGGGTTTGAGACCCCTGATGCAACGCTCCTACTAAGGTTCTTCCCGCTCCATGGGCCCCATCATAAACAATGGTAGCGAGAAAAGTTATCCTGCCGCACTTTACCTGTTAAAGCTTTTCCAGGGGGAAGGGAGGGTTGGTGGTGGTCGATCACCGAAGAGAAGAAGAGGAAGAAAGAAAGAAAGGAAGAAGAAAAAAACAACCTCGCTACGGCAACGATACTGGACACCACCGGAGTTTTTTGAAACTCCATCCATTAACCACCTCGGTTACGGTGTGAAGGGGGGAGGGGGAGGGGGTTCAGGGCTCAGAAGCACAACGCCCGCGCGTCTCGGTTGTGTGTAAAAAAAAAATTGCCACCAAAGCTAATCATGCCTAATCACTCGGTTGCGTCGGCCCCGCTTTGTGACTTTTGGGCATTTCAGCTGTCTCGGGAGATATGGAAAAGGCCTTGGTTCTTTTTATGGTCGGTTATTCACTATGTGTGTTCTTTTTTTTATTTTTTTTTTATTTGTACACTGACCTTCGCTTTCTGGTTCCTCCCATGCGTGTAAAGGATGAGTGAGGGAATCATCTCGTAATCGGGCTTTGGCCTCCACGAAACTAATCATGAGAAACTCAGAGGGAATCGGGAGGGGGGGGGGCTTTTTTGTTTTTTATATACAGCACTTCCCGAATCGGCGAACAGGTTAGGGTGGCTGTCCATGCCGAGCTCCGAAACCGGTACGTCTCGGTATCGTGCCGCACGTACATACCGTGCTCCAGAACTCCCCAGACCTGAATCAACTTTCTCGTGGCTTATATGTACGAGTACGGTACTGTGCGATGGGGAATAAGCATCATCATCACCCTTTTTGGTGGAAAATCCCGCAAGGCCTTGTACGGTGCGGTACGAGTAATTTACTATGAAATGGGGGGAATGGGTCAGGTTTCTGTCATTTTATGCGGAGACGACGTGGGAATCGAAGCACAATGGACCAGTCGATAGACTCGATGTGGGTGATGTGCCTCGCACCCTCCCCACCAAATATTGAGCTCCCAATCAACACGGGTCGCCCCCCATAATTTGTGGAGGCATAATGCATAACACAGCTCCCCTCTGCAAACCTGACCGGAACGGCGCCGCCCCAATGGGCTATATACGGTATCCTGGATAAGACTAAACTAAACGTACTCGGGTATTGGCCGGGATACTGTGTGCAGTTTTTGGTGCTTTGGTGGCTACCCAATCTGCTTATCACTTGTGTGCATGGCGTGAAACGCGAAGGAGGACGGACCAGTGGAGTGGAGAAAAAATCATAACCTAAATTGCCTCTCTCTCTCGCTCTTACTCTCGCTCTTTTTTTTTGTTTTTTTTGGCGGACGCCACTGGAGGCCTTGAGCACTGGCTCTAATGCTCCAGGCGTTGGGGCGTGCTTTCTCTTTGGAAGACTAAGCGGGTCAAAGACGCCCCCGCCCCCAACGTATCCATACAGTATGTTACCACACTATCGAATATCGAAGCTCACGATGGCAACGGCCGATAGAGCGCGCTGGACTATCAAAGTGCCATGAAAGATGTGTTGACTGGGCAGCACCGGAGTGATCAATCGTCGAGAGTGAAGGGGGAAAAAAGGGGGGAGGCGGAGGGGAAGAGGAAAAAGGAAAGAGTTAGTGATATCGTCCTGGCTAAAATTTCTCGGGCCAAGATTGGCCCTCTCGGCATTTCAAATCTATAATCGATGCGAGTGTGGTAGTTTAGACATTTGGGAGCAGGGGTTATTTTCGACACACACACACGCCGGTTCACGCACACACACACACGCCAGTGCATACATGTGGCTGCTTGGTTCGCTGACTTACGTATGATACCGCACAGTCTCAAGAATGCCAGTTTGCGAATCGAGCCAATACGTCTGTTGCTCAAAACATCTGCATGCTTCGTGGCTGCCATGCCAGCATGTATGGAACGGGAAGTTTCCGTTACCGTGTGCAATCTTGGGGTTTTTGCCTTCCTCGAATCAAGCCCCGAAGCGGTGGTATGGAGTTACGCTGTTGGTACGGCACTTTTTCTGGCTTCCGGAGAAGGAAGGGGAAAAGAAAAAGGAAAAAAAATCTCAAGAAAGGGTTGGGGAAAAAACGATGTGGGAAAAGCTGACGGGGTGGGAGTGGGATCACTGATTGGTGTCGGGAGGGTACTCGGGTTGTGGGCTGTTTCTAACGTTTGAGACAAAATGGGGTTGGCGGGGAAATAGAGCTGTAGATTGGATAACAAGAGCTTGTCGGGGTAGCTCCATGATGTCGATTGCCCAAGTAACCAGCTAATCGGCTTGTCGCGGTGCGGCCTGGTTTGCTGAACGCTTGGGACTTCCTCTGGAAGGTATGTCTTTATCCGCCGCCAACTTTCGTTACTGTTTCAGAGGGCTGGAGCTGAGGGCAGGATAACATTGATCCTTAGAGCTGCCGAGTTTAGCTTGCGGTTGGCTACGAGGGAACTTGTGATCTGCTGTAAAATCGTGGGGATGGCAGATCTCTGGGTGCTTGCTAGTGTGATTGTTCTGCCGAAACATTATTACCTATTATATGCCGGTGCCATCGAGGACTAGCTAGAGCTCTTGAACAAAGCAACCTAATATCCGCCCTTCCGGATGTTGGGTCCGGGTACCGTTCGGGGGAGTTTTCATCTATCAGGACACGTGTTAGAATTCGGGGCTCCTTGTTCAGGTTAGTCTTTCTGTCGACAACTATCAATCGCACGAATTTTTCTGGCTTTTACTGTAGACAGGATCGCAAAAACCCTGATCTCGGCGAGGTCTTCTGGGAAATGGAGATAATCTCCAGGACTGTCGACCTCGCCGGTCTCCTTGATTGGTGTAGCTGGTCCTGTGCTCCAAGTTCCGGCGAGCAATATACCGGCAAGTGAAACCTCTTGTCGGGGGCGTACAAAATGAGGAGTGTCTGTAACCGGTATTGGAGATCTGCGGGAAATAGTTATCGATCGTTGCATCGTACTCGAGTAACAGCGTCGTTGGTGGGCTTGAGTGGCCATGTTTGACCCTGAGGCTGGACGGCGGAGCCCCCACTTAACCCAACCGATGTCGTGGGCAAGAACCGAGACACGTTTACAAGCGAGGTACCTGGAGGCCGTGTTTTTTGCTCCTCCCGTCAGGCAGGACGTCAGGTGTTGCCGAGCTCGCGAGTGAGAATTAGTGATCCGAGTTTCAACCGTCCGATTGGAGGAAGTTAGTTTTTGGTGGAATGGCAGCCGTAGGTAAACTATCCGAGTTTATCTATTGGGAAAAATAATCTCCTTCCGCGATAGGAGCGGAATAACGTCCAAGGATGCAGGTGTCATTGCCAGATTGGGGTTTCCGGAGAGAACCCCGAGATTTATAGTTTGTGTTTACTAATTATTGGAAACATTCACCAAACTCTGAAAATGTCGCATCTCAGTTGGAGAAGCTGGATGGCCCAGCATTGATCTAGGCATGCGCAGTCTTCTCCAGCTGACCTCTCGGCTACTAGCATCGAACATCTGCCCTTGGCTTTTGGCTGGAACTTTATCCCGGGGATAGCTCGACGGGCCCTCGGAAGGGCCACTTGGAAACAGAACTCGCCTGGGTTTGAGATATACCGGCTTGGACTTGGGTCCTATTTTGACCACAAGGGGTACTCTTTGAGACGGGGCAGCAGCCTCGGTCAACCGGGTGTGAAACAGAAAAAGACAACAACCGGGGGCTGAATAGTTGGTGTGTTGTGCTTGTGTGTAGAAGCACCTTATCCAGGACCTTAAAAGTGGTCTAGGAATTGGGATGCAAGCTGGCCTCGTCGAAGGGAGGAAGCGAGAGCGTATCCGGGCTGCGTTATTTTGTTTATCAGGATAGATTAACAAACGTAAGATATTGTAGTGGAGCTGTGATACAACATGCCGTACCGGCAGTCTGACGGTAAAGCCAACTATGTGGTTTAGTTTTGCGCGTCACGCAGTGCGAAAAGCGTGACCCGTCACGGACTGGATTCTTTCCTCCCTCAATCCGTGTGCATATTTCCTAGATTTTCGCAGTTAGTGGCCTCGGGTTTGCCGTAGCACGGCACGACCTGGGAAGCTCTCGCTGCGAGGTGACTATAATAATAGCAAACATCCAAGCCATTTTTCTGCATTTGAACTATTTCGAATCTCGGAATATTGTGGGCCATATACAGACTGGGATAGAACCACCATTATCATAATAATATTATCATAAAAAATAATAATCACCCCTTGGCACGGGTCGTTCTCGATGTCTCTGGGAGTCACGCTCACGCTTCCATATATACTATACTTGGAAGACAGTCATAATTTCCCCGTATCTACCGTATCCCATTGTCGGAGGAGATGGAGGCCAGGAATAGCATCCCCACTTTGTGCAACCGGTCACACACCACGACCTGAAATCACTCCTTATCACTCGAAGATGGGGGGTGAGGAAAATATGTGATCCATCCCACACCCGTTGATTTAGCTATCTACCCCCTTCAGGAACTAGGCAGCACTGCTGCCGGGATGCCCCTAGCGGTCCGGGGAGTCTAGGCTATCATATCGTATCCCGGTCATGGAGTAGGGTTTTGTAAACTCTAAATGTCTTTTCATCCCGGGTTACCTTCTAATCTGGGAGAGTAGAAGGGAGGGGGAAAAAAAAAAAAAACACAGATGTATGATAATCCGACACCCGAGTAAAAATACTTGACACCGGAAAAAGTGGGGGTTTGGTTTGCCACTGGTAGGGGCGGTCCCATTGGGAAAGTGGCCTACCCGGGAAATGGGATATCCCTTGGGTTTTCTTGAAGACATGGATGGAGAAAGAAGTATACGATTAAGGGGAAGATATATTGCTCATTTTTTCGACTATCGCTCTTTGGGAGGGAATCGGGTTCCCACCGGCACTTCTCCGAGATTGCGGTATAGAGGACGTCAGGATTGTTGTCTTCATGGGGATCTGGGTCTCGTATCTCCCGGGTGGGGGTGTTTTTCCGACCAGGGAAGCACTGTGGGTATATCTGCTGGGACCCACGATGGGAGGGGAATAGGAGGATTTGGGCTGGGAGTGTCTGGTAATGAGAGGTGCTGTTGATGGCTTTCTGGGTTTACGGGATGGTACTGAGGAGGAAGGGATAAGCATGAGGAAGTCCTCATGGATATGGACACTTTGTCTTGAGTGAAGAGGAATAAGGGTATCGTAATTATATGTGCATGCACACCCTTTGCGCTGAAGCGAGAGTAGGTCTCCATAGGAAAAACATACGACAACTCTGAGAATTTGCCATGATATATTCGTTTTGGACACTACGGCGGTAGCAAAATTTGTGCGTGGAAATTTCCTTATCGGAATCGCGATATGATGTTGAGATGCCGAGGGTATCATAAGTAGTTTCTCACAGGCGTGAAGCTTTTGGATTTTACGATTCCTGTGTTCTAGTCCTTGGATATCGCTGCACACTCTTGGAGTGCATGTCCCGACAGTCCTCCTTTGTATGATACCTTACCAGATTCATCTAGTAATGGGTTCGAAAGTATGAATACGAGTATGATTTCAGTTACCATCCCACCACCCGGGCCATGTTCTGGTATAATGATATTCGGAGGCCGTCATTACTTTCCGTTCCACATACCCACTACTATTTCACATCACCTCGTTATCGTTCCTCTCCACTCAATCCTACAGCACCCAGCGCCTTAACATTCCGGGGCTGTCGGCATCTCCATTGTCCCGGTTAAGGGGAATAATAAAGATAATAGTTGGCCTAGGGGATACCATCGGGAATGTGAAAAGAATGCGGTACCGGTTTCCGGAGGGATATCGCTGATGGTTGGATCGGGTCTACGTCGTGTCGAGAAATAGGTTGGAAGAGAGCTACCGTATCTATGACGGGAGTCTAGGAGACGTTCTGCATTGGAATTTTTTAATTCAGCCCCGAAACCTGTGGAGGAATTGTGTCCGTTGATTTACGATATACATTCTATCGCTGGGGGATAGCGGGGCGGGCTGGAGGGCCTATGGGAGTCTCACGCGCCTGTTTGGCTCGCTGTGATTGGGATTGTCGTGATTTGAGGTACCGTCGTAGAGTGCTTGGCTTGGTGATATTTCCAAATGTTGATTTCGAATTATTACTCTGGAAGGATTATATTCTGATTTCAAGATTTAGGGCTGAGACTGTTTTGCTTATACCATTTAGTGCTTTTATTAAACCACAAGGTCTATCATTGCGACATGAAAGCTGAATAGAATGTATATCATAGTTGAGAAAAATCGTAGTTGATATACCCCTATGTTTTTTACTCAACTTCCTAGAGTTAACCCCAAACAAATCATGATTTGGAAATTGGAAATTCGAAAGGCTCAACGGTGTTTGGCAGAGGGCGATTTGCAAGTCATAATTTTAAATTGGGGGCTATATCTCATATCACCGCGAGCCAAACAGGCTCTATATATCACTTTGCTATCTAGCTACGCAGTAAATTCCGGGCAAGCCCGACCCGCTGCTTCACTCCCTGAGGTAGCCACTATCTCTCTTGAGGTCCAATCCTGCGGCAGTTGTGTTTTTCTGGGGGTATAAACAACAGTATCCTTAGCGTAGTAGTGGCGGAACGAGTTTACCTAGAATTTACCGTATTACCGTATCATACCCCAATTCCTTAGAATTCAGGTATTAGTTATGCCTAATAAATGAGGGTGGGGGGGGGGGGCGACAGCAAGCATGGAAGATAAGCGTAATCCCATCGGAGGAAAGAAAAAAACAAGATATATCGACAACGGCTTGCTCTCCGCACTCTGTTATTTTCCCTGGGTATGATAACGAGAAAAAATCTGCATAGCAGGGAAAAATAAGCACCAGGCTACGAGCGGGTAATAAGCTCGAAAGATTTGTGCTTGCCACTAAGATGTGTATGGGGGCCAGAGATCTGGTCAAATGCGCAGGGTGGGGGTCTGATAAGTGTGGCGCGGGCATTTTCTATTCATGCGCGGGTAGGTGAGTAGGCGAGTACCAGGAGCTGATATGTCTGTTCGAGAAGTGAATTTCTAAACATTGGTCGCTGATCGCTGATTGTATTCACGTCTGTCTTTTTGAGAAAATGACTGCTACAGTGGTTTACGGGAGGGCCAGTGGCAAAAGGGTAGTTTGGCGGTAAATGGCTACCCTCGCGGAGGGGCTCGGCCGGGTCTATAGCATTCGGGAATCGCAGTTTCTATTTTTTCTTTCTTTCTTCTGTTGTCTTTTTTTCCTTCCATTATGATACCCTCTTGATCGCGGGCCTCACCTTCCGAGAGTGGGGAGGTCTAGAGTTTAATTCTACCACATCGTAGTAGGCTTGATTGCCCTACATCCTTATTAACGAAGGCAAAGCTCTTCGTTAATCCTACTTCCTATGGGGCAGGATTTCCTATGATATCCTAGCGGCAGGTAGATTTGGATTTCTTTCGCGCGGGGTAAGATAATAATAATTATAGAATTTTTAATAAATGTTTAATCGCTGATCTTTAACCATATTTTTCATCATTCAATAATCACATCGGGGACACCGAGTGATTGGAAGGGTGTCGATATCAGGATTCTCTTAGGTTCTCAAATGCTCCGTTCGGGTGTTTATTGTGTCTCTAAACTGGGCCCTAGTTAGGTGTGACGGTTCTTCTTGCTCCTCTCCTTATTTCACGGCTGAAATCTGTGCACTGTATGAGGGCATCCGGGCAGGTCGGTGCGTTAATGCCGAGCCCAGACTGCCTAATCCAGATCATCATGGATAGCTGGACCATATCCTTACGGCCGTTCGCCACCAGCCATTGGGTAATCAATCTCCTATCTGCCGCCATGAATTCTGCTACGAGCTGTGGCATATAGCTGCCGAAAAACAAAAGACCTGTTTGACTGCGATCGATACGGGATTTGGGGGGGGGGGGGGTTACTGGCGTACGACTGAAGGCCGTCAGAAACCCCTGTATTGGTAAGCGTATAGCAGGGGGTACTGTGATACCATATCCATTACCTACGGTGATCTTGTTCGGGAGGGGTGCGCCCATCCTTCAGGCTGGGCCTCACGAGTGCGTAATCCCGAGAGGATACCGCGGGGTTTGAATCAGAGCAAAGTGTTTCTCCTTCTCGGGCTCAAGTCTTGAGACCAGTCCCAGAAGAATCTCCGGAGTAATTTCGGTTGTAAGTCAAGGTTCGTGTGATTGTCTGCTGGGTAAATAGCCATTTGGGTTGCGCTTTATTTTCACGGCGGGTTTCAGTCACCGGAGGTCACTCGGATACTATCAGGGTTTGAACAGTAAGTTTACATTCAACACGATACGATACAGTATAGCACGGCACGGTGAGCTACCGTAAACTTACTAGATTCTGTTAGCTAGGCTAGTGTAAAAGAGCGCTTTAGATCTTAAAGGTCTAACGGTTTTACATATGGCGTAAACCAGGGAAAATAAAAGCAGGGTTTAGGAGTTTGAACACAATTAACTCCCAACATTGCAGAATCTGATGGGAATATCCGGGCCCAACTTGGGTCCCCTCGACATCGTCTTCCTGCACACAGTCTTCCTCATCAAAAGACCTTATCTTCAAGACTTGTCTAATCATCCTCTAATCTCCCCAGGCTGGCGACCTAAAACCCGTTTGTCATTAGGAAACTGGATCTGTTAGTACATTCTGTGGAACCAAATCCTGTAGCAAGAGGCACCATTACTTGTCATCAAATTTCACAGTGCAGGATACCGTTCCCGGGATTGTACAGTATCCTATAGTTGTGATTTGATGTACGATACCAGTTGCCTGCTATACAAGAGCCTAGGTACCATACCATTGGGACACTAGGTGCTCAGGTGCCCTTGCATCCGGGGTTTCCCTTGCTTGTTGTGCTTTTTTTGTACGGAAGATGGGATTCCCCTTGGAGCAAGCAACAAGGTATTTCCTCCCATTTTCTGCTGCTGTGATCGGCACTTGTTGAGCACCCAAGTCTGTAGGATGTGTGCGGCATAAAAATTCTTGCCGTCTCAGTCGATAGTGTTAGTAGAGTTGAATTGGTGACGCATAAATCCGTAAAACGCCAAGAACACCTTTGGTGCGCCTGGACTAGACTAGGATTTGGAGTTAAGGACGGACTCAAAAGACAAAGTCCGAAGACTTGGGAGCCTAGACTTTGGATCTTGGGCTTACCAAACACGCTCGGTTTTAAATGTAGACCCCCGTTAATCCCCGATTGCTCGTGTGATAGATGAAAATGTGCAGAGGTAAGGAGAAGGGAGATAATCTGATAATATTATAGTAAGTTTATGAAAGGTTTTTCCTCAAGGTTAAGCACGATTTTGACCTTGAAAGTCCAGGGGGAAATTGTTGAATGGGATGGGAGGTGGAGGAAACTTCATTGGTTGAAGAGAGGAGAGGATCAGCTCTAAATATCATACAAAAGAGCTATGATAATTATCATAACAAGAAACATCACACACCACAACTCGCCACAACTCGGGGAATTGCCCACTCATACGATACATACACCAACAAGATAGGGTGGTTTCCCATTCCCCATAACACTCAACAGGGATTCTGATCTATCGGTTGCCCGCAAAAGGAGATCCAGATCCAGTCCGGGCCAACCAAACACTACTGGATCCAATATCCGGACTTGCCAACCGGAGCCTAATAAAAGAACATGCGATTTCTAGAACGATTGACACACCAAGTTATAATTATTACATTGCGTTTTGCATGCCCGTCAGTAAGCCATTCCGCTACCCGACACCTGCTCCAACTCTGGCTGCGGTTCCAATAACAAGTCGGTACATGCCAGTTCTATATATGCCAGATGTTGGCCGGCAGTGGTGGCCGTAAGCCGGCTCCCATCACTCCCGGGAGCAATGGTGATGGGTTCGACAATTTTACCCAGGCCTCCAAGGGATTCTCCAAGATGGCCAACAGCATGAACATTATTTCTGATGCTCAGAGAAAGTTTTCAAAATAATCGCTGATCAGAGCAAAAATATTGGGGCCATGGCGCACTGGCATGTTATCATAGAACGTACTAACACTCTGCCTGCACGGAAGTAATGATGCCGCTCGCTCCGGTCCTTCCACTTGCGTTGCCCGTCCGCCGCTTCCACCAATCCTACCACCCAGACCACTGCCTCTACGCCCCAATCAGCTGCCCCCGCCCCTCCCCCTCTAGTTCCTCTAGGGTATCTTCATTCGCGGAGGCCACCGCTCCTGCTGCCAAACACAGGAGGAAACACACCCCACGCAAAAATAAGGATGCTTCAAATAATGTCCTTGGGAAATGTCCGGAAGCCATTGCAACTACTAACCTCCTTGCTACTGGTCTAACACCCTCTACTCTTGTCCCTACAGCCGATGCCCCTCTCCCATGGAAGGTCTTCACCACGGGGAAAACTGTCCCTGCTACTTCTACACCCTCCCCTCCTGCTAACCGCGATAGGGCCCCTTTTGATCCTCTCCAACCCCGAATGCTCATGAGAGGCACATCACTCTACCGGCCGATACTTCCACCGAGTCCGTTCGTTCCAAGGCCAAATAATCTCTGGCCGATCAACTCAACGTTGTGTGAGAAGATGCCATCTTTCCGTGAGGCCCGTCTGGGGGTCTGAGATTGTGCGCATTTTCGTGCCCTTCTCGAACATACTGCTAGCCAGATCTGACACTTTCTGGATAAATGTGCGATTATCCATCATTCCTGTCTAAGCTCTATAATACACTATAGCAGCTGCAGCAAGAGCCTCCGTTAACACCATCACCACTACATGCTCCCGAGCTTTGTAGGGTGAGACTGAGAGCCCCTCACCTCTTACCTCCACATTTCACAAGCCTATATTCACAGGTATCATACCTGCCAAATCGGAACCCGAACCAGCCAGCCAGGCTCCCAGGGCCAAAAGCTTCAAGTCTCCAGGTGGCAAAAAGGTGGCTCACAACAGTTTGTTTCTTCCTTCGTCCTTAGCGTCCCTGCTACGGTACATCCACCCCTGACATGGGGTAAAACTCCCAGCCTTCGCTGTAAACATTAGTAGCGACCAGCCCATTAGCCATTACACTATGGGAACAGGTCGATATTGTCCAATTCCCTTGGGTAGTTGGCAGTGGCAGGATTGGTTATCGCGATTTCTTTCTTCTTACGGTTCATCTTAGAACTTGGATGGCATTGGTGAACTGAGCACTAGCTGAATAGCCAGTGTAGCGGATGTGAAGACTGGAAAAACTGGAAGGTGTGGGGCGAAGGTGGGACGTTTTGTAAATGCCATTTTTTGGGGATGGGAGGGAGGGAATTTTTTTTCCTCCATAATTATCATACTCCGTGTCGAACGAACAGTGCTTGAGACATGTATGGTGATCTTCGGGAGGCACAATCACGCACTACCTACGCCTGCCTTCTTTCTTATATACCATGCCCCCCGATTAATTTTATTTACACAGAGTACTATAATCCCATTCACAAATCAAACTGAGCTGCCGGCACCATACTCATTCATCAATCCTCACTCGACGGCTGCAAAACTTAGTGTCAGAAGTATTGCTTCAATGCGATGGAAAGCGCGTATGAATAGGCCGGGCCACCCGAGGGGCCACCCGGGACACCGGGATCTAGGGAATGGTAGGAGTCGTATTGACGCATATCTATATTGTACTGAGCAGTGGATACAATTAGCTATCAAAACATGATATATCTATAAGGAATATTAACCATAATGAAGTATAAAGAATATTACAACCTTACATTTTGTTCCAAATTTGCCTACTTTATATGCTGCCTCCATGCATGACTGTGCTCTATATTATGATTTACAGAAATCATAGGAGGATTGATATTTCAACTTATAGTTGAAATTTCTTAATACAATCTTAGATGGGATGGAAATGTTTACTGTAAAAAGCTATGAAAGTGAGGAAAATTGAATAGAAAAAAGGAAGAAGATAATTATAAGTTAGTAAAGGAGGTGAAATTGCAGATAATTATTAAATAAATACAAGAAAATTTAATAATATTATATTACTATTAAGTTGCAAAAATTCTGCTATCACTATCACTATCACTATAATTTATCATCCTATATCCTACTCAACTAAAGCATTGTACAATGCAACTGCCTTGGTTTCTGTTAGGTATATAAGACCTAGCATAGTGGTAATGTCACGCTTCTGACCATAGAGGTCAAGTGACTCAATAAGATGGTTGTGGTAAAGCTATATAGGAATTAAAATAATAATTTCTAGTTCATGACTCCCTGACCGCAAACCATATAGACCACTCACGATAGTGAGTAGCCAACCAAGAGATTTTCTATCAATTAGATAGAAGACATCTGGCGCTACCAAACTACTTCAGAAACTACCAATACCCATTCAAGACTAGGTGTATGTCGGACGTCTCCAATAGGAGTTCCTCTTAGAGGCAGGAGGTCCGAGGGGAACCATACTTGGATTGGAAGACTGGAGATGTATGAAGCCTTTCTATGATACTGGCGTGTCGGGACTCATGCAAGCATATATTAATTATGTACCAGTTCCTGACAACGAACTTAGCTAGTTCTTGATCAGAAGGGACGATTGGAATAATAGCCATTTAGACTACATTTACATACTTAGTCTATTCAAGCCTGGAGATCGGAAAGAGATCATTGGGAGATAGGACGCTATCCGCTCAAGATAAATATCTCGTTTCAATTAAGGTTGAAGTGGTGTACGAATTTTCAGGGTCAAACGGTGTTCGCACTTAGTAGAAACTAAAGTTAATAGCTCCTCAGTACAAGTTAGTATAGGGATACTAAGTACCGTGAGATTAGTATAAATAGGTTTAAGGTCTCCAGGTTAGTTAGAGGAATCAAGCAACGGAGAAGAGACCTTAACAATATAATAAGTTTACAAAATTACGAATCTTTACTTTTATTCTTTTATTACTTTAAATGAGTCTTCCTAGACAATCTCCGATCATATGATTCAGGCCCTAGTCCAATCGATAAGAACAATCTCGGCTACCACCTAACAGTTTCTCTTCTAAATAATTTATACTATAAGAATTACAAAATTTTAACCAGTCCTATAGGAGTTACTTACTAGTAGTAGTAGAACTTTAGAATCCCAAAATATTTTAATTCTTGTCACAAGAAGGGAATAAAAAAAATAAGTGGTAATGCAATTTACTAACCGATTTGAGTTTTCAACTCCTATTAATATGACATTGTTTTTATTTCTCCTCACGATATTTAGTGTTCATTACGGGGGCTTCGGGGGCCCAAAAAACCCGAGTTCCCGGCCAAAAACCCTGCCCCAGCCCGCTTCCTGGCCCCTGGCGGGGCAGGGTTTTTTCTCTTTTTTGACCCCCATCCCTACACCTGCTCATACCCTAGGCAGGCCCCCGCCAATTTTTGGTGGTGTGGGGTGGTAGGATTGGGCCCCAGTGGCCATGCGGGGTGGAGAGGAGAAAAATACGGGCCCCAGGCCCGGTAACAGTGGGGCCTCTGGGGGCAAAACCCGCCCCGCCCCACCCCATAATGAACACTAATGATATTTATTGTGTGCCTCCTCTCTTCCTTCTAGTATAAGTCTAAACTCTCTTTTTTTTTCTTCCTCTACTGACCTATCTTAGCACTTCTGAGTCAGATTTATAGTATAATAAACTTCCTCCCCCTCCTTCTCTTCTTCTTTTTATCCTGTTAGGCAGGGGTGGCCCATGTAGACTTAGAGTTATCTAGGCCGACTGAGATTCATTTTTGTAGACAGAAATTTGTCTAGAAAGGCTCAGAAGTGTTAGGAGTATCCGATTCCGATAGCCTAGGAGTACCTTAGGTAGGGTAACTTTACCCGAAACCGAGAATCTTAGTCTCCAACACCCCCCTCCGGCCCCCTTACGGGGCCCACACGTCATCATACACATCAACCTTTGTTGCGTCCTGTGACTATATGGTCACAGAATTAAAGGTGTCAGAATAACACCGTATACGTCGCTGCCGTCCGTCCGACCGAAAGCTGTTCGCAGGATATATAAGAGAGGACCTCTGGCAAGACCTGAGAAGTGGAACGAAGTCAATCCGTCAACTACTCAGGGAGTTACTAGGCTTCAAAGAAGAGACATCTTCGACATGGGCCGTAAGTAACAGGACGTTTTCGCACAAGGTCGAAATATGAATGTTAGGAGGTTCGGGACAATGAACCAACACATTCACAACTCACCCTCCGATAATTAGAAAGAGTTTAGAGCTCCTGGAAGCACTACCAAAGAAGCCAACGAGCTCCAAGGAGTGTTGCAACTATGATATGGGGTGCACCGTGGTTGCGGGATTTATGACCAACACAACACGAAGGTCCACCCCCTCTACATAGAACAACCAGGAGTTGCCGACCGAGGGATTATGAGAGTATTCGATAGAATGACCTCCCCTCTACAAAGGAAGAGTCATCGGAACGAATTCCATCAGTTAGTTGTTGAGTTATCACAACTAGAAGTCATTGACTCCGGCATACATACAAAGGCAACTCTGCATCAAGACTGATCCTCTTGAAAACAGAAAGGACTATTGGGGCCAACATAGTTCGACTTGAGAACTCGGCCACAGGTCTAATGACTCTGAGAATCGGATAATTACTACTGGTGACAAGTATGTCTACCGGAGAAAGAATAGTAATTACCAAAGAGGGTGTGGTGGTTTTCAGGGTCTCCCGGTGTTCGCACCTTTAGGGAGAACTCGACGTTGCGAGTTAAAATTAAAGAGGTACATATTTTGTATGTTAGATAGATGTAGTCCGCGAACACTCAGACGCGGAATATAAATATCGAAGTGCCTCCCAAGCTTAAGACATCATCAAGCAACGGAGAAGAGACCTTAACAATATAATATTGTTTTTACGATTCTATTTTACTTTCTTGCACTCTTAGTAGTCATAAACGAAATGAGTTGCTTCCAAGTCTTCCTAGACAAATCTCCGTCTATACGAAAGAATCTTGATTGGCCTAGACAATCCTAAGTCTATACTGGTTGTCTCTGCCTAACAAGAAGCAACTCCTTTCATTTATGACTAACTGCACAATAATGTAGAGTAGAATTGTAAAAATAATATTATATTGTTAGGATCTCTTCTCCATTGCTTGATAATGTCTAAAGCTCAAGAGGCACTTCAATATTTATATTCCACATCTGAGTGTTTGCAGACCATATCTATCTATTATACAAACTACGTACATCACTAGTTTAAACTTGCAACATCAGGTATTCTGTTAAGATGTGAACACATGAAGATCCTGAAAACCATCACATCCTCTTCAGTAATTACTATTTCTTTCCTGAAGAACTTTTAACTTCCAGTAGTAATTGTCCAATTCTCGGAGTCCTATAGACCTGTGACCTAGTTCTCAAGTCAAACTCTGTTGGCCCTAATAGTCTGCTTCGTTAATGGAGGGATCAGTTCTGTTTCGAAGTTACATCTGCATGTTCAATAGAAGTAAAGATTTCTAGTTGTGATAGTTTAACTAACTAATAGATTTTATCCAAACAACTTTTCTCGTGTAGAGGAGAGGCTTTTCTATAGGATGTAGTCATAATCCTTCAGTCAATAACTCCTGGTTATTCTATATGATGAGGGTTGGTTGTTATTCGGTATTGGTAATAATTCCCACAACTGGAACACAACTTATAATATAGTTATAATACTTCGTGAATTCCATTGACTTCTCTGATAGTATCCCTTAAGAGGTGTAGACTTTTCTAATTATCAAGGGATGAATGTGAATGTATTGAGTCTTTCTCTTTGTATTAGATCCTCTAACATTTAATATCATACTTTTGTGCGAAAGTGTCCTGTTACTTACAGACCTTGTCAACAATGTTCAATCTTTGAAGCCTAGTAACTCCTTGAGTTATTGACAGATTGACTCCATTCCACTTCCTAGGTCTTATTGAAGGTCCCCTCTTATATATCCTGCAAACAGGATCTGGTCAGAAGTATGGTAGCAATGTATATGGTGTTATTCTGACACCTTCAATTCTGTAGCGTTATAGTCATGGGATACAGCTGCAAATGACATGTATCATGACATGCAAATCCCACAAGGTGGCTAGAAGGGGGTGTTGGAGATCAGGAAATCCAATTCCGGATGGAGTTACCCTACCTAGGATATTCCTAGGTTATCAGATTTCGGGTATTCCTAACATACTGAGGATCAAAGTCATTGAGATCAAATTGGTTGAATTTGCTCTTGTTGTGGAGTCAAAGCAAGGTCTGGATATATCAGGTCTTGGCCTATGCATGCCAGGATTGGTAAAAATGACTCTGGATGTGTCCACCGCAAAGTCTCTATTAAAGTTGACTGATCTATTGATTTTTGCTGGTTGTATCAAACTAAATATAGCCATATCTCAAAACAGGTTTCTTGAGTCCCTTTGGTTGCAACGCATTTTCCCGCCCTCAGTAAAAATGTCCGAGAGTCAGATTTTAATTGCCACAGGCTCATATTATCATATCGTACTGTGTCATCAATCCCTTGAAATTTATTAGTCCGATGCCACAACGTTTCTTCTAAATGGTCCAAAAGTGGTGCGACGCAGAAGTAGAGGTATAAACAGAGTATGCGTTCATAGCGCTTTCAAATACATAATTTGCCTAAAACAATCTGTAATTTACAAGACTTCATTAACCCACAAAGCGGCCATTCCCTGACCGGTCCCAACGCACACTAAATCGCATTAGCACTCCCCTTTAATTACCCAAAAGATGGGATTATGTGAGCTTACTGCTAGTAACAAGAACCTTCTTCCTCTGTCTCCTCATCTCTGCCAGGCCAGTAGCGGCCTGCCTGGCACCTGTAGCGCCCAATGGATGACCGAGGGCAATACTGCAAAATGTTAGTAAGCTGTAGATCACTTTGGGGGGTGATAGTGGACGTACGCTCCGCCCCGAGGGTTAACTTTCTCCTCCTCCAGGCCCAACTCCCGCAGACAATACACCGCCATACTAGCAAACGCCTCATTGATCTCAAAGATGTCAATCTCATCTTTCGTCAATCCAAACTTCCCAAGGAGCTTGGGGATAGCAAGACTTGGTCCGATACCCATGATCCTGGGCGCGAGTCCGACAACAGTGCTTCCACAGAATTTAGCAAGAATGGGCTGTCCCAACTTCTCTGCTGTGCTGCGCTTCATGAGGAGCACCGCTGCGCCACCATCAGTCACTTGCGAGGAATTTCCACCGGTGGATTTATCGCCCCACTTAGGGAATGCAGGGCGAATCTTGGAGAGGGATTCAAATGTTGTTCCGTAGCGGATACCATCATCGGCGGTAACAGTAACCTGCTTGACCTCGCCGCTCTTGGGATCCTTGACTTTGGTAGTGATTGGGACGATCTCCTCATCGAACCATCCGGACTTCTGCGCGTGTTCTGCCTTCTGGTAACTCTTCGCCGCGAATTGGTCTTGCGCTTCTCGGGGCACGTTGAAGTCTTTGCCCACGTTCTCGCTTGTCTGGCCCATAGGCTGTAAACAGTCACCCGCCTCTTGGCTTGCTGATAGAATCTCCGGCGCCAACTCGGGCGCCAGATCGGGTGTCCGAGACATGCTTTCTACACCTGCTGCCAAACCAATCTCGATAGAGCCGCTGCTGATTTGGTTCGCTATTCCTTGGATAGCCATCAGACCGCTAGAACAGAAGCGGTTTACCGAGGACACGGCGGTGGAATTCGGGAATCCGGCTGCGAGTGCCGCTGCGCGGGCTTTGTATGCTATGTGTGGTTCGTTGACATTCCCGATGGAAATATCTTCCACTAACTTGGGGTCGATCCTCGATTTCTCACGGACGTGTTGGAAGAGTTGCATTAGGAGGTAATCTACTGGGGTGTCCTTCAACCCGCCCTTGAACGCCTTTGTTAAAGGCGTCCTCGCGGCAAAGGTTACCACGATATCGTCTGGGTTTCTTGAAGTACTGTCATGATCACCATTAGCTTAAGCTTCTCTTCTCTAGTCCCTGCTCACATGCCGGCGGAGCGAAATCCGAAGGAGGAAACTTACACAGCAGCCAAACCAGAGGGCATCTTGAAGTGGTTGAGGATGGAGTTGAGTCTTTCGGACGCCATAATTGCAGGTAGGACGAGTTTAGGATTTATTGAATTGGAATGAGTTGCGGTTTATGGAGGGATCAAAGACGCGGGTTTGAGAGTCCCGGGTGGAAGCAGAGTCGGTTCGGGGTCATATCGAATCTGTTTTTAACCTTGGTGGCAACAGCCGAGGTTGCGGGCTCACATGTCACCCAGGGAACCCAGTTCACATGCGATGAGAATAGTATACAGTCCCGGTATCAGGTGTTTGGTATGATTTTTATTATCCGTGATATATATGACACTATCCTACCTTTCGTATTCAGCGTTATGATACTACTAAGTCTTGTGATATGCTGGTGTATTTCTCGAGCCTCCCCCCCGCAATAAATTTCTGCCTCCTGACCTCTAAGTTACTCGAGTACCAGGGTTGAGGTGGTGGGGGGTTAAGCTGGAATTCAAAGTTTGTGTGTTCATTAAGTATCATACCGGTATATGCCCGGTATCCTTTGGGCGGTCTGAGGAAGTAAAATTCACGACCAAGCACACTAAGATCGTGCGTATCAGGATAATTAAATTGGATTAAACTAACTTAGGTCCGGATCAGTCAGTCGCTAGCTGTTTTAGGTTATGAATCTGGGCTTTTCAAGGTTCGAGTATGATAACTCAGCACTTCAGGAACCACTTAATTTCCAACGAATCACAACACTCGAATGCCCCCAAAGTAGGGTTAGCGCGCCTGTTTCCGAATCTCACATTTTTAGACAGCCCATGGGATAATACTGCAGCTGAATGATGTCAAGGGTTTATACAGAACTGGAGGGAAGTTAGGGAGAAATATTGGATTGTGGATGTTACATGGTTAATAAATTTATACTACGAGGTCGGTGATATGGGACCCGAGTAGCAATGATCGGTGTTGTAGAATAGTAGCTATAATCTAACACCTACCTCTTGTTAGAAAACACGGACAGTTTACAAGGCGGTCAATGGCGAAATGTAGTTTGGTGGTAAATGGCCACCCTCATGGCCCGGTTCAGTTGTGTTCGCACAAGAGTTTGCCCCACAGCCTTCCCAAGGAAGACGAAGATCTTCAGTCACCCAGTTCCCATAAAGCATTTGAACCCCTGAGCTCCTCCTACCTGCATAGGGGTGATTTGGTTCTTGACATCCTGACCGCCACACTAGCTAGGTATTTCACACAATCAATGTCATGAGGGTAAATCATAATCTTATAACATCAAAAAACGAACCCATCACCGGACGAGATACATCCTCAAGAGAAGGGAATTATGAGCGCTGGTCAGATACTCAACGACAGAACCCCCTCGGGTTGGACAATGGCGGGTAAGGTGGGATGTTATTGACAAAAAAAGGTAGAGTTAGTAGTGAGCAAGACGGGATTTGGAGGGGGCTGCTTATCACAAACATACTACCAATGGCCGTCAAGTACTATACCCGTGCATTGATAATCATATAGTTGTAGAGTACAAGAATAACACAGTATTCACGACCTATGATAACCTTGTTCAGGGCAATGCGCCCAACCTTCAAGCTAGACATCACGAGTGGTGTGTCGAGCAATGAAAAGTTCAGCGCAAAGGTACGCCGAGTGATTATATATGATGACTTCATACACTAGAAGCTCAAATAATTGGATCGTGTGTTAGGTATGATATCATAGTCAAAAATTTCCTTCTAGAAAGGGGGCGAAAAACACAGCCAAACATGTATCATCAAGCTCCTCTGAAAGTCAAAATAAAAAAAAACACCAGACTTTACCAAGGAGGCAACTGGAACGACATAGCACACGGACCAGGCACCCGAGGTTCTATGTATTACTTACAATTGAGCGCCTGCCCCTTCCAAAGGCACCAAATCCGCTATGCACAGATTTTTTATTAAAAAGCTCTTAGATATCTCCTATCCCTCCACCCCCTCCCCCGTTTTTCTCCCCTCCACCTCCCCCTCATCAAATATCTCCAACCCTGCTAAATCCTCAACCCTCCTCTCCAAAACCCTCACCAACTCCACCCTCTTTCTATCTCTCTCCTCCCTCTTTGCACGAATATATCCCTCAATCTCCTCCTTCATTGCCGCCTTCTTCACAAGCCTCTTATGCCGTGAACTCTTAACATGCAACCCCCACATATCCCCGTTAATGCAAGTGACCCCACACACCTCGCATGTCTTCTTGACCCATAAATCCGGCCTCGAGGAGAAGTCTTCGCGCTTAGGTTTAAGATTTTCCTCTGCTAGAGCTGAGAGGCTGCGCGGGTCTGGCAGACTAGGGTCCTCGCCGGCAAGGAATTTCTTAGCGAGGGCTAGGGCAGGGTCGGTTACGGTTTCGGTGATGGTTGAAGGGCTAGTGGAGTTTAGGAGGTAAATATGCGACGGCGGACGGAGGGTATTGAGCAGTTTTATGCGGATCCAGCGGGTTTGGGTGCGAGCGTATTGGCGGGTTGCGGTTTTCATGGCTTCGATGCAGCGAGTGCGGGCTTGTGCTAGCTGTGTCTGAAGTTTCTCCTTGCCCTCTTCTGGATCTTGGTGGTGGGAGTCGTAGAGTTGTAGGTATGGTAGGAGCTCTTTGAATCCAATGCTTTGCCAGATACCCTTGGTCATGTCCACTTCCATTGAGTCATATGTCTTCTTCATCTCCTCTATCTCAGCCCACATCCCACTGTCAATCATTTTGTCCACTCGGGTGTCTAGTCGCTGCTTCAGCGCTTCAGCCTCGGCGTGTACCCAGAAAACTAGACTCCTATACCGATTCGCTTCTTTTCCTGCTCGCTGAGAAGCGTAGACTTCACTTGCAGTTTGCTTCCCGTCCGTGGAATAGTATATCTGCAGGGAACGCCGGATCTTCCGACGATCATTGGGATGCCATTTCTCCGCTATCGCTGGGTCAACGCGCTGGAGCTCTGCAAATAGCTGTGGTGTTGGAGAATCTCTAAGACATTAGATCTGACCCACAAATGCGTATTGTGGTGGAAATACAAGATTGGATATTTATCAGCCAAACCATCCCCCGCGTCTGGCAGGAAAGGGTACCCCTCCTCTCCCTCTATCCCAATTGAATGCGGAAACAGCAAAGCTTGAACGTAGTAATGAGTCCCGCCAACCACAATTGGCAGCTTTCCTCTGCTCCTAATCTCCTCAATCTATCCACTAGCCGTTAGCCTCGTTTCCCACAAGCCGCAAAAAACATACCTTTTTCTCAGCTTCCTTCACAAACTGGCCAACACGATAAATTTCATCAACCCGCAGGAAACCAAACAGGTGATGCGGTATTCCGCGCATTTCCGCTACTGTTGGTTTATTGGTTATTATGGGGAGTCCAGCGTACATTTGCATAGCATCGCTATTGACGATCTCGCCATTAAAGGCATGGGCAATGTCTACCGCCAGCTGTAAGTAGAGTACGGCCCTTGTTAGTCAGAGCTTCTTCCAACTCTTTCTTTCGGGATTGATGAGGTGGGGAATATTTTTTTGGAAGGGTTTTAATATTGTGTACCTGCGATTTACCAGTCCCCGTGGCGCCAATAACGGATATGAGTGGAGGCAGGGGTCCCGCCATTTTCGCTTGTGTCCGAAAACGAAGAAAACGCCGTAATACTTCAAACATGCAAAATTTAATGTAAGCGTGAAATTCTCCCTGAAAAAAAACAGGTGGGGGCTGGGGTGAGCATCCATGATCTCAAAGGTCCGGGTAACCATTGCCTGAAAATTGGGATTAGGGCTTCTATCCGCCAAGATGGCCTCTTCCGAGCATTCTACGATATTCACTTTGGTCTTCACCAAACAAAGCTCCATCTTCAGAGTTCACCCCATCCGTCCTACCTTTTCAATCTTCTGCACCAACAACAGATAGTACCTGCCATCACCCCTTCCACTGAAATGGCCACAATCCCCCGTCCAAAAACTCCCATCGACGAAACCCTCTGGCGGGACCAGGTCTGGTACCGTCAATGGGGTCCCATAACCGAAGTCACAGCAATGGACTATTTCCGTATGTCTACTTTTTTCGACCACACCAGCAACAATGGTACGCTCTTCCAGCAGATGCAATTCAACCCGCAATTCCGCGAGGAGCTGCGAACTCCCGAGCTGTTCAACCGACGACTAGCGACGATGACGGGAGTGGAGTACATGCTTGCTGCGGGGAGTGTGGAGAGTGGTGTATGGGTTATCCGGAAGCAGCTGAGGAAGAGTCCCAGATATGATGACAATGGACGGGAGGATGATATCACGGTGTTAGCTGCCTATTATATTATTGGGGAGAATATATATCAGGCGCCGAGTATTGGAGCGGTGCTCCAGAATCGGATGGTTGGTTTCTTCTCCCCCCACCCCGGCCCTACCTTACCTTACCTTTGCTCGCTCTCGATCTCTCTCGGAAGAAAATGCAATTAACTTGGATGAAATGCAATAGTTAACAACTATATCCGCCCTCCGCTCCGCCCTCACCGTCGCAACAAACCTCTCCTCCTTCCTACCAACAACCTCAACCAATCCATCCTCCTCCTCCCAAGCTTCACAAACCATCACTACCGGCGTTGCTACATCATCCCAACAATCTGTATCAGCGTCCCAACCTCCTCCCTCCACACAATCCTCCATGGCCACTTCAACTCCTCCCCCACCACCACCAACTACTTCATCCTCCTTTGTCAATGACCCCCGCCTGCTCGCCCGGGCTCTGGACCTATCGATAAAGCACCGCAACGAGTACATGGATGACCATGCCCCACTGCTGGGCGACCCAGCTAGCTTCTTGCAGTCACAGCCAAGCTCGCAAAGGAGTAGTACGCCGAATCCACAAGCAGATGTCGCGGCGAAGAAGCAAGCTGCAGCGGTAGCGGCAGCCGCGAAGAAGGCAGGTATGCAGCAGCAGCAACAGCAGCAGCAAGGGGTAGTGCAGGGGCAGGTGAAGAAGAAAGGCAAGGGGTTAGGGCCGTAGAGGCTTCGGTTATGGCTGTGTGTGCGTGCGCGTGTGTATGTTTGGTAATGGGATTTTTTTGTAATTTTATGGGACTACGGATATTGGCTCGGGGGATTTTCAGTATTTGGTTTGTACGATATATGGCGCTCTTAACATTCGGCTTAATACCATCACGCTTTGTCTTGTTTCGATAGGGATGGAAGGTCACTATCCATTGCAATTGCAAAAACGATTCTGCAAGTGCAACCAATGGAATGGATCTATCCGTCACGTGAAGCCTAAGAAGAAAACTTTGAACTTTCCTGTTGGGGTATGTATGTCCAGATAAGGCACGTGACGGATATATCTATTGCCCGCACCGGAACAGAAGAAGACTACTCGTGCTTCCGAGGTTAGATCAGGTCACGTGATTAAAGCAGGAAAGCATCGTGTTGAAGAGCAGCATCGCCGTCATGGAATCAATTCAGCTTAACCATTATATTTGTTACCACCGCCTTTCTCTAAACTAAGTCTAAGATTACAATGAAAATTATTGCACCACCTATCTATAAGGTCTTGAGGAATGCGATACCATTCTTCAATCAGGATCTCCTTTGCTTTCTCAAGTACAACATAACTACTTCCTCTCAGATCGTTGTAATGTTGAGGCATTATATCTTTAATATACCTCCACGCCTGTTCAGACATATTGTAGTCTGGGGAATTCGGAGGAGCATTACACCAATGAACTCCATTCAAATCAGCCTCCTATTGATCTATTCTTGCTGCCTTTGTATGATTTCCTGCATTGTCCTCATATAACCATACTGGATTTCTTCCACTCTCCTCTTGTATACGTCGAACGAATGGGTAAAGGCATTTGTGAAGAACCTCTTTTCAATATAACCACCAATCCAGACCCCCTCCCTTGCTCCTCTCTGCAATCTCCTCCTTAAAAACCCACTCAGGATGTTGGGGCATTCGTTGTGGCTCATTGGGTAAGGGATGCTGGTTGTAGTTCCGAATATCTGTGTTGATTGACTCAAGAAGCTGATACTCCTCAGTTCCAGGTATTCGAGCATTCGTTCGCATTTGTTCTTGGTGTTGTTGTTTTCGTTTGTTTTCCTCCTCAAGCTCTTGTGTGTGCTCCTTCCTCTCCCTTGGAGCTTCTTTTACCCAAATGTATGGCTCTCCACGGTATCCACGAGTAAAGTGACCAGAGAGCATTAGGGTAAACTCAGGTCCAGAGTCGGTCGGAATTATAAAGTCGTATGGATCAGACCCAACAGGTCTCCAGACATTGGGTTTGCCTCGGGGTGAGCCAATTTCAATTCACATCTCATCTGTGAAGATATTAGACAGTAGCCGAGATCAGACTTATCGGTCGGACTAGGGCCTGAATCTTTGATCGGAGATTGTCTAGGAAGACTTGTAAAGTAGTAAAGAATAAAAGAATAAAGATTCGTAGTTGTAAACTTATTATATTATTAAGGTCTCTTCTCCGTTGCTTGATTCCTCTAACTAACCCGGAGACCTTAAACCTATTTATACATTTTTACCGGTACTTAGTATCCCCATACTAACTTGTACCGAGGAGCTTTTGACTTTAGTTTCTACTAAGTGCGAACACCGTTTGACCCTGAAAGTTCGTACACCACTTCAACCTTAATTGAGACGAGATATTTATCTTGAGAAGATAGCGTCCTATCTCCCAATGATCTCTTTGCAATCTCTAGGCTTGAATAAACTAAGTATGCAAATGTAGTCCGAATGACTATCATTCCAATCGTCCCTTCTGATCAAGAACTAGCTAAGTTCATCGTCAGGAACTGGTGCATAATTAATATATGCATGCATGAGTCTCGACACGCCAGTATCATAGAAAGGCTTCATGCATCCCCAGTCTTCCAATTCAAGTGTGGTTCCCCTCGGACCTCCTGCCTCTAAGAGGGACCCCTATTGGAGCTGTCCGACATACACCTAATCTTGAATGGGTATTGGAAACTTCTGATGTAGTCTGATAGCGCCGGAGGTCTTGTATCTAATTGATAGAAAATGTTAGGCATAAAGAAAATGCACAGACCTCTCAGTAGGGTAACTGCGCACAGACCCTCATTTATCGAAGCCTAACACCCCCCTCCGGCCCCGCTCTGGGGCCCGCAGGTCCTTAGCAAGATTTCGAAGAGTTGCGTCCCATGACTATAATGTCATCTCAATGAAGCCCACTTCATAACACCATATACGTCGCTGCCGTTCATCTGACCGGAAGCTGTTCGCAGGATATATAAGAGGGCACCTCTGGACACCTCTGAGAAGTAGAACGGAGGAAATCTGTCAGAGGCGCATTGAGTTATTAGGCTTCAAAGTTTGGCATCCTAACTATAGGCCGAAAGTGACGGGATGTTTTCAGTTCGAAAATCCGCAACTACTCCTACAGTGTCCCAGAGGCCATAGGGGATAGACATGACACCAATACCTATCTGAAGGCCGCTGTATGTTGGTTGGTCCTGGAAATGGGATACCTCGAGAGGTGATTCTCTTTGAGGCGAGGCGGACCGAGGAGAAGCTGCTCAGACTCAGAAGACCTAATAGGCAGTAGACATACGGGTATTGGCGCACTGTCTACGAAGCCTGCATTATGCATAGATGCTCGACACATACGCTGGCCACTATGTGAAATCAGAAGAGACTACTGGAACGATAGTCAAGACGACTGCAGTTTCAGACAGAAGTCGTTTCGGCTCTATAAATCGAAGACCGGTCGTTTGAGGATAATAACGCATCCTACGATAAGACGGTAAAGAATTTGTGAGGACGAAGATGGTGTGCAAGAATTCACTGTCAAATGGTGTTCGCACTTATTAAGACTATGAGATGTAGCGTACGATTTTGGGGAAGGTACTTTGTTATAGGAGGATCAGAAGTAGTCCGCGAATACTCAGACGTGGGATATAAATATCGAAGTGCTTCCCAAGCTTTTAGACAAGACAAGCAACGGAGAAGAGACCTTAACAATATAACATTGTTTTACCTACGAATCTTTATAAGAATATTTCCTCTATCAATTAAGCGAGTTCTTAGTAGTCATAAACGAAAAGAACGACACCGAGTCTTCCTAGACAAATCTCTGTCTATTACGAAAGATTCAGGCCTAAGTCCTCTCGACAAATATTTAGAGTCGGCTTCCACGTAACATAATGCGAGGAAATCTTCACCAACGCGTGCTTTTAAGCGCTGAATTATCTGGTGAGCACTCTCTGGATGGACGTTTAGGTGTGTGGACATCTTGTTCCATTGCATATGTGCGATAGAGTGGAGAGTCATGATAGCGATACGCAATTCTTGAGGTATTGATGCACCTTTGGTCATTATTTTGCGATAGTTTGATGAGGACGGCTTCGGGTAGGTGGAGATGGTTTGATGAGGTTTCGGGGAATTGCCACCTCAGTGTCACACCCCAACTTATTATTGATGTTCTATCACGTGACCTGTTCTAACCTCGGAAGCACGAGTACCCGTATTGTACCGAGTGTAGTAATCCAAAACTCGAGATATAACCCGGACAGTAAATCCGCTCACCACCACCACCGCACTATCATATTCAACAGAGTTTACACTGCACTACTAGACCAAATACAGGTGCTGTCATATTTTTTCCCTCATTTCACCTGATGACATCTGCCCACAATCTGCTATAATATTATTATCATTTAATGCGATGATAGAAAGTTTACAACAAGTGGTATATTATGTTAATAAAGAAATCTGCAAGCAGAAAAGGAAGATTAGCGGTTACCATACTATGAGGCGGACTATATGTGCAATCAGATTTTCAATAACAGGGCATCTGATAGCATGGGCTCAACATCTGGTATAACATTAGCACAACAGATCGGTTGCTCAAGTATTATACAAGAAGTTTGAAAATGCGAGAGCACCTGTAATCCCTTCGATAGTGTATTTGGTTTAAAATGATATTTCATAACTGATATAGTTATTTATACCTTATACATAGTTATAAGAAAACATTTGAAAAGGCCATTCATTGTCTATATCTTGTAACAGGGCCCCTCATTCCACCAAGTGCAAGATTGCTATCATGTTTTACAAGAGTTCTACAATATTATAATGCCTTGTGGTTGGTCCAGCGGTGTATAATGCTCTCCACCATTCGCGGATATAACTTCCTGTATGATATGATACCTCGATGCAATCCAAACCAAGCCAAACCGAGCATGCCAAAGTATGATACAGTATCTCAAAAACCAGCAGCCGTCAATACCCCCCCCCCCCTTTTCCTTCCTTGAGCCGTCATTACCACTCACTCGGGCCCAAGATCCCCACCAGTCACTCGTGATCGGTGATTATCTGCCCAATCGGGGGGTCGGCCGAGCCAACGGCTGGACTCTCAGAGCGAGTATTCGTTTATGATCGAGTCGGGATTGGTTGGTTGGTTGACCGGTGGGTACGAGTGCCCGTCTGTGTGTGTGTGCTGATGGTTTGCCGGTATCGTGCGGGGCACGAGAGAAGAAGTGGGTGCCGCACTCGAGTATGTAAGTTCGGTTTCGTCTCCGGTGCTTGGGTGGGTGGGCGTTGTACAATAGTGGATTGGGGCAGAGGCGTATGGGTGCATGCATTGTACCGGTAAGCATGATCAAGTACAATGCAAGGAGAGGAGTGTAAAGGCAGGATATCTAGACTATGGTTCCGGACAGTAAAAATCAACCCTCTTTTTTTCCAAGATGAATACCCCATGAGAAATGTTATTACCAACCACAACTATTGTATAATGATTTTTTAAGTTGTATATTTGTTCGTTTAGTGAATCTAAAGACATTTACGGGGTCATAAGGGATCCAAGGAATATTTGAGCCTTGTAGATCATTTTGAAACTAGGAACCTTTTGCCTAGTATCATACTGAATCCAATACACATTAATTTTAAAAATAATGCTAAAATGTGCATATGTGTGATTGTTGATGAGTATATAGGGGTTGGGGCAATTTTCTAATAGGGTATGCAAGGGCTTTGAGTTATTTGTAGTCAAAGATATAGTTTAACACATATTATATTATCAGAATAATTCTATCTGCATTTCAAGAAAACCTATTAAAATGCATTATAATGGGGAGGATATTATATATAAGGATACAGAGCTTTCTGCTGATGTCATGGAATACTAGTCATGCAGAAGGGTTTATTTCTTCAAATTTTATAAGTTAAATGAATCTAGAACTTTGTATATCTTCCTTATAATATTATTATTCATTATATCATAATAAAGAAAGAAGATTTTAGTAATTTTTAAAGGATTCATGATTTATAAATAGGAAAATAAAGAGAAATACAAAAGTGAGAGATATCTTGTAAATTAATCAGCAATTCTCAATACACAAAGAATTGATTTTTACTGCGGAACCATACCAGCACTTTACCAGCACGGCATGTCGCCGAACCAAGGTAAAGTAGTAAATCATGGGCTACCCGAGTAGAATGGAGTACAGGCGATGCATGTGCCCTCGTCCGTGGTTCTCCAAAGCACAAATCTACAGTGCTTGTAAAATAACAGCACTTGTGTGCCGTGGCCTTCCGAGTATCACAAATCAAAAACTGATAAAACCACCATGCACCTGCCCATCCACCCCAAACCACTGCCATAACCAAAATATATCGAAAAGTGCATAATATGTAATTAATTCCAACCCACAGAAATGCTCATATACTCCGCCCCTCTGGAGACCACTAATCTAGTTTCCATGCAATAATAATAAAAACAAAAACAATAACGAGAAAAGCAGTAAATCCCAACTTGGGTGAATAAGAAAAGTTTAGGACAAAACAAAGAAAAGTTCCAGACTTTCCTTCTCCCTCCACCCAACTATCCTGAAGAAAAAGGAGAGAGAAAGAGCTCCCATCAATCATTAGACCCCCTTCCCCCGTTCGCATTACACTCATTGCATCAAAGACACCAAAGACAAACGTAGGATAAACAGATAACCAGTCAAGGCCATAAATCAAAGATAAAGGGAAAAAAATAACAAGGATGACCGAATCTAGAGGTTGATACCTACCCAAAGAGTCCATAATCTAGCGCTTGCACTACACCCTCACCAACACCCCACTGTTCCATCTCGGTGAAAACCGCCTTCATCCATCTCAAGTACCTCCACTCAAGGCTCTCTAATCCCTCCGTTTCCTCATTCCTAACCTCCCACTGGACCAGCAATCCCAGCAATTCATACCTGAAAGCGTCAACAGGCTTGACAACCATGTCTTGCGCAAAGACCTGATTCGGACTACCGTCAAGACCGTACGCGTGCCAGAGGTACATTTCCTCCTGCGGAGAGGGTGGGTTCTCCACGCGGACGATGATCTCCCAGACCACCATCAACGCTTTAAATATTAGGACTGTAACGATGGGGAATTCGGTGTTGCGGGCGTTCTCATCATAAGCCGATTGCGGGGCAAGGAGAACGCGGAGGAGGGAGAGAAGGTGTGAAAGGACATTGGATTGGTCGAGGACGTGCATGAAGTGCTGGAGGGTTGCAGGGTTGTTCGCTGCTACGCGGGCCTTTGCGCCGTGGACCGTGGACGCGAGGGCCGTGTAGAGGTCCATTGGGACGTCCTTTTTGTGAAGGACCATGCGGTCTGGGATCACGAGTTGGACGAGGGCAAGGTGCATGAGGATATAGAATGCCTTCTCGCAACCTTGGAGAGCAGAGGCCAAAAGAGTGGGGCTGGTAGAGGCATAGGTAGTTACTGGAGGGAAAACGGTGAGGTGCTCGGCGTATGGAGTGAAGAGATTGCCGATGCCGGATATTAGACCCAGGGTTGTCAAGCCCATTCGTAACTTCTCGAGACCCTCCTGACTCTCCGGAGCAAAGACGTCGACACCCTCCCACGCGGCACCTTCTTCCAGTGCTAATATCCCAGTCTCGTATTGGGCGTCTATGTCATCAGCAACCTTGCGAGTCAAGTCTAGGATTTCCATCTGGATCGCTGTCGCGAGAATCAATGCAGAAAAATTGCTCCCAAGGCCGCCAGCATCCAGGAGTTCGTGGTGGCCATTACCATTGAGCAGAATGCGGAGGGTCTTGAGGAATAGGGGAGGGGGGACCATCCGAGAACCGTGGATGCGCATAGTGTAATACTTGTGGTTCCATGCTTGGGCAGTCGGGGCTTCAAACAATTGAGCGTCGCAGGGCAGGGGGAGATTCCTAAGCTCAGTGTGGCGGAGCAGCCGAGGGGTTTCAAATGTAAAAGACACATAACAATCCACAAGGTAAATTGTGAATGCCACCCTAAAAACGTCAGTACCAACACTCGAAAGGCCCCCGGTAAAATGCCATACCTCTTCCTGGACTCTCTCTCAACGAATATCTTCCATTGTTGATCGGGCGGAAGTTCCTGAGGGATGTGCCCAGGGGCAGGACTAAAGTACCCGTAGTCCCTCGCAATCTACCAATCCAGTCAGCTTCGCAATTTATCGAGTGATACGCAATGATCGCATACCTCGACAGCTCTAGCAAGCAGAACCCTACCCTTCTTATGCTTCTCTTTCTCCTCCGAGAACAGCCCATAAAAGGCAAATAATAGCAGACCCTGTAGCACGCAGAGCGTACCCTCCCGCTGACTCCTATCGGCATACTTCACAGATTGTCTATCTCCATCTCCAGCACTGGATGAAGGAGGATGGGGATGCACCATTGCCTGAGGACTTTCGGTTTTAACCAATGGAGGAGGGCTCATGCTAGCGGGAGGCTCCTGATCACCTCCATCATCGGGTCCCCTTTCAATCCACCTTTCCATCACACTTCACACCAATCAGCATGTTACGGAGGTATCACGTAGGAGTGCATACCGAAGCCCTGCCTCCCACAGCTGCTCCCGAAGCGTCTGATTCGTCGGATCGTAACGCCCACCAAGCGCGCATACACTTCTGAGGAAGCTCGCCAAAACGGTTGTGGGTTGAAAGGTGGGCTTATGCAGCAATGGGAGAAACGGATGAAAGGCCGTGGGGGCAAAGTAGTAATCCGCGTAATGGGAAATGACCTCTGGAGGTAAGCTGCAAAAATCAGCACAGCACTGGATAAGCTCGAGGATGTTGTGCGGTACTACAAAGGGAGTTTCCCAGGAGTATAGTAAATCCTGAGCCCATCCACTGGCTTTTTAGGCAACTAAAACATATTAGCGGTGCGAGCAGAACGGGAGAGAAGGAGGAATACATCGTCTGCAATGGGGAAGCGCCTCCAGAATTGAGACGTCAACTTCTCCACATCATCGCGGGGCTCGTCCTCTGGGTCATTCTGACTCGCAGAATGATGCTTCTTCTGGTGTTTGGCGAGGTTATCACTGATCACTATCAGCATCTAGTATTACCGGTACCGCGATAACCCCCAGGTGATATGGCACCCATAGCAAGCTTACGCGCATTCGGAGGTTTCCGGTGCAACTGTTCGTTTACTGCAGGGATCTAGCCTCATTTTCGAGAGCACAAATCCCTTTTCCGGTAGGTAACCCTATGCCCGGGTCCCAGTAAACGAACGAGTGGCACGGGAGTATCCGAGAGCGCACAGGCAGCAAAGGGCCCAGATCGCCGGAGTGCGAAATCGCAAGAATTCGGGAAGTCCTACGGTCTCGTGAACACCAATTTACATCCCGGAAACGTACAGTTCAGGACTTTCTTCGTAGAGTGCTCTACAAGCAAACGCCATTATCATCGTTAGTGACACTTCATCTACCCTTCACACAGCGGGAAAGACAAGGTAGCTCACTATTAAGTTTATGTCTGTTGTTATTATACTGTAGATCAAGGCCTAATCAGCTATCGTATCCATGAGAAATATCAGAGGAAAAAAGGGGATTGATTTTTTTTCTTGGGTTCGGGTAAGCCAGGCGGTTTCCCCGAGAATTGGAGTTCTGACTCACTCTCGTGGACGACCTCTCATTGCACGTTTCGCACTCATAGGGCTTCGTCCTCCGCCATTCACGTTCATCTTCCTCTGTCCAGTTTCCCCTCGCCCTCTCCTCGAGCACATCCTTAAGTTGAATATCTATCCAGCGCCTCAGCCGCAACGCCTGGGAAACGGCACCGGTTCCAGAACCCCTCGATCCCGAAGCTACCGTTGGGCTCTTCCGATTATTATTCTTCCTCGCCATGAATGGCTGAGAGGAGGTAGTCTGGTCTGTCTGGAAGTTGTGATTATGAGGGTATAAGGTAGGGGGAAGAAAGCGAAAGAGGGAGAAAAGAGGGTTACTTTTTTTTGAATTTGGGTTTGGATTTGGGTGTGGAGTTTATTTGGTTTGGGTTGTTTAGTTCGGTTGCGTGTCATCGTTGCTAAGGGGGGGGGGTCAATAGCTTCTTTAACATTGAAGGCGCTTCCACGGCTTGCTGCCTTTGGATAGCACAGGTACAGGTAGAACGAACGCTCTACATACGAGCCCCAACACGAAAGAGCTCTTTCCTCCAGCAATGAAAAACGGCGACGACATCATGCGTTTCTTACTCTTTTTTCCTTTTCTTCCTTTGCTCTCTCTCTCTCTCTCTTTTTTTTTTCTTTCTTTCAGATTTTAACGTCAACCCTGATCTCGAGACTTCCTGGGCTCTGGACCCTTGTGGGGGGGAGGGGGGGCCGTTCGTTAATTAGGATGTGGGGGGGGGGGATGGGGAGAGGAGATAGAAGGGCAAAAAAGGAGAGGATGATACTCGAGTAGATAGAGGAGGATGAATAGGGGGATGAATGGATGTGTTGTGTGTGAGCAAGCGAAGTGGAAAAGATGAACAGGTGAAGAAGATGTTCACATTGGGATCTTTTTTTTTCCCCTTTCAAGGGCGGTTATCGAAATATTTCGATAGGATGGCTACCGCATGTATCGTTTCTGTTTTTGATTTGAGGCTGAAGATAATGGGATAAGCTAGATGTGTGGCGGATCTCAGAAATGCGGGGGAGAAATGAAAAAGATTGTGGAATTATCGACTCTCTCCTGGCATCTGTATGGTGGTGTGCTCGAGCATCCTACTCGCAGCTCGTATCAGAGATTTGGCAGCCCACCTTACGGGCGGTACACCACCCAGAAGCCCCCACCTATTAGTCTACCCATCCTACATCATCATCATCACCTCCACCCATCATCATCAACTTCACCGGCACCCATAGTCTGCTGCGTTGCACCGCTTACTCCGTGATCAAAGGCCCAACCCGTAGATGATTGGTTTCTCTTTTATATGAATAGTGTGAAGTTAAGAATTCAACCTTTCTCAATCAATTTCAATCAATCGTTTCTTTGTTCTCCACAGAAATTTTCGAAAAGAAGATCCCTCGAAGAAAAAAAAAAAAAAGTTGTTTTTCCGATGATTATTTTCTTTTTCCCCTTAGATTAGTGTAATGAAGCTTTTTTCAGTTAATGTGTTCCCCCCTAATCACCTTGAGGGAGAGAGGGAAACCTTCGCCCCCTTTCCCCGCATACTTACACGCTTACACCACCCTGATAAGAGGAACACACTCGAGTTCGGCGATTGTCTTCCCCCCCCCCCTCCCCCAATTCCTCTACAAACAAGCGGACGAAACGGACGAAAGAGGGAAGAGAAAAGGAATAGGAGAGGAAAGAGAGAAAAATATCTACGACATTAAACCGTCCCACCTCGCACATCGGGATCCACAACACGGGAGTTCACCCTATCACTCCAATAGCCCGGCATCCTTATATCACTCCAGTCAGCACAAACTTACCACGAAGCGGAAAAATAAATAAAAAAGCGGTAAAATCATTGAGGAAAATCCCCTATCGAGTTCCCAGATACCGGTAAGCCAGACAGAATAAGAAGGCCAGCCAGCCAGCCCCACCAACGCAGCTGCAAGCACAGCATTTCGTTATCAAAGATAAGAATACCCTCTTCAGTGGTACGCCGGAACCTTCCTTCCTTCCATAACTACCTTATCCATACTACCTACTCTGCCTACCTTGACCTTACCTTAGCTATCAAATTGCTTGCTTACTTGCAAAACAACACAGCTAACACACTAAATCTCAAACAGAGTATTTTTTTTCTTTCTTTTTTTTTCTTCTCCTTTCCCTAGCTATCTCTCCGCTCCTTTCGAGAGTTTCCTCCCGAAAAAGAAATATTCCATATATATATCTATATATACATATATATATATACAAAAAAAGGAGCACCCGGCCAATCAAGAAATGATTCACCAAAACAAATCAGATGCCATCAGCCGGTCGATCACTACCGACGACTCGTCCGAAATCATGGCGATTGCAGCGTCCCCACGATAAGGGTAACATTGCAAAAGGCGATCAGGAAAAGTACCAGCATAAACTGTAACTACCGCCCCCCCCTTCCTTATGGCCAGCCAACCACTCTTACCCCTTTTACCAATGGCACAGCATTGAAGGATAATAACAATGAACGGAGCAATAGTCTAAAAGCCGTCCAAAACTTCGTCATAGGCGGTAATCAGCCAAATCTCGATATAATCGCAATCTCCTTTGAGCATAAATGTTTCAGTGAGGCCAGAAACAGAGTACTCCCCTCTCCTGCAACCCCCACCCTACATCTTCCTCACTATCACCATCACTGCCATCGTGCTAACGCTGACATGTGTGAAAAACAACAAAGGCAGAGTACATATCTGCGATAAACGCCAAACTCCGCGAATGGAACTACGACGATATATCTGACGATGACACCGCACCCTCCTCCTCCCCACAGCCTAGCATCAAAAAGCAAAAAACAATCTCCCCGTCACCATCCTTACCCACCGCCTCCACCAACACCATCCGTAGCAACACGACTACCACCAACACCGCTACCAATACCAACTCGTCCTCATCCCCGAGTCAGCCCTCCAGTCCGCCACTGCCACTACCCTTACTTCCGATGGAGACGTCCAAGACCATGACCACGCATTTACCCACACCCCCGCAAGGGAAGATACCGGGTGGGGGAGGAGGGGGGGGTTTTGTGCAATTGTTTGATCCCAAGGTGCTCGACAAGATCGACTTGAACGACCCTGTGAAACGCACAGAATGGGTCAGGGCCGTATGGGAGTACTTTAGTAGTGGGGGCAGGTGGATCCCAGGACGGTGGGACCAGGACAGAGAGGGGGGTGATGAGAGTATGGGAGACGGATGGGATCGAGATGGAGGATGGGTGTGACTTTGCTGTTATCGTGCGCTCCTATCTACGAAAGATAGCTGCTGGAGGTGTAAGAACCGGGGGTGTTTTGGTTGACTTTATACAGTGGACATCTGAAATTAGTTTATTGTACCCATTCTGTTTTTCTGTTTTCTACCTATTTGTTTCGAAACAGGAAAATAAAAAAAAATTACTTATTTTGTAACTTAAAGCCAGCACCTACGTGTACTATTCGTAGATATATAGGCTACGGGTACACCCGTGTCAACAAAGTATTTGAAACGCCTGATGCATTGTAGAGTCTTGGCAGTCTTCAACCGGGTGATTTCAAAAGTTACTGTCCGCGAATAGGCTACCGGTATTTAGACCAGGCGCAGCTTTCCACAAAAACCCCCCAAATTCCACTATAACGCCATTTGTTCACTTAAGTTACATATATCTGCTCTATTTACTACGAAAACTGTGATCGATCCCGTATAATATCATACTGTCCGAATTATTTGAAATTGAGAAATTCTATCAAAATTAGAAAGGATCTAGGGTAAGGTATGGTTTGTGCCATTCAAAACATGCACCAGGCTAAAATAGTGAATTACATGTAGCTGTGCCTCTTTTAATGCCAAGCCTTGAATTCTCTAACAGATTATGGTCAAGAGTTTAAATAATAAAATGTTATAAAATTAATACATTAAAAGATGAATAATAAGTATAATAGTATTCTGATAGCACCTTCAGGATTAACAATATCACTTATAGGTTTAGGTTATATTTAGGCCCTGTTCAGTAGTAAGCTAAAAATATTATAGTATCTCCGCAGTAATTTTATTTTAGTTTGACCTAGTGTTCATCATGTCACAAATACTATAGTATTTTTATGACTTTTTTTACTACAGTATTTTTATATAAAAAAAGAGATTTGATAAATAAATTCAAGCTTTCTTTTAGTAATATTGTGTGAAATTGTTAATTATTTTTCTATTCATCAAATACAAATATTTTTACTCCATTATTTTACGCAATATCAGTATTGTATGTTCTCTATTACAAAAGATTTCTTTAATTTCAGTTGTACAGAATCATATTCTTTTTCATCAATAATATATTAGGTGAAGACAACTGGTATAGACTTAGGCTTATTTAGGCCAATTGAGATTCGTTTTGTGGATGGAGATTTGTCTAGAATCGCTTGGATGTAACTTATAAGAACAATATTATATTGTTAAGATCTCTTCTCTGTTGCTTGATGAGGTCTAAAACTTGGGAGGCACTTTAATATTTATATCTCGTGTCTGAGTGTTCGCAAACTACACTCATCTATTATACAAAATATGTACCTCTCGTAATATAACTTGCAAAGTCAGGTATTCCTAGAAGTGCGAACACCTGGAGACCCTGAAACTCATCACACCTTCTTTGGTTACTACTATTTCTTTTTTGAGAAACTTTATTATAGCCAAGGAAGAGTTATCCGATCCTCAGAGTCTTTAAACCTGCAACCAAGTTCTCAAGTTGAACTATGTTGGTCCCAATGGTCTTTCCTGTTCATGTGAGGATCAGTCTCATTACAGAATTACATCTGTAAATGTGCTGAAAGTGAAGACTTCTAGTTGGGATAACTTAACAACTAACTGATAGAATTTATTTGGATAATTTTCTCCTAATAGAGGAGAAGCTCTTCTATTGAACATGCTTATAATCCTTTAGTTGGCAACTCCTAAGTGTCCTATGTAGTGGAGGTTGGCCGCTGTATCGTATTGGTAATAATTCCCGCAACTACAACGCTACCCTTAACATAGAGGTGATACTCTTCAAAGATCGCTGGCTTTTTTGGCAGTGGTTTCTCGGAGCTCTAGACTCTTCTAATCAATCAAGGGTGAATGTGGATGTATTGGTTCCTTTATAACAAGACTCCAGGGAGTACTATTACAAGTAGTTAAACCTAGATCCATACCTGTTAGGAGTACCGGATTTCGATAGCCTAGGAGCACCCTAGGTAGGTTAACTTTACCCGAATCCGAGAATCTTAGTCTCCAACACCCCTCTCCGGCCCCCTTACGGGGCCCGCACGTCATCATACACATCAACCTTTGTTGCGTCCTGTGACTATAAGGTCACAGAATTAAAGGTGTCAGAATAACACCGTATACGTCGCTGCCGTCGGTCCGACCGAAAGCTGTTCGCAGGATATATAAGAGGGGACCTCTGGCAATATCTGAGAAGTGGAACAAAGTCAATCGGTCAACTACTCAGGGAGTTACTAGGCTTCTAAGATGTAGCATCTTTGACATGGGCCATAGGTAACGGGACGTTTTCGCACAAGGTCAAGATATGAATGTTAAGAGGTTTGGAATAACGAACCAACACATTCACATCCCCCCTCCGATAATCAGAAAGAGTCTAGAGCTCCTGTAAACACTACCAAAGAAGCCAACGAACTCCAAGGAATGTTGCAACTATGATATGGGGTGTACTGCAGTTGCGGAATTTATAACCAACACAACATGAAGGTCCACCCCCTCTATATAGAACAACCAGGAGTTGCCGACCGAGGGATTATGAGAGTATTCAATAGAATGACCTCTCCGCTACGAAGAGAGAGTCATCGGGACAAATTCCATCAGTTAGTCGTTGAGTTATCACAACTAGAAGTCATTAACTCTGGCATATATGCAAATGCAACTTCGTGTCAAGACTGATCTTCTTGATAACGGAAAGGACCATTAGTGCCAACATAGTTCAACTCGAGAACTCGGCTACAGGTCTAAAGACTCTAAGGATCGGATAATTACTACTGGTGACATGTATGTCTTCTAGATAAGAAATAGTAATTACTGAAGAGGGCGTGATGGTTTTCAGGGTCTCCTGGTGTTCGCACCCTTATGGAGAACTTGACGTTGCGTATTAGATTAAAAGAGGTAAATACTTTGTATATTAGATAGATGTAGTCCGCGAACACTCAGACGTGGAATATAAATATTAAAGTACCTCCTAAGCTTTAGACATAAGTAAGTAACGGAGAAGAGACCTTAACAATATAATATTGTTCTTACGATTCTATTCTACTTTCTTGTACTCTTAGTAGTCATAAACGAAACGAGTTGTTTCCGAGCATTCCTAGACAAATCTCCATCTACATGAACGAATCTCAATTGGCCAAGACAACTCTAAGTCTATACCGGTTGTCTCCGCCTAACAATACCAGAGTTAAGAGACTACCGCGGTAGGAATGGCGGTAGGTTTAGGTCTACCGAGTGGAGGTACTGGTAGTTAGGTACCTCCGTTGGGTATACTAGACTATATCAAAGGTACATAGGTACTAGTAAGGATTGGAGGTTACCCTACTCTGTAGGGTAACCCAAGTAGTCAATTTAAGAGTTACTCTGAATTACTCCACAGTGAGTTCAGGTAGAGTTACCCTACCTTTGGATTAGAGTTACCCTGCCTTAGACTGTAGGTTACCCTGCTATGGAGTCAAGTTACCCTACCTTGAAAGTAACTTGTTACTGTTAGGCCGTAGCTGAGGTCAGCCTTATCGGTCGGACTAGGGCCTGAATCTTTGATCGGAGATTGTCTAGGAAGACTTGTAAAGTAGTAAAGAATAAAAGAATAAAGATTCGTAATTGTAAACTTATTATATTGTTAAGGTCTCTTCTCCGTTGCTTGATTCCTCTAACCAACCCAGAGACCTTAGACCTATTTATACTAATCTACCAGTACTTAGTATCTCTATACTAACTTGTACCGAGGAGCTTTTAACTTTAGTTTCTACTAAGTGCGAACACCGTTTGACCCTGAAAGCTCGTACACCACTTCAACCTTAATTGAGACGAGATATTTATCTTGAGAGAATAGCGTCCTATCTCCCAATGATCTCTTTCCGATCTCCAGGCTTGAATGGACTAAGTATGTAAATGTAGCCTGAATGGCTATCATTCCAATCGTCCCTTCTGATCAAGAACTAGCTAAGTTCGTTGTCAGGAACTGGTGCGTAATTAATATATGCATGTATGAGTCTCGACACGCCAGTATCATAGGAAGACTTAAGCATCTCCAGTCTTCCAATCCAAGTGTGGTTCCCCTCCAACCTCCTGCCTCCAAGAGGGACTCCTATTGGAGCCGTCTGACATACACCTAATCTTGGACGAGTATTGGTAACTTCTGGTGTAGTCTGATAGCGCCGGAGGTCTTGTATCTAATTGATAGATAATCCCTCGGTTGGCTATTCACTAATGCAAGTGGTCTTATATGATTTGCGGTCAGGGAGATATAGATTTTTAGAAATCATTATAATTCCTATATTGCTTTGCCGCAACCATCTTATCGAGTCACTTGACCTCTATGGTCAGATACATGACATTACCACTATGCTAGGTCTTATATGCCTAACAGTTACGCAGGACTTTGAGCGAAGTTACTAATAGTCGGTTCTCCTCCAATTTCGCTGTCGCTCATTGTCGGGGAAAGTAAGTGTGACAGGAAAGCACGTGTGACGTCCAGCTTTTTATTATTATTATTATTATTTTAACATATTGAATCTTAATAGTTGTACATAACATTATTTTCTATTGTGTATGTTAGGCGGTAGCTGAGATCGATCCTATCAGACGGACTAGGGCCTGAATCTTATGATCGGAGATTGTCTAGGAAGACTCGTTAAAGTAATAAAGAATAAAAGTAAAGATTCATAATTGTGTAAACTTATTATATTGTTAAGGTCTCTTCTCCGTTACTTAATTCCTCTAACTAACCTGGAAACCTTAAACCTATTTATACTAATCTACCGGTACTTAGTATTTCTATACTAACTTGTACTGAGGAGCTTTTAACTTTAGTTTCTACTAAGTGTGAATACTGTTTGACCTTGAAAGTTCATACACCACTTCAACCTTAATTGAGATAAGATATTTATCTTGAGAGAATAGTGTCCTATCTCCCAATGATCTCTTTCCGATCTCCAGGCTTGAATGGACTAAGTATGTAAATGTAGCCTGAATGGCTATCATTCCAATCGTCCCTTCTGATCAAGAACTAGCTAAGTTCTTTGTCAGGAACTGGTGCATAAATAATATATGCTTGCATGAGTCTCAACACGCCAGTATCATAGATAGGCTCATGTATCTCCAGTCTTCCAATCCAAGTGTGGTTCCCCTCAGACCTCCTGCCTTTAAGAGGAACTCCTATTGGAGTCGTCTGACATACACCTAATCTTGAATGGGTATTAGTAATTTCTGAAGTAGTTTGATAGCGCCAGATGTCTTATATCTAATTAATAGAAAACCTCTCGGTCAGCTATTCACTATTGCAAGTGGTCTTATATGGTTTGCGGTCAGGGAGTTAAAAATTAGAAATGGGTGCATTTCTGCAAAAACTAGTAAACTTTACAATTACCACAAATTTGACTCTGTAGTTCTCAGGCTTTAGTATATGATAGAGTATCTTATAACTATTGGGAAATATATTTAAATTTATATTTGGAGGAGAAATAGACCTTCCAGTAGAATTATAAAAATTGTACCAAAAATCTTTTTTTCCATAGCAAGATAGCCTGTATGAAGATCTATCAACTATTATTGTTTCAAATATTTTCAGGAGTACAATTTGATGTTATTGAAGATTATCTTAAAAGTAGAAATTTTAAAATATTTTACAGACATTATAAAACAATACCAAGTATTGTATTGCAATGAACTAGTGTAGCTATTAGGAGTAAAAACACGATTAGTGGGAGTAGGTATGAAGGTTAATGTTAACATTTTTTCTTAGGAAATTTGACAATAGAGCAATACTCTGAAATAGTTTGAAAGTAATAGAATATCATTTATTCAAAACAGTTGTTTCATACAATCTCCTCTAATGTTTCAGCAAAAAGGCTATGTGAGCATCCTCCTCATTCTAATAACAAGTAAAGGGCAGTTAATAACAGTTAGCTACTATGTAAAACTTGTATTAACATGTCTTATAATTGCTTTTTTTTTATTAGTCCAAATAATTAAGCCCTACTAGAATATAAAACTCATAAAAATAGAAACTTTCCAACATAGTATAAAAGAGATAAAAATAAAGATTGATCCCATTATATTCTTATTTATTTTGACTTATAAAATATAAGTTTACCACTTTTCGCAGAAACACACCCAAATTATTATTTCAATTCCTATATAGCTTTGCTGCAACCATCTTATCGAGTCACTTGACCTCTTTGGTCAGATGTGTGACATTACCAATATGCCAGGTCTTATATGCCTAACAGTGTATAATGTTAATTTTTCAAATACACAATGTACGTAAGGATAACGTATTTCACCTAGTAATGGGTCATCCCCTAGTAATGGGTCACTTTTTCCACACAAATAATTTTCAAAGAACCATGCTTTTCTACCACCAAAATTGTCAATTCTTATTAAAATTCTAACTACAATTTCCTATCAGTCAGGTGAACTATGTTGTTAATTTATAAAAAATAATCTGCTTTTTCCAAAGAGTAATTTAGGTAAGTGATATTTCCTGATTGACGTAGAAATTGGGATATATTCACACCATTATCTGTGAAAAATATTTCTTCTTTAATGAGATGGCAGTCCTAGTGATTAAGAATATCGACTAGAAATTTGAGGAGGTGGGAGTAATTTTTAAGGTCAAGCAACAGTTTGTAAAATATTGTATGATGATTATGAAGTAGAGTATATGTCTACTAAACATAAATTCTATTGGGGACCTTATATGTTGAGAAATTACAGAAATCTTACTATCAAATAAACAGTCTAGTATGTAGGAATGTCTTTAAAAGCCACTGGGTAGGAAATAAAAATTAATTTATAACTTTTAATTATACTTTGAATTAACTACTATTTTACTTAAAGTTATAAGAGTAGGGTTATTTAAGACATTTCAAATTGACTATTAAATATATATTCCTAGAAGCAAAGGTAAGTATAGGGTAATGGGAGAAGTTCTAAGCTTTTAGCAATAAAGTTACTTAAATACATGTTTTATATATCTTTCTTAGTTATAATTATCTTTATATGTATTAGTAGTATTGTAAACAAATATTCTACTATTAATATTTCTTACTAATAGTCTTCCTTGACATATTTACTACTTAGTGCTTACTGCTTCCCTATATTAATATTTTAAAATCATTAAATATTATTGTAAATACTTGAATGTTGGAATCTCTCATTTACAATCTGCTTTTCTTGAATTCTCTAACTTCTCTTAAGTTCTTTAAACTCTTCTGATATGATATATGATTCGTTTAACCTGTTTCAATCTGTAATTTTGGTATCTTGGTTTTCCAACTATTATATATTATAATTTTTAATCATTCAGTAAAGTAAAACAGAATTATATAAATTTATTATAATTAGACTCACAATTCCTTATCATAAACATCTAAGTATCCTCACTGGTATATACAACACTTAGATTTACTTTATTCTGCAATTTATTAGAATATATTGTTATATTTTGTTAATTATAGCTTAGAATTAACAAAACTCTTTTAACTTCAATCAAAGGTGATATAAAAAGATCCTATGATGTTCTGTAACAATTACTACTAGATAGAGTATTTTCTCCATATTAGATTTCATATTCACAATTCTTAAATTATTGACCTCTTTAAAAATGTGACTTCTAAAATGTTTTTTATAATGGGTTGGCAGATACTATAATCTATGATAAGTATACTACGTTTTCCAAGCTATTGCTCAACCCTAAAAATTACTCCCACCTCCTCTAATTTCTGATTGATATTCTTAATCACAAAAACCACTAGCTCATTCAAGAAGAAATATTTTTTACAAATAATGGTCTGAATATATCCCAATTTCTGCATCAATCATGAAATATCACTTACCTAAATTACTCTCTGGAAAAAAGATATTATTTTTTATAAATTAACAACATAATTCACCTGCCTGATAGCAGATTGTAGTTAGAATTTTAATGAGATTTGACAATTTTTGGGGTAGAAAATCAGGGTTCTTTGAAAATTATTTGCGTTGAAAAAGTGACCCATTACTGGAGGGTGACCCATTACTGGAGGGTGACCCATTACTGGGTGAAATACGTTACTATATAACTTGTATAAATATTCTAAAATGTGATTAATAACTAAGTGTATATAAAGCTATTAAAATTCAATAAGTTAAAAAAAAAAAAAAACTGGACGTCACACTTGCTTTCCCCAACAATGAGCGACAGTGAAATTGGAGGAGAATCGACTATTAGATTGTTTGTCTCACAAAACTACATAGGATGTCTGAATCTCAGATTGTGCGGATCACTCCCACACAACCAGTTGAGTCCTGAACAAGCTGTAACTTGGAGGTGTGGTTGCTAACACCCCCCTCTGGCCCCGTTATAAGTTCCTGGCATCATGGGCTACAGCCTGAAGAATTACTATAAGTCTAACAAAAGTCTCTAAGTAGAGATGCTCCCATAACTCCATATGTTCTCACGCCATCACTCCAACCGAAAGCTGTCTCCAGGATAGATGAGGGGAAAGAGGAGAACATGGAGAATGGCCTCTAGGTGGTTTCGTGCAAAACAGACCAAAACTGACGGAGTAATACCACTTTGAAGTCAGAGGTAGTATGTGAGGTTATGTTAGGCATATAAGACTTAGCATAGTGGTAAGGTCACGCATATGACTATAAAGATCAAGTGACTCGATAAGATGGTTGCGGCAAAGCTATATAGGAATTAAAGTAATAATTTCTAATCTGTATCTCCCTGACCGCGAACCATATGAGACCACTCACTATAAGTGAATAGCCGACTCTAAATATTTGTCGAGCAGACTTAGGCCTGAATCTTTCGTAATAGACAGAGATTTGTCTAGGAAGGCTCGGTGTTGTTCTTTTCGTTTATGACTGCTAAGAACTCGCTTAAATCGATAGAGGAAATATTCTTATAAAGATTCGTAGGTAAAACAATGTTATATTGTTAAGGTCTCTTCTCCGTTGCTTGTCCTGTCTAAAAGCTTGGGAGGCACCCCGATATTTATATCCCGCGTCTGAGTGTTCGCGGACTACTTCTAATCCTCCTATAACAAAGTACCTTCCCCAAAATTGTACGCTACGTCTCATAGTCTTAATAAGTGCGAACACCATTTGACCCTGAATTCTTGCACACCATCTTCGTCCTCATAAATTCTTTTCCATCTTATCGTAGGATGTGTCATTATCCTCAAATGTTTTTTTTTTTTTTTTTTTATATCATGTATTCATTGTTTGGTTAAGGTACAAGAACGTGCATGCAGCGCTAGCTATGGCAGAAACAAAACCCAAAATCAAACAACTAACAAAAGAAATATCAAAACCAGTTCCTCCGATGGCGTCCAATAACCGACGCATTGCCTACACAGGACTCATAAAGGAAAACTACTAACTAACTAGCATCGTAACGGAAACAAATCAAAAACTCATAATAACAACAAGTAATGAAATCAAACAGGAGACCTTCTACCACTTAGACCAACTGGCGACCCAGCCAACGACAACTGAGGCAAGGCAGAAAGGGAAGGGGAGGGGGAGAGGGAGGGCTGGTTGGGGGCATATTGTGCATACATATCGAGGGGGAAACCGGTTCTGGTAGCGGTGAGGTAGTGACCGAGGCCCAAACGCATCGGGATCGAGGTCCATAGAGACGAGTCAGGTCCGATATCCGTTATCCCCTGGAGGTGGCGACGGCGGGCAGCAGACTTGGCAGAACAGAAAAGGAGGGCATGCTCGAACGTCTCGTCCCATTCCTCGCACCAGCGGCATAGGGGAGAGGGGTCGGTGTCGTGCCATGAGGGTTGGGCAGCTAAGTAGCTCTTGCCGGCGCGCATCTGGTGGAGCCGGCCTGAAAGGAAGCGCCCCAGGCCCATAAAGGGGTGCGGGCGTAGGGTGGTGCCGAAGAGGTAGTAGGGCGGGGGAGGCAAGAGGAGGCGTCATGAGGTGAGGAGTTCCTCACGGCATCGGGCCTTGAGCGAGGCGTAGAAGGCAGGCACTCCAAGCGGGGCTACCTGCAGGGGAGGTAAGAGGAGAGGGTTTGCCGGGGGGAGGGGGTCCCTGCGCTTGCCAATGATGAAGTGATTGCGATGGGCGACTGCGTCGACAGGAAGGTGACGTCGGTTGGGTGGGGAGGGCGGTTTGGTGAACCATCCGAGGGGGGTGTAATTGGGGCCAGCCCAAGGGTGTCAGCCCCGGACAGAACCAGGGAGACGGAGGGAGTCGAGTGCTCGGAAGGGGGACGTAGTCGGGACAGAGTGGTCCAGGTGCGCGGATGCCGGGTTTATTTCTGGTGGCAGGCATACAAGACAGACCGCCGCCAGACGCTGTAGGCGCTTGATCAGAAGGTCGATTGGAGGGAGGGAGGCCTCACAGGGGAGAATGGCCGTGTTGGTAGAAGCGAAACAGTTTGTAACCCATCTCTGTACTCGGTGCCAGAGCGTTCTCATCTTGTCGAGCATCTTGGAGTTGGGGGAGAGCAGGTCGCTGCCATAGAGGAGGATGGGCCGGACTAGGGAGGAGGCAAGACGATGGCAAAGATGTGGTGCAAGACCCTTGCCTGGCCGTGACAGGCGGTCAATCGTAGCGAGAGCAGCTTCAGCCAGGGCGAGGCGCCTGGTAAAATGTGAGGAGGTGGCCCGGTCCAACGCAGGAGTCGCGAGTTCCAGCCAGTAGCCCAACCACCGAAGTACCTGGGCTGGTTTGTAGGCGACAGAGTCTACCGCGACGGGGAGGAGGGTGTTAGGAGTACCTGATTCCGATAGCCTAGGAGTACCCAAGGTAGGGTAACTTTACCCGAGTTCGAGAATCTTAGTCTCCAACACCCGCCTCCGGCCCCCTTACGGGGCCCGCACGTCATCATACACATCAACCTTAGTTGCGTCCTGTGACTATATGGTCACAGAATTAAAGGTGTCAGAATAACACCGTATACGTCGCTGCCGTCCGTCCGACCGAAAGCCGTTCGCAGGATATATAAGAGGGGACCTCTGGCAAGACCTGAGAAGTGGAACGAAGTCAATCCGTCAACTACTCAGGGAGTTACTAGGCTTCAAAGATGTGACATCTTTGGCAAGGGCTGTAAGTAACGGGACGTTTTCGCGCAAGGTCATGAGATGAATGTTAGAGGGTTCGGGATAATGAACCAATGCATTCACATCCACCCTTCGACAATTAGAAAGAGTCTGGAGCTCCTAGGAACACTACCAAAGAAGCCAACAAGCTTCGAGGAGTGTTGCAACTATGATAAGAGGTGTACCGCAGTTGCGGGATTTACAACCAACACCTCATGAAGGTCCACCCCCTCTACATAGAACAATCAGGAGTTGCCGACCGAGGAATTAGGAGACTATTCAATAGAATGGCCTCTTCTCTACGAGAAGAGAGTCATCGGAATGAATCCTATCGGTTAGTTGTCGAGTTATCACAACTAGAAGTCATCGACTCCGGCATATCTACAGATGCAGTCTCGTATCAAGACTGATCCTCTTGGTAACGAAAAGAACTATTGGAGCCAACAAAGTTCGACTTGAGAACTTGGCTACAGGTCTACAGACTCTGAGGATCGGATAATTACTACTGGGGACAAGTATGTCTCCCAGGCAGGAAATTGTAATTACCGAAGATGGTGTGATGGTTTTCAGGGTCTCCCGGTATTCGCACCGTCGTGGAGAACTCAACGTTGCGCATTAGATTTGAAGAGGTACATATTTTGTATGCTAGATAGATGTAGCCCGCGAACACTCAGACGTGGAATATAAATATCGAAGTGCCTCCCAAAGCTTTAGACATCATCAGGCAATGGAGAAGAGACCTTAACAATATAATATTGTTCTTACGATTCTATCCTATTTCCTCGCACTCTTAGTAGTCATAAACGAAACGAGTTGCTTCCGAGCCTTCCTAGACAAATCTCTGTCTACACGAAAGAATCCTGATTGGCCTAGACAACCATAAGTCTGTACCAGTTGTCTCCGCCTAACTGTATATTGTTAGATCTCCTTGTTACCAAGGCTCTCTACCTACGAGTGAACCACGGTTCACATCACCTCCTCACCGTACGATCCGGCGAGACACCAAGTGTCTAGCCCTCTATCCATAAAACCATTGCCTCCAACACTCCGGCTTGGTTAGCTCAGGTACGAGCACAAAGAGAAAAAGAGATGTCGCAGCCTCCAAAGCAAATCGGTCTAGGGGAACCGATGGATACTTCAGGGGACAATAGTCCCAGTACCTTCAGTAATCCTACCTCTCTCGATCCAGCCCTTCGAAATCCAAGAAGAGGTGGAAGGACCCCTAGCATTGCACCGACATCAAGAGCAACATCTCCTCATTACAGATCTACTACACCACGACCAAATACCCACACCGTTGATCTTGCAAGACTCGCAGCTCGGTTAGGAGTGGTTATTGGGCAGAGCCGTCAAGACATTACTACTAGTATCGATACCTCTAATATTGCATTTGAAACCCTCTCTGCAGATTCTTAGGAAACTGCAAGAGGGTTAATCAAAGTCCAAAAACAATTATTGGAAGGACAGGACCTGCATGATAGTGAGATGACACTCGTATTGCAGCAGTGTGTCTTGGTGGAAGCCAACATTCGGGATATCCAGACCCAGTTGGCGAAGGAGATTGCTGCTAAGTTAGCGCAGCAAGATGCTCGACATGAGCATCACGAGGGAGTAACCTCTCAATTGCAACGAGAAGCCCTAGAAAGAGACCTCACCCTGGAACGTGATTTCTAGGCATTCAAGGATAATCAATTCCAACAAAACATGACGCTTCGAGCCATGATATCTAACCTCGCCGAAAGACAAGAATGCGAGGCTAATAGCTACAGTGACTGCACCCGAACAATACCGCGAGACCAAACTCGTATCTTAGATACTCTTGGAATGCTGACAGATCGGGTAACGGAGCTCTCACAAAATCGACCAACTGGTCGACAAGTAGCGTTGGAATCGGTCCCTGAAAGTTGGGCAGAAGCAAGAGAGGAGACTCAACCTCCAGAGGGGCCTTCCCGAGATAAGGGAAATCAAAGAGAGGGAGAACCTCCCATCCTTGCGGCACCAGGGGGTGACCCAGATGATGATGGGAGTGATGATGAAGGTGGAAATGGAGGAAGACGTGGTGGAGGCCCATCCAGATTTAGCCGTGGATTGACACCCGAACAACGTGGAACAGCCGATGTACTGGCGGAAGCCTTTGCATTAACCACTAAACGACCAGCTGATGCACCCCCATTTTTTGAAGCAAAACCTTCACAATGCGTTCGCTATTGGTTACTACAATGTGTGGACTACTTCGAAAGAAATCCTAGAACTTGGGATAGTGACCGAGAAAGGGTCATCTTTGCACTAGGAAGAACTAAAGGGGAGTTAGTTAACCCGGTAGCAATGTGGTACCGTAGGGCTATGGATGGGCTCCATGGAGTGGAGCAAGATGCCGGCCTGGCAACCTGGACACGCTTCGACCACGAGTTCACAGAACGGTTCGCATCAATCGAAGAGGGACGAAAGGTGGTCCGTGATATGGAGAAAGTTGAATATAAAGATAATATTCAAAACTACGTCCAAATCATGACCAACCTTAATACAAAGGCCAAAATAACTGGCCCCGCATGGCGTCTGGCGATGGAAAAGAAGTTACCAGCCAGTATACGCTTACGCCTGTCCCTCAAGACCTTCGATACCGATGCAGAATGGGAAGCAGCACTCAGGAAGGCAGGCCGAGAAGAGGAGGAACTGAAGGAACGGGACCACTTGTTACGGGATAGACCAAAACCCGTAAAAACTTCTTCCGAAGATAGGAAACCTGATAAGCCCAGGTTTAAGAAGGAGAAGCCCCAAATCAAAGGCGGTGGTCCCTCCAAAAAGCGAAGAAGGGAACCGGAACCCGATAAACCGGCAAAAAGACCCGGCGGAGTCAATAAACAAACGCATACCAACTTCAAAACGGCCCATGAAGGAATTCCCCAGTCCGTCATTGACGAACGAAATAAAGACGGCATATGCACTCGTTGTGGAAAGAAAAACCACGACTATAAAACATGCTGGGGACAAATTAAGGTGTCTACTACAAGGGCAGAGCGACCTACTCTACCTATTAGACATAGGGCTAGGACGGTAGCTATGGTACACAGTCCGCACAACATTTCCGCCGCCCAAAATCCTAGAGGAAACAAACTTTGGGAACTAGGCGAAAATGAGGAAATGACTTAGGTCACCTCATGTGGCACCAACGGCGACGGCGTTTGGGTAGTCGGGGTTTGTTAGGATACGAGACCGGAATCGAAATTGGGAACCCCCCGGGGCTGGGGTGAAGTTACTGAACGGAACCAAGCACCAGCGGTATTATCGTCTGGGTAGTCCGCCAGGGTCAGCGGGAGCCAAAATAACACCTCGACCAGGCACCCCATCCATACCAGCATGCAGGCATATTAAGTAGCGTTGTGGGTAAGAGACCTCCAGTCAGAAAGGTTGCCGAATTCATGACGATAAAATCGGCCTGAAAGATTGCGCAAGCCCACATTCCTGAACCTATCAGTCCTGAAGCTGAGTTATGTTGGAAAGAGGGGATGGTTCAAGCGCCTGGACAAGAGCAGCAAATAAAACTAGTTGGTCTCTCCAGTACGCTAGTTATTCCGCAGACCTTACCCACAAGCGTTTTCCACTCCCAGTTAGTTACTAGGGTTGGTGAAGGATGATACGGACGACCATATCACGTGTCGGGACCTTAACCCCAGAAAACATATGTGAAGTTGTAGGACACGTATCCGGGAAGTTGTACCAGCGGGACAGCACCGGGGATACCTCTATGTTGCACACACAGCTGTTTCTGGTTGGAAGATCAAACCAATCCTTAAGGGAAAAGGAATTGGAGAGGAACAACAGGTTTTGCAAAAACCAACCTCGTTACCACCAAGGTCCTAAGTATGAGAGAAAGGAGAGGCATCCAGCCTAAGAACTGATCGTACACTATCAAGTGTATCGGTGAAACGCCGAGTAGGGATTTAGGATTTTCTTTATTAATAGAAAACCAGTTTGTCTGAGGAGACCTGAATGGTCGAAACTGCGCGGGCGCGGTAACAAACATCCTAGTTGTTATCAAACCTCAGACATGTCGAAACAAAAAGATGACGGTTCGACCCCTCATCCAAAGAAACGCGCGTTTGACATACCAAAACCTACACGATATGACTGTCCCGAGGGATATGCCCATATCCACGTTTTGAATCCAAACAGACAAAGATACAAAATCCGTGTTCTGTTAGATTCAGGATCCAACGTGTTCCTAATCAACAAAGACCTCGTTCAGGAATTAAAAATTCCGTTCACAGAGAGACCGAATCCGGTCACAATTCAAGGCTTTGATGGAGTACCATCTCAATCAGGAGGAAAATTTTATACGCGTCCATTATGGCTTGAAATTGGACGCAATAAACACTTATCCGAAGTTGCATGCGAAATCGCAGCAGCAGGAGACTATGGGATGATTATCCCGTTTGGGTGGTGGCATTCAGAACACCCTCTATCGAACATTGGGGATTCCGATAACTGGGAATTCGAAGACCCTAAATGTAAAACTACTTGTGTGGAAGAAGAAGACGAAGGAATTGCAGATATGTTCGAATACGACGAATCGGTAGTATGGGATGAGAATGCGATCCAAATTGGAAGAATCAGAACTGTCGAAGATCTGAATGAAGTTAACTTCGACTCGCTCCCCAAACACTACTGGGGATTCAAGAAGCTCTTCCTACCGCAGACGTCGGCGAAGCTACCACCGAGGAGAATATTTGATCACGAAATCAAGTTAGTTGACAGAGCAAAACCATCTTGGGGACCCATCTATCCACTATCCGAGAAACAATTAAAACTCCTACGCGAATACCTTAAAGAAATGATCCGACAAGGAAAGATTAAACGAAGTCAGTCGCCATTCGGTGCACCGATCCTTTTCACACCGAAGGCTCATGGCCGACTACGTTTGGTAGTGGATTACCGGAACTTAAATAAGATCACCATCTTAAACAAGTACCCGTTACCACTAATGTCGGAACTACGCGATCGAGTGGCAGGTGCAACCATTTTTTCAAAAATTGATTTAAAAGATAGGTATAACCTGATTTGGATAAAAGAAGGGGACGAATGGAAAACAGCTTTCCGAACCAGATATGGGCACTACGAATACAACGTAATGACTTTCAGACTAGCTAATGCTCCGGCAACGTTCCAAGACATGATGAACGAAGTTCTCCGAGAACATCTTGACCAAGGCGTTGTCTGCTACCTCGACGATATTCTCATCTATTCAAAGACCGAGAAAGAACATATCGAGTTGGTAAAAAAGGTTCTGCAAAAATTAGCAGATTTCCAACTCGCGATTTCAATTAAGAAATCCTTCTTCCATGTAAAAGAGGGGGAATTTTTAGGCTATATAGTAGCCGTCAATGGGGTGTCTATGAGAACCCGAAAGGTGGACTCCATCTTAGACTGGAAGCCACCTAAGTCGGTTAAGGAAGTCCAGGTATTCCAAGGACTTGCGAATTTTTACCGACGCTTTATAGAAAACTTTTCTAAAATCTGTGCTCTGATCACGGAAACATTAAAGGGCGATCCGAAAAAGTTCCGGTAGGGCCCGGATGTTAGGCATAAAGAAAATGCACAGACCTCTCGGTAGGGTAACTGCGCACAGACCCTCATTTATCGAGAGCCTAACACCCCCCTCCGGCCCCGCTCTGGGGCCCGCACGTCCTTAGCGAGATTTCGAAGAGTTGCGTCCCATGACTATAATGTCACTTCAATAGAGCCCGCTTCATAACACCATATACGTCACTGCCGTCCGTCCGACCGGAAGCTGTTCGCAGGATATATAAGAGGGCACCTCTGGGTACCTCTGAGAAGTGGAACGGAGGATATCCGTCCCAGGCGCATTGAGTTATTAGGCTTTACAGATAGGTATCCTAACTATGGGCCGAAAGTAACGGGACGTTTTCAATTCGGAAATCCGCAACTACTCCTACAGTGCCCCAGAGGCCATAGGGGATAGATATGACACCAATACCTATCTGAAAGCCGCTGTATGTTGGTTGGTCCTAGAAACAGGATCCCTCGAGAGGTGATTCTCTTTGAGGCGGGGCGGACCGAGGGGAAGCTGCTCCGACTTAGAAGACCTAATAGGCGGTAGACTTATGAGTGTTGGCGCACCGTCTACATAGCCTGCATTATGCATAGGTACCCGACACATACGGTGGCCATTGTGTGAAAATCGGAAGAGACTACTGGAACGATAGTCAAGACGACTGCAGTTTCAGACAGGAGTCTACTCGTCTCTATAAATCGAAGACCAGTCATTCGAGGATAATCACGCATCCTACAATTAGATGGAAAAGAGTTTTATGAGAACGTAGATGGTGTGTGAAAGTTCAGGGTCAAACAGTGTTCGCACTTGTTAGGACTATGAGACGTTAGCGTACAATCTTGGATAAATACTTAGTTATAGGAGAATTAGATGTAGTCCGCGAACACTCAGACGCGGGATATAAATATCGAAGTGCCTCCCAAGCTTTTAGACACAATCAAGGAACGGAGAAGAGACCTTAACAATATAACATCGTTTTACCTACGAATCTTTATAAAATTATTTCCCTTATCGATTAAGCGAGTTCCTAGTAGTCATAAACGAAAAGAACGACCCTGAGCCTTCCTAGACAAATCTCCGTCTATCACGAAAGATTCAGGCCTAAGTCTTCTCGACAATTATTCAGAGTCGGCTTCTCCCTAACACCGGAACAAGAGGCAGCTTTTCAAGAACTTAAGAGAAGATTTACTTCTGCCCCTATTCTACACCATTTCTTTCCCGAAAGAGATAGGGTCGTGGAAACAGACGCTAGCGACTTCGCTTTAGGATGCGTCTTATCGCAGTTCGTGGAAAAACGACTCCATCCCGTGGCGTTTCATTCCCGCAAACTGAACTCAGCGGAGCGGAATTAAGAGATCCACGATAAAGAACTATTGGCGATCCTAGAAGCATTCAAAGAATGGCGCCAATATTTGGTTGGAACCGAAAAAACCGGTTACTGTCTACACTGATCACCAAAACCTCCAATATTTCCTCACCTCAAAGGTCTGGAGCGGTCGACAGATCCGCTGGGCGCAGAAGCTCGCAGATTACAATTTCGAAATTGTCTACCGCCCAGGCACCAGAGGAGGAAAACCGGATGCCCTTAGTAGACGGCCGGAGTACCGTCCTGAGGAGGGAGCTGCACATCGCGAGCAAGCGATCTTGAAGCCAGAACATTTCCAAATCAGTTCAATTACAAGAACTAAGATGGGGGAAATTCGAATCTTCTTGGTTGCGGGAAACCCTGAAAGCGATATCTCTGCTGACGACATCCAAGAGGAACCTAGATGGAACGATCCTGACTCCATTATCCGGGTCAAAAGGTTAGATACAAGAGCAAGGCTACCAACCAAAGGCTCAAGAATGGCAGCGGGCCATGATCTCTACGCTCTGCAAGAAGACATAGTCCCGGCAAGGGGACAGTTAATAGTTGGAACCGGTATCGCAGTAGGATTACCGGTTGGAACATATGGAAGAATTGCTCCCAGAAGCGGGTTAGCCGTTAAAAGCGGGATTTCAACAGGTGCCGGAGTAATTGACGCGGATTACACCGGAGAACTCAAAGTTCTACTATTCAACCACCGAGATGCGGACTGTCACATCAAAGAAGGGGATCGTATCGCCCAACTAGTGATAGAAAAGATTAGTACCGCTGATATGATGGAAATAGATAGCCTGGATGAAACAGAAAGAGGAACGGCGGGATTCGGTAGCACAGATATTGCTACAAGAGCTCTGACTATCCAAGAGATTGAACCAGTAGTCAGCCAGCTCCATGCGTCAAAAGATCAGAATAAACACTGGTAAGACGTATCCGAAATACCTGAACGAATCCTCATGACTAGTACTATACTAGCCCGCTGTAACGGGGGCTCCCTCTGGGAAGATGAATCCCGAGGTTGCGACCGCACCGAAGTATTCTTTCAGAAGTAAAGATAAAGATAATCAACAGTAGAGTTGAAAAAATAAAACGGTAAAACTTAATATCGTTAAGCCGCAGCTTTACTCAATTAAGTCCTGGTCTCGAGAGGTAGTTGATTGCCAGAGTAGAGGAGAACTCGCATATACTTAAGTAGGTTTGGTATGCTGCCAGTTACTCCCCATCACTACCCTGCGTTCGTGAGCACCCAACTCCCGTGGGCTGTCTAGCCAACCTCTACGGATCGGACCAAAGATCCTCCGTAGCGAACTAGACTACTCCGTGGATTTCTAACATCAACCCGACAGAAGTGTTTTAGCCGCTGCATCTCCAATGCAACCGCAGGAGTAAAAACTCTTCATATCGTGGTCATGCCAGTGGCGAGCTGTCATGCCCGTGCGGATACTATACCAACTATGGAACTCTCTACCCATATACACTTAGTCTTCTGCAAGCATTCGCGGCTCCTGAACATCTATCCGGTTCTACTCATTTCCATATCATTCCGGAAGATAGCCACGTAGCTCCCCCGAGAGACCACTCCGGAGGTTGACTACCAATAGGCGCTACCCACAGTCAACCCTCCTAGAAGTAGGTCATGTCGTGACCTCAGACTAGTGTCTTAGAGTCCTTAACGATTCTCCAATACTATTACACTTTCGGGGCAACGGACTTCGGTTACCTCGCCTACTGGCCTCCGGTAACCTCACATACTACTTCTTACTTCAAAGTGGTATTACTCCGTCAGTTCTGGTCCGTTTTACACGAAACCACCTGGAGGCTATTCTCCAGGTTCTCCTCTGTCCCCTCATATATCCTGCGGACAGCTTCCGGTCGGACGGACGGCAGTGACGTATACGGTGTTATGGAAGCATCTCCACCTGGAGACTTTTGCTAGACTTACAGCAACTCTTCAGGCTGTAGCCCATGACGCTAGGGACTTATAACGGGGCCGGAGGGGGGTGTTAGCAACCACACCTCCAAGTTACAGCTTGTTCGGAGCTCAACTGGTTGTGCGGGAGTGATCCGCACAATCTGAGATTCGAACACCCTATGTAGTTTCGCGTGACAAACAATCTAGTAACTTCCCCCGAAGTCCTGCGTAACAAGTTACTTTCAAGGTAGGGTAACTTGACTCCATAGCAGGGTAACCCGTGGCCCAAGGCAGGGTAACCCTAGTCCGAAGGTAGGGTAACTGTACCCCGAGTTACCCTACAGAATAGGGTAACTTTACCTGGACTCTCCGTCGAGTAATTCAGGGTAACTCCCAAATTGACTACTTGGGTTACCCTACAGAGTAGGGTAACCCCCAACCATTACTAGGACCTATGTACCTTTGGTATGGCCTAGCATGCCCGACTGAGGTACCTAACCACCGGTACCTCCACCTGGTAGACCTAAGTCTACCACCAGCCCTACCGCGGTAGTCTCTTGATGTTAGGCGGAAGCCGACTCTGATTAATTGTCGAGAAGACTTAGGCCTGAATCTTTCGTAATAGACGGAGATTTGTCTAGGAAGGCTCGGAATTGTTCTTTTCGTTTATGACTACTAAGAACTCGCTTAATCGATAAGGGAAATAATTTTATAAAGATTCGTAGGTAAAACAATGTTATATTGTTAAGGTCTCTTCTCCGTTGCTTGATTATGTCTAAAAGCTTGGGAGGCACTTCGATATTTATATCCCGCGTCTGAGTGTTCGCGGACTACATCTAATCCTCCTATAACTAAGTATCTATCCAAGATTGTACGCTAACGTCTCGTGGTCTTTAACAAGTGCGGACACTGTTTGACCCTGAACTTTCACACACCATCTTCGTTCTCATAATTCTTTTCTGTCTAATCGTAGGATGCGTGATTATCCTCGAGTGATCGATCTTCGATTTATGGAGACGAGTAGACTCTTGTCTGAAACTGCAGTCGTCTTGACTATCGTTCCAGTAGTCTCTTCCGATTTCACATAGTGGCCAGCGTATGTGTCGGGTACCTATGCATAATGCAGGCAGTGTAGACAGTGTGCCAACACTCATAAGTCTACCGCCTATTAGGTCTTCTGAGTCTGAGCAGCTTCCCCTCGGTCCGCCTCGCCTCAAAGAGAATCACCTCTCGAGGGATCCTGTCTCCAGGACCAACCAACATACAGCGGCCTTCAGATAGGTATTGGTGTCAAGTCTATCCCCTATGGCCTCTGGGGCACTGTAGGAGTAGTTGCGATCTTCGAACCGAAAACGTCCCGTCACTTTCGGCCCATAGTTAGGATGCCTAACTTTGAAGCCTAGTAACTCAATGCGCCTCCGACGGATTTCCTCCGTTCCACTTCTCAGAGGTACCCAGAGGTGCCCTCTTATATATCCTGCGAACAGCTTCCGGTCGGACGGACGGCAGCGACGTATATGGTGTTATGAAGTGGGCTTCATTGAAGTGACATTATAGTCATGGGACGCAACTCTTCGAAATCTCGCTAAGGACGTGCGGGCCTCACAACGGGGCCGGAGGGGGGTGTTAGGCTTGCGATAAATGAGGGTCTGTGCGCAGTTACCCTACCGAGAGGTCTGTGCATTTTCTTTATGCCTAACATGAGCTCCCTCCTACAAGGTCTCGCCTCGAGCACCTTTCTTAATTAACTCTTATTTAACAAAATTCCTTTTAAGACCCGATGTGGTCAGGGTAAAAAACCTTCCGGCGTTTGCTTGTCCACCGTAGGAAAACCTTTTCCTCATCGTCTTACTTCTTCCTGTCCTGGCATCTCTGGGTTGTCTCGATGAAACTCTTCGACTACTTCCTCAGCATTTTCCATGCCCGTAGCGGGTTCCCAAGTATTTTCATCTTCCGCACAACCCTGCCATTTCACAAAATACCATAGCTCTCGTACCTGCCGGTAACGATTGCTGATCCTTTTCCTATATGTCCGTATCTCGCTGCGGACAATTTTCTCTATTTCCCATTGCAGGTCCCCTTCGACCTCCTCTGGTTCTCTGGGGGGTTGTCTGCGTTCTGGATGAACCGATTCTCGATATGGTTCAAGCAAGGATACGTGGAAGACCGGGTGAATATTCCATCGGTCGGAAATGTTTAGTCTAAACGCTCGGTCGCCTCTTTTTTCCAGTATTTGGAACGGCCCATAGAGCTTGGGCGCTAGCTTTTTCGATTTCCGTCTAGTGCGTATGTTTTTCGCGTTTAGCATAACTTTGTCGCCAATTTTGAACCCAGGTTGCTTTTTGGCTTTCCGATCGTAGTATTTCGCCATTCCTTCCCGTGTCTTTTCAAGCGAGTTCTTCGCCTGTTCATGTATCGTCTTAATCCAGTTCGCGTATAGGGTAGCGCCGGGGTTTTGAACCTCACGTTCTTTCATCCACTCCGTTTGGGGGTGGAACCCATAGTTCGCGTAAAAGGGTGACATTCCGTGTGCATTGGTTGCAGAGTTGTTATACGCATATTCTGCTAACGGCAACAACTGATACCAGTCGTCCTGGTCATAGTTAATAAAACTTCGGAGATATCCTTCCAGCACTTGGTTGGTTCTTTCTGTTTGTCCATCCGTCTGTGGATGATATGCCGTCGACATTCGTCGTTTGATATCCAACGCCTTACACAATGATTCCCAAAATTCCCCCGCGAACTTTGAATCCATATCCGAAATGATTTCTGTCGGTAAGCCATGTAGCTTCCAAACTTCCCTTAAGAATGTATTTGCGACATCCTTTGCCGTCGCCGTAGTCTGTAATCCAAGAAAGTGTGCCATCTTCGTGAATCGATCCACAACTACCATAATTTGTGTACAACCTTGTGATTCTGGTAGTTGGGTTATGAAGTCAACTGATATTGATGACCATGCGGTAAACGGGGTCTGTAGCGGTTGCAACAATCCATACTTCGCATGTCGTGGTGATTTATTGTGTTGACATTCATCACAGGATCGTACGTAGTCATTGATCCACTCGGCTAATCCCTTCCAGTAGAAATCTCTCATGATGATTTCAAGGGTCTTTTCTTGTCCGAAGTGTCCCGCTATCTTTGCATCATGGCATCCTTCGGCTATCTTGGTGTACAACGCTTGGTTGTCCGGCACGAATAGACGATTCTTATAGTATAGGAGGTCGTCAATTAATGTCCAGTTCTTGGGGAATTCTTTTCCTTCAATTCGGAGCTTCGACAAGTCCTCTCGTCGTTTTAGCCAGTCTTTATCCGACAGCGTTGCTTCAAGAAGTTGTTTGAGGAACTCAGGATTAAACCTTTTCATAGTCTTTTGTCTTAGCATGGCCGTTGATAATAGTATTTTCTCTGGCATTTCTTCAATGTCGTACCAGGACAAATTTTCGGTTGCCGATGCTTCTAGCTGACATATGGTGGGCTCTTGTTCCTTTATCGTCAAGCTTCTTGTAGCGATGTCGGTACTCCCGAATCCTTGGGCTCCTCTCTCAGTCTCGTCTAATTTATCGACTTCCATTAAATCGGATGTGTCGATTTTTTCCACTATGAGCTGAGCCATTCTGTCTCCTTCCCGGACCTGACAATCAACATCCTTGTGGTTGTATAGCAAGACTTTGAGTTCTCCCGTATAGTCGGCGTCTATTGTCCCTGCGCCGACTGAGATTCCGGAACGTACTGCCAGCCCGCTACGGGCCGCTACTCGTCCATATGTTCCTGCCGGCAGGCTTATTGCTATTCCAGTATCAAGTAGCGCTTGACCTCGTCTAGGTATGATGGCGTCGCTTATGGCATAGAGGTCATGTCCGGCTGCCATTCTTGAACCTTTGGTGGGTAACCTCGCCTTATGGTTCAATCTTCTTACTCGGATATATTTGTCCGAGGTATTTGTTTCTGGCTTTAGCGCCAGGTCTTTCTCATCGCTCCAACCTAGTACTTCTTTTCCTAACCCTTCTTCCTTCTCCTCCTGTAGTGCCAACAGCATTACTTGGAAGTGTTCTGGCTTCAAAACGGTTTGCTCGCGATGCGTAGCTCCCTCCTCAGGACGGTACTCCGGCCGTCTACTTAGAGCGTCAGGCTTTCCTCCTTTAGTTCCTGGTCGGTAGACAATCTTAAAATTGTATTCCGCCAGTTTCTGAGCCCATCGGATTTGTCGTCCGCTCCAAACCTTAGAAGTAAGGAAGTATTGTAGGTTTTGATGATCGGTGTAGACCGTCACAGGTTTTTCCGTGCCGACTAAATATTGTCTCCATTCTTTGAATGCTTCTAGGATTGCAAGCAGTTCCTTGTCATGGATTTCGTAGTTGCGCTCTGCCGAGTTCAACTTTCGTGAGTGGAAGGCAACTGGATGTAGCCTTTTTTCCACAAACTGTGACAAGACACAGCCTAAGGCGAAGTCGCTTGCATCCGTTTCTACCACCGTTTCCCGGTCTGGATAGAAATGTTGTAGAATGGGCGCAGTCGTAAAGCGATGCTTTAACTCTTTGAACGCTGATTCTTGCTCAGCGCCCCAATGAAAATCCTTTGGATTTCCTTTTAGTGTCTCCGTTATAGGTTTACACACTCCGGAGAAACTTCGTATAAATCGTCGGTAAAAATTGGCAAAACCAATGAATATCTGGACTTCTTTTACCGACGCCGGCGATTTCCAACTTAATACGGAGTCGACTTTCCTCGTGCTCATAGCCACCCCTTCGACAGATACCATATATCCCAGGAATTCTACTTCTTGGACATGAAAGACTGACTTTTTCAAGGATACAGCTAGTTGGTAGTCTGCGAGTCTTTGCAAGACTTGATCGACTAACTCAACGTGACTCTTTTCATCCTTTGAATATATCAAAATGTCATCCAAATAGCAGACCACTCCGTAGTCCAAAAATTCATGCAGGACTTGGTTCATCATATCTTGGAAGGTTGCCGGAGCATTAACGAGCCCGAAAGGCATCACCTTGTACTCGTAATGGCCGTATCGAGTTCGAAAAGCTGTCTTCCACTCGTCTCCTTCTTTAATTCTTATCAGATGATAGCCGTCTTTCAGATCCAGCTTCGTGAAAATCTTAGCTCCAGCTACCCGATCTCTGAGTTCGGACATCAGTGGCAGTGGGTGTTTGTTCAAAACCGTAATGCGGTTGAGGTTTCGGTAGTCTACAACTAACCGAAGTTTGCCGTCGGGTTTCGGTACGAACAGCACTGGTGCACCCGCGGGGGATTTGCTTCTTGTGATTTTTCCTTGATCCATCATCATTTTAAGGTATTCTCTCAATGCGGCAAGCTGTTTTTCTGACAAGGGGTATATTGGGCCCCAGGGCGCTTTCGCGTCGTCCTTTAGTTCGATTTCATGATCGAACGTCCTTCGGGGCGCCAACTTTTCCGCTGTTTGTGGCAAGAATAGATCCTTGTGTCGCCAATATTCTTGAGGTAGCGATCCCAGGACTATATCGTCGGGACTTTCACTAGCGCCAATTCTTCCAATATATGCAGCGTTTTCATCGAAGACTACTGTCTCATCGTATTCGAACATGTCGGCTATTCCTTCATCTTCCTCCACACATTTTTCGCAACATTTTGCGTCGAACGACCACCTTTTTGGGTCTTCAATGTGGGATATAGGATGTTCCTCATGCCACCAGCCGAATGGTATGATCATTCCGTATGATCCAAGTTCTGCTATTTCGCAGGTTATCTCAGACAGATGCTTATTTCTTCCTATTTCTAACCATAAGGGGTGGGTGTAAAACTTCCCTCCGGAGACTGCTGCGGTCCCATCAAACCCATAAATCTTAACTGCGTCCGACCGTTGTGTGAACGGTAATCGGTGTTCCTGTACCAATCTTTGATTGATGACGAACACATTTGAGCCTGAGTCCAACAGGACTTTAATTTTTTGTCGCCTATGGTTTAAAAAGAGGTAGGCGTCTCCCTCAGGGCAGGAATATCTTTTAGGTAGAGACGCATAAAGCTTGCGTCTTCGCGGCTGTCCACGATCTTCTTCTGGCTTTCGTTTAGACATTGTGTAACATGATGTTTGTTACCATGCCTGCACGGTTTCGACCATTGAGGTCTCCTCAGACAAACTGAATTTTTCTTGGTATATCGGGCAGCCCACTACTAGCGGTCTTTACCTCCTGCCGAGGAGTTCCCATACCTTCCACTTTTTCTACCTGTGGAACCAAACTTGGGGGTCTCTGCCATCGTCCAGATATCATGGGGACAAGAGCCGGGTGCGTAGGGCTGGTCGGCTGTCCCTTTGATAACCTTCCCGGGCTTATTATCCACCCTCGCTTAACCGTAGACAGTGTCCTCATTTTATCGGGTGCCCGTCCGGTACCAGCGCGGCACCTAAGAAGTAATAAATAGAGGTGAGGTCTAGAGCTCTTGTACCTAGTGGTCGAAGATACGCCTCGCTCATCCTCCTAAATCTTTCATCTTAGCCCTACTGTCGCTCCTGTCGGTACCCTTGGTGCTGTCTGTTTCCTGTCTAGGTTTTGGTCCTTATCGGAGACCTTTCAGATTCCAGGTCACGTGCCTGACTACCCAAACAAGCATGTGTTCGGGGCATTGGGGCGAAACATACGTTATTACCTTGGGAAGCATAGAGGCGCCGCCAATGTCAACATTGCTCTTTGTTAATCCTCTTGTCTCAGCAAGAGGGACGCGTGTACTCCCACTCAGGTCGTCCAGCATGGTTGCTTGCCTCGCTTCGGTCTCTTGTTTTGCCGTTGATTTCGATTCCTAGAGACCATGTGTCTACTAGACTACCCGAACACCGTCGTTGTCGGTACCTTCATGAAGACTTATGTCACTTCTTCGTCTTCACCTAATTCCCACAATCGGCTAGTGGTTCTGACCTGTCCAGCTTGTGCGGGTCTTCGAGCAGGTCTTGGTGGTTTGGTGGACCTTGCTCGGTTAGGGCCCATTCGTAATGGTCTTCGGCTTACTGTTGCTGCCGATATTTGAATGTTCCCGTAGCACGTCTTATATGTGTGGTTCTTTTTTCCACATCTCGTGCAATTGTTGTCCTTTTTTCTCGCATCTATAACGCTTTGCGAGATTCCTTGGTGGGCTTCAGACCAATTTGAATGCGTGATCGGAGCACTTCCTCCTAATTTCTTAGACGGCCGTTCCGACTTGTGGTCCTCTCGTTTCCTTTTTCGTGAGGGTCCCCCACCTCCTTTTATATAAGCCTTATCTCTTCGTGGCTTATCAGGTTTTTCGTCTCTTGAGGATTTATCTTTTGTATCCTTAGAGGAGGTGTGTCGGGAACTGCCTTCTTTCAGTAACTTTTTTCGGTACTGAAGGTCTTCTTCTGCCCGGCCGGCCTCTATTACAACATCCTCCCACTCCTCGTCGGTATCGAACTTTTGGAAGGAAATACGGGTGAGAATGTCTTCGGGCAAGTTTCTTTCAACTGTCTCTCTCCATGATTCACCTGTCATATTGGCTTTGTTATTCAGGTTGTGCATGATTCGGAGGTAGGTTTGAATGTTGCCCTTGTATTTTACTTCCTTCATGTCCCGCAGGGCTTGTCGTCCTTCTTGTAGAGGCGCAAAAGCCTTTCCTATTTCGTATGAGAAGCGGGTCCATCTTCGAAAATTCCGATTTTGGGTTTCGCCCTGTAGCCCGTCCATCTTTCTCCGGTACCATATCGTGTATGGTGTTACTATCTTCCCCTTGGTACGGTTGAGGGCGTATATGACCCGTTCCCGGTCATCTCTCCAAATGTGAGGATTTCGGTCGAAATAATCGATACATTGCTGGAGCCAAATGTGTACATCCTGGTGCTTTTCTCCTTCAAAAAACGGTGGTGCCTCCGCTGGCCGTTTTGTGTTCACCACGAAGGCTTCTGCCAGGACATTCGCCAGGTCTGATTGTTCTGGGGTTAGACCCCTGCGGCGCCTTTCTGGCCCACCGCCTCTTTTTCCTTCATCATCACGGTCACTGTCGTCACCGTCGTCATCACTAGGGTATCCTCCTCCTCCTTGTCCAGGTGGTGGAGTTGCGTCTGAGGTTCCTTCCCGACTAGCTTGGGGTTTCTCAATTTGTTTCCCCTTTTCTTGTCTAGTCGGTCTGGAATAGTACTCCTCATCATCTTCCACCGATTCCATCCTTACACGTTTGCTAGCTTCCGGTTTTTCTTTTGGAGTCTCTTTCTTTCTCGAGGAAACGAGGAGTTCTTGGACCGCTTCACCAATCTTTTTGAGTTCACTCTGTTGAGACGAGAGTGCCTCACGAGTCTTCTTTGCCTCGTTTTGAAAGAGCGTATCTCTTTCCTTGAAGGCACTATTTACCTTCCGGTCTCGGTCCTTCATTTCCTTTCTGATTTCTTCTACTGCTTGTTGTAGAAGAATGTCCCGTTCAAGCGTGGTCTGGTGTAACTGCGAGGTAACCCCTTCGTGATGGTCTTGTCTGGCAGCTTGTTGTGCCAAGTTTTCCGCGATTTCCCTTACTATTCTTTCTTGTAGAGACTTTACTTCGGTCTCTACTCCCTGACACTGCATCAACAGGACCCCTATATCTTGATTATGGAGTTCCTTTCCTTCGGCAATTTGTTTTTGAACTTCAAATAGCCGGAGCGCGTTTTCCTGTTGAGCCCCCGTGAGCTGGGCAAACGCTATGTTTGCAGAGTCGATAGAGGATGTAATGTCTCTCCGGACATCGCGTAATACCACTCCTACTCTTGCAGCTAGCCTTGCCAAGTCGGCTGCCTGATCCCTTGGCCTCGGAGTGGATGAGCGGGACGAGCTGGGAACACTTGATGCCCGTGACCCATCTCTTGGGGGACGCCTTATTCCCGGGGGGAGTGATGAAGGTTGGCTCGGTGCATTTTCTCCTTCGCTCCCGGTGTCCATCGCATCTTTATCTTTTAATTTTTTGGGAGGTTCTCTCCATGGCACCGGCGTTCCCGGACCTTCAGGGAACCATGATGACGATGGTTCTGTCATCTTTTCCTTTGATGGGACTCGGTCTTAATGTGAGTTCGGGTGGTTCCCGAGCCTCCACGCCAAAGGTATAGTAGGTATGGAGTAGCTATCAAAGGATCCTTCTTCACTGGTGTCCCAGTCGAGGAAAGGTTTCCAAACGAATTCTGGCCCGTACCAGGTTTCGTAAAGCTTTTGAAATTGTTCCTTCGTAGGAACTAGAGTTGGGTCGGTATACCACGAGGGAGCTTCTTGTTCCAGAAATGGTATTTCTCGGGGCTCCGACAGACCGGATAACACTGACCTAATAGTAGGGTAGTGTACTTTGGTCGGTGGTTCGAATATTGAATTGGTTCGGGAGAGTTCCTCAAGCGTGTCTAATCCGACCGTATCATCAAACGCAGGGCAGTGTACCGTATCATCTATCGCAGGGTAGTATACCGTGCTTTCAACGGACTCGTCGTCTGCGTGACTCGAACCCATGCGCTTGCTTAGCGCAGAGTAGTAACCGACTTATTTAGTGAGCCTTGGTAACAAGGAGAGCTAACAATATAGTGTTAGGCGGAAGCCGACTCTGATTAATTGTCGAGAAGACTTAGGCCTGAATCTTTCGTAATAGACGGAGATTTGTCTAGGAAGGCTCGGAATTGTTCTTTTCGTTTATGACTACTAAGAACTCGCTTAATCGATAAGGGAAATAATTTTATAAAGATTCGTAGGTAAAACAATGTTATATTGTTAAGGTCTCTTCTCCGTTGCTTGATTATGTCTAAAAGCTTGGGAGGCACTTCGATATTTATATCCCGCGTCTGAGTGTTCGCGGACTACATCTAATCCTCCTATAACTAAGTATCTATCCAAGATTGTACGCTAACGTCTCGTGGTCTTTAACAAGTGCGGACACTGTTTGACCCTGAACTTTCACACACCATCTTCGTTCTCATAATTCTTTTCTGTCTAATCGTAGGATGCGTGATTATCCTCGAGTGATCGATCTTCGATTTATGGAGACGAGTAGACTCTTGTCTGAAACTGCAGTCGTCTTGACTATCGTTCCAGTAGTCTCTTCCGATTTCACATAGTGGCCAGCGTATGTGTCGGGTACCTATGCATAATGCAGGCAGTGTAGACAGTGTGCCAACACTCATAAGTCTACCGCCTATTAGGTCTTCTGAGTCTGAGCAGCTTCCCCTCGGTCCGCCTCGCCTCAAAGAGAATCACCTCTCGAGGGATCCTGTTCCCAGGACCAACCAACATACAGCGGCCTTCAGATAGGTATTGGTGTCAAGTCTATCCCCTATGGCCTCTGGGGCACTGTAGGAGTAGTTGCGATCTTCGAACCGAAAACGTCCCGTCACTTTCGGCCCGAAGTTAGGATGCCTAACTTTGAAGCCTAGTAACTCAATGCGCCTCCGACGGATTTCCTCCGTTCCACTTCTCAGAGGTACCCAGAGGTCCCCTCTTATATATCCTGCGAACAGCTTCCGGTCGGACGGACGGCAGCGACGTATATGGTGTTATGAAGTGGGCTTCATTGAAATGACATTATAGTCATGGGACGCAACTCTTCGAAATCTCGCTAAGGACGTGCGGGCCTCAGAACGGGGCCGGAGGGGGGTGTTAGGCTCGCGATAAATGAGGGTCTGTGCGCAGTTACCCTACCGAGAGGTCTGTGCATTTTCTTTATGCCTAACACTTGACTCCGGTATGGGTGTAGGTTTGGCTACTTGTAATAGTACTCAGTGGAGTCTCGTTACACCCGCAAAGAATTAAAGAAATTCAATCCCGAATTTCTGGAGCAGATTCAGAAGGCCATTCCAGGCGATAAGGAATGGCTGAAGCGAAGAAAAGAGTTAGAAAAACTCTGAGACAACAACAAACCTTTCCTAAAGGATTGGACCCTAACCGATGATTTGCTTTACTATAAGCAAAGACTATTCGTACCAAACAACCAAAGCCTTTATACCACGACAGCCGAAGGGTGTCACGACGTAAAGATTGCCGGACACTTCAGACAAGAAAAAACTGTCGAAATCATAATGCGAGACTTTTATTGGAAAGGTTTGGCAAATTGGATAAACAATTATGCACGGTCATGTGACGACTGTCAACACAACAAGTCACCACGTCACGCGAAGTATGGTCTACTTCAACCACTATCAATACCATATGCAGCTTGGACATCCATATCCGTGGACTTTATAACACAGTTACCGCAAAGTCAAGGATGTACCCAAATAATGGTAGTAGTTGATCAATTCACCAAGATGGCTCATTTCATCGGATTAGAGGGAACGGCTACCGCGAAAGATGTCGCTACCGCCTTTACGAAGGAAATATGGAAGCTACACGGCTTACCATCAGAAATTGTCTCGGATATGGATTCCAAGTTTGCAGGAGAATTTTGGGAGTCATTGTGCAAAGCATTAGATATAAAAAGAAGGATGTCAACAGCGTACCACCCTCAAACTGATGGACAAACTGAACGTACCAACCAAGTGCTGGAAGGATACTTGCGAAGTTTTGTCAATTACGATCAGGATGATTGGTACCAGCCCCTACCCCTAGCCGAACATGCCTATAACAACTCGGCTACGAACGCACATGGAATGACACCATTCTACGCAAACTACGGTTTTCATCCCCAAACGGAATGGATGAAGGAGCGCGAAGCGCATAATCCAGGAGCTACACTATATGCCAACTGGATAAAAACGATCCATGAGCAAGCACGGCAATCACTCGAACAGACACGAGAAGCTATGGCCAAATATTATGATAGAAAGGCTAAGCAACAACCAAACTTCAAACCCGGCGATAAAGTAATGGTAAACGCAAAGAATATTCGCACCCGCCGGAAGTCCAAAAAGTTAAGCCTAAAACTTTATGGACCCTTTGTGATTCTGGAAAAACGAGGAAGCTGGGCATTCAAACTCAACATATTGGATCCTTGGAATATACACCCAGTTTTCCATGTCTCTCTGCTGGAGCCCTACAGAGAGTCGGTACGAGCAGACTGACAATAACCTCCCAGGGAACCTGAAGATATTGAAGGCGACCTACAATGGGAGATAGAAAAGATTGTAAGACGTGAGATACGCTCTTACAGGAAAAGAGTCCGTGGCCGCTACCAACAGATCCGCGATCTATGGTACTTCGTTAAATGGCCGGGCTGTTCCGAAGATGAGAACACTTGGAAACCTGCAACGGGGATGGATAATGCGAGAGAATTGGTGGAAGAATTTCATCGCGATAATCCGGAAATGCCACGACGGGCAGAGGAAGGACGATGAAGATAAGGTTTTCCTGCCGTGGACAAGCAAACGCGGAAGGTTTTTTACCCTGCTTTCATCGGGTTCTTAAATGATTAATGTTTAAAGTTTTATTATATAATATTTAAAATTTAATGTTTAATTATACCGAAGGGGCATTCGAGGCGAAGCCCTAGAGGAGGAAGCTCATGTTAGGAGTACCCGATTCCGATAGCCTAGGAGTACCTTAGGTAGGGTAACTTTACCCGAAATCGAGAATCTTAGTCTCCAACACCCCCCTCCGGCCCCCTTACGGGGCCCGCCCGTCATCATACACATCAAGCTTAGTTGCGTCCTTGTTAGGAGTACCCGATTCCGATAAGCCTAGGAGTACCTTAGGCAGGGTAACTTTACCCGAATCCGAGAATCTTAGTCTCCAACACCCCCCTCCGGCCCCCTTACGGGGCCCGCGCGTCATCATACACATCAACCTTTGTTGCGTCCTGTGACTATATGGTCACAGAATTAAAGGTGTCAGAATAACACCGTATACGTCGCTGCCGTCCGTCCGACCGAAAGCTGTTCGCAGGATATATAAGAGGGGACCTCTGGCAAGACCTGAGAAGTGGAACGAAGTCAATCCATCAACTACTCAGGGAGTTACTAGGCTTCAAAGATGAGACATCTTTGACACGGGCCGTAAGTAACAGGACGTTTTCGCACAAAGGTCATGAGATGAATGTTAGGAGGTTCGGGGTAACGAACCAATGCATTCACATCCACCCTCCGACGATTAGAAAGAGTCTAGAGCTCCTGGAAACACTACCAAAGAAGTCAGCGAGCTTCGAGGAGTGTTGCAACTATGATAAGAGGTGTACCGCAGTTGCGGGATTTACAACCAACACAACACGAAGGTCCACCCCCTCTACATAGAACAACCAGGAGTTGCCGACCGAGGGATTATGAGACTATTCAATAGAATGGCCTCTCCTCTATGAGAAGAGAGTCATCAGAATGAATTCTATCGGTTAGTTGTTGAGTTATCACAACTAGAAGTCACCGACTCCGGCATATCTGCATATGCAGTCTCGTATCAAGATTGATCCTCTTGGTAACGAAGAGAACTATTGGAGCCAACAGAGTTCGACTTGAGAACTCGGCTACAGATCTATAGACTCTGAGGATCGGATAATTACTATTGGTGACAAGTATGTCTCCCGGGCAAGAAATAGTAATTACTGAAGATGGTGTGATGGTTCTCAGGGTCTCCCGGTGTTCGCACTATCATGGAGAACCCGACGTTGCGCATTAGATTTGAAGAGGTACATATTTTGTATGCTAAATAGATGTAGCCCGCGAACACTCAGACGCGGAATATAAATATCGAAGTGCCTCCCAAGCTTAAGACATTATCAAGTAACGGAGAAGAGACCTTAACAATATAATATTGTTTTTACGATTCTATTTTACTTTCTTGCACTCTTAGTAGTCATAAACGAAACGAGTTGCTTCCGAGCCTTCCTAGACAAATCTCCGTCTATACAAATGAATCTCGATTGGCCTAGACAACCATAAATCTATACCGGTTGTCTCCGCCTAACAGTCCTGTGACTATATGGTCACAGAATTGAAGGTGTCAGAATAACACCGTATACGTCGCTGCCGTCCATCCAACCGAAAGCTGTTCGCAGGATATATAAGAGGGGACCTCTGGCAAGACCTGAGAAGTGGAACGAAGTCAATCCGTCAACTACTCAGGGAGTTACTAGGCTTCAAAGAAAAGACATCTTCGACATGGGCCGTAGGTAACGGGACGTTTTCGCACAAGGTCATGAGATGAATGTTAGAGGGTTCGGGATAATGAACCAATGCATTCACATCCACCCTTCGACGATTAGAAAGAGTCTAGAGCTCCTAGGAACACTACCAAAGAAGCCAACAAGCTTCGAGGAGTGTTGCAACTATGATAAGAGGTGTACCGCAGTTGCGGGATTTACAACCAACACAACACGAAGGTCCACCGCCTCTACATAGAACAATCAGGAGTTGCCGACCGAGGAATTAGGAGACTATTCACTAGAATGGCCTCTTCTCTACGAGAAGAGAGTTATCGGAATGAATCCTATCGGTTAGTTGTCGAGTTATCACAACTAGAAGTCATCGACTCCGGCATATCTAGAGATGCAGTCTCGTATCAAGACTAATCCTCTTGGTAACGAGAAGAACTATTGGAGCCAACAAAGTTCGACTTGAGAACTCGGCTACAGGTCTACAGACTCTGAGGATCGGATAATTACTACTGGGGACAAGTATGTCTCCCAGGCAGGAAATTGTAATTACCGAAGATGGTGTGATGGTTTTCAGGGTCTCCCGGTGTTCGTACTGTCATGGAGAACTCAACGTTGCGCATTAGATTTGAAGAGGTACATATTTTGTATGCTAGATAGATGTAGCCCGCGAACACTCAGACGCGGAATATAAATATCGAAGTTCCTCCCAAAGCTTTAAACATCATGAAGCAACGGAGAAGAGACCTTAACAATATAATATTGTTCTTACGATTCTATCCTATTTTCTCGCACTCTTAATAGTCATAAACGAAACGAGTTGCTTCCGAGCCTTCCTAGACAAATCTCCGTCTACAAGAAAGAATCCCGATTGGCCTAGACAACCATAAGTCTATACCGGTTGTCTCCGCCTAACAGAGGGACAGGGGCCCTCTCTGTTGGGGCGTCCTCCAGTGCATCAGTTCTGTTTTGGGGAGGGAAAAGGCAACACCTATGCGTCTTGCTTTCGACGTGAGTGAGGACGCGACCGCCTGCAGCTTCTGCACGTTACGCCTGTAGGAGGGTGAGGCCACTGTTACAGTGAAGTCGTCGACATAGAAGAGGATTATTCCGTTGGGGACCGGAAAGTGGAGGGAGGAAACGTAGATCACGAAAAGGAGAGGTGAGACAGGTGACCCCTGGGGGGTGCCGACTTGGACCGGCGAGAGGACTTTAGGAGAACCCTGGTATAGGAGGCGGCATTGCCTACCATGTAGGAAGGACCGGACCCACGAAACAAGGTAGGGCTGAACGCCTTTTTCCCGAAGCTTACCACACAGGGCAGCTGAGTCGACGTTATCAAAGCCCCCCTTGACGTCAAGGAAGAGTGTGGAGGAACAGAGGGCCATGCTGTGCGAAAGTCGGACCTCATGTGAGAGGGTAGCGAGGGCGTCAAAAGTGCCCATGCCTGATAGCGAACCACATTGGTTAGAGTGGACAAGGCCAAGGGCCCGAGTAACTGCGGCTAGCCTTACAGCTACCACACGCTCCAGGATCTTGAATAGGGTTTGGAGGAGGACTCTGATGCGGAAAGAGGCTGGTGTATCGTAGGATGCCTTGCCAGGCTTGTCAAGAACAATACCGTTGGCCTGCTTGAGGGATGAGGGGTGAAATCTGTATAGTAGGAGGGGTGTAACGTGTTCGCTAGGAGTTAATCACGTTTCGGGAGGTGTACGATAGTTGACAGGTGGCCTGCTCTTCCGGAGAGGAGGCGAGAGCTGTGTGAACTAAAGGAGGCTTCGGAGGTGTACTGGAGAAACTAAAGAGTAACCGTTCAACTAAGTATATTGAAATACTGTCTGTCGAAGTCTGTCCTTTCCATCGTGGAATAGGACGGTCTTTAAATACACAAATCTGTTCATGTCTAGCATGAACGAAACTAAACAAAGGTATCAAGCGATACTCTTTGGTAAAACAATATAAGTATCAAATCGATACTTAAAACAAAACATAAAACAAACTAAGTATCAAAACGATACTTCAAACAAACCAAGTATCAAAGCGATACTTTAAAACAAAACATAAAACAAACTAAGTATCAAAACGATACTTCAAACAAACCAAGTATCAAAGCGATACTTTAAAACAAAACATAAAACAATATCCTTAACCGAGTACCAGTACTGGTTACATTCCCCAAAACAAAACAACTGTTTAAACAAAATCAAGTTTCAGTAGTCCTGAAAATTAGAGTCCTCAGAAGGCTCGAAAAACTCGCTTTCTGCTAGCATCCAATTATCGGCATTGAGACACCAAACACAAGTAAAAGCCTTAATATAACAGCGGGACTCATAGAAGGGTAAATCACAATAATCACGAATACCAGATTCGCGAGTCAGTCTCCACCCATGCCTCATTGCAATCAGGACAGTAGTCTACCCATAGGATAGCGAAATAGTCTTCAGGTTGGATAACATCGCGGTTCAACAACAGTCCAACAAGCTGCTGTCGCTGCCTCACATTGATCTCCTCATAGTTTGACATCGTTAAGGTATTCGGATGGTGTAGGTGGCGCTTCAGATGAAGTCATCGAGAGCCTGCTCCATGGTTTGGTTCTCTTCATCGCTGCTTTCAAATTCGGACTCAAAGTGCGGGGCCCAGAATCCTTCTCGAGCCTCGAGTTCCTTGTGCCATCGTTCTGTTTCTGGCACAGTTGGTGACCAGCACATGGTGATATAGTTGATGGTCGGTGGTAGGGAGTTGCCAGGCATGTTCGCTTCCCACCATTCATTCACCATTTCCATAGCGTGCTCCAGTCCTTCTAACGGTTCCCAGCTGTTCTCACTTGTAGGGTATCCTTTCCATTTGACGAGGAACTGATCATTTCCATGCCAAAGGCGGTGGTCTCAGATTTCTTCAACTTCCCATTCCTCTTTCTTGTCAATGGTGATGGGAGCGGGGCGGGAGTGAATTCGTCCAGGGAACTTAGAGTCGTCATTAGGGTAGAATCGTTTAACAGAGGAGGCATGGAAGGTGGCAGTGGGGCTGCGGTACATGCGTCCATCCATCTGGACAGTATAGTTTTCGGTGTGCTCATCGAAGGCTAAGACCTTAAAGGGTCCTCTCCAGCGTGGTTGAAGCTTCTTGCTTCGTCCGGGGGTGGAGATGAACATGCTCCCGTTAACCATAAGCATATTGCCAACAGGAATAGGCACATGTTTGCGTCGTCGCTTCTGGGCAGTAGCGGTGCTTCAGAATCGTGCAGCTTTGATAGCTTGGAAAGCGTCATTGCGTATTGCCTGGTGCCGGTTCAGGTGATCATCTGAGTCGGGAATTGAGGAGTTCTTGAAAAGAGTGGTAGGTAGGAGGGGGTATTGTCGGCCAAAGACTGCTTTGTATGGTGACATCCCAAGGGTATCAGAATATCCGGCATTGAGGTATGCTGCAAGCTCGACAAGGGCGGGTTCCCAATTGGTCTGTCGTTCATTGATAAGGTTCCGGATTCCGGTTTTCACTTCCCTGATCTTGCGTTCAGCTTGACCATTAGTTTCATGGTGTCCAGGAGCGGCCATGATGTGGTTGATTCCTTGAGAGGTGAGGGTTTGTTTCCAGAATCGAGAGGTAAAGCGGGAGTCAGCATCGCTGACAATAGACAGAGGGTATCCATGGGGTGTAAAGAGGTTTCGCTGGAGGATGTTCCATGTATCCTTGGAGGTGTCGGTAGTCTTCATAGGTTGTAGCCATGTATACCCAGAGAATCGGTCAACAGCTACCAGAATGGTATCATATCCGGCAGACTTGTTGAATGGTCCTGCAAAGTCAATAGCAAAGGACTCAAAAACTTCGGAGGGTAGTTGGAGGGTTTGAGCTCTTCCTTCAGGCAACTGAGTACGTTCCTTATTAGCCTTGCAGAGTTCACACTGCTTAACGAAGTCTCGGAAGTCCTGTCGCATTTCTGGCCAATAAATATATTCACAGGCGTAGCGGAGGTTTCGATCTGCGCTATGGTGTCCCTTGTTGTGGATTTCGGAAATGACATATTCTCTGATAGTCGTGCCGTTGAACATGTGGCCCTTCGGTATGTATAGGCATTGGTAGCCGTACCGAGTAGCAGTATAGACCATTCCATCAGATACCTGGTAGGTTGCGAGATCTCCATTCTTGGTGCTATCTAGTGCTTTGAAGTAGATTGGGTCATGGCGGTATCCCTTGATCATTTGACTTCGGAAGGCGGTGGTGAGTTCATCTGTAGTAGTTCTGACATCGCATTCATCTTCGATAAGAGATCCCCTAGACGGCTCGATTGGTGCTTCCTCTTCTTCTTCAAAGGTTTCATAAAGTTGGCGGCAGTGTTCAGGAATAGTGGGAGGCATAATTGAGACGATAGTTTCATTATTGAAAACTCGGAGGGGTCCACCATAAAGGGGACGTGGGTCTATCGGGGGTGTAGAAGGGGGTGGTACAAAGGATGGTGCATGTAGGAAGGCTGCTGCTTCCTCGAGTTGTGCCGTTCTTTCGAGTTGTTCTAAGTCTTGATGTCTTCTTGGGGCTGGATTACCCACAGGGGCAGATGATCGGATCGCTGGGGGTTTCCATGGTCCTGAAGGTCTGTTACCGAACTTAATCTCAGTTTGGTGAAAGGGACATGTATCTTCATAACAGTGGGAGTAATGGAGCGTGCTTTGTTCAAGGTCTTGAGGTGGCGTACTGCGGAGGGTGCAATCATCTTTCCATTCGTCTTCAAGATGTTGGCCTCGCTCTGTTCCTGCCGCAGCGTACATAGTATAGGAGAAAGGAGGGGATGGAGAGGTCGTGTTGATGGAAGCTATGACTGGTTCTTCCTCATAGGCTGTGCTGTCGGGACTGTCGTCACTTTGTCTAGTGTGGTCATGGACAAGAGGAGGGTTCTGGAGTGATTGGTTCTCATAGATGCGGGAGAGGGCATCAGCTAAATAGTTGGTTCTTCCTGGGGTGTAGATTATTTTGGCGTCGTATTTGCTGATTTCTCCTATCCATCGGGTTCTTCTTCGTCCAGGAACCTTTTCAGTCTTTAGGTTCGTAAGGGGTTGATGGTCGGTAACAATGGTGAAGGCAGTTCCCATCAGGAGGTGGTTGAAAGCGGCAAGAGCATCGATCACTGCAAGTGCTTCCTTGTCTGTGGTTCCATAGTTCATTTGCGAATTAGTGAACTTCCTGCTGTGTAATGCTGCCGGTCTCGCTTGTTCATGGGTGGGTCCTTGTCCAACCCAAGCTCCAACGCCAACATCAGAGGCGTCGGTTATCAACCAAATGGGTTCTTCTTTGGACAGGTCAATAGGCCGTATAACATTTGCGTCTTTAATTAACTCCTTAATGTTATTAAAGGCTCAATCATGGGTAGGGGTCCAAACGAATTCAGCATTGCCGGTGAGGTCCGTGAGTGGTGCCGTAACAGTGGCGTGATGTGGGAGGAACTGGGAGATGTAATTGACAAGTCCAAGGAACTGCATAAGTTCCTTTTGATTCTCAGGTGTAGTCCATTCCGTCAGGCAGGATATCTTTCCAGGAGATGCATGTATCACTTGATCATCAATTACATGTCCAAGTATTTCTAGACTATCGGCAAACAGGGTGGATTTGTTTCTGCTGGCATAGAATTTGTTTTCTCTCAGCTTGTCGCAAACTAGGCCGATATGGTGCTTGTGTTCTTCCTCAGAGTTGGAGAAGATGAGGATATCGTCAATGTAGATCCATACAAAATGATGGAGGTACTCGCTAAGCATATTTTCCATAATTCGCATGAAGGTGGCGGGCGCATTCATATCACCCTGTAGCATGACTCGGCTAACGAAACTCCCGAAGGGTGTCTTGACACTATTAATTCGCTCACTTTCCAGATCTAACCGTGTTTGGAAGTAGGCGTCGCTTAGATCTATCTTGCTCCGGAATCTAGCTCGTCCAACTGCATTCAGGATCTGAGTTTGATTGGGGATCGCAGAACTGTCCATAACTGTATTGTCATTTCGTAGTTTGAGATCGACAAGGGGGCGGATTCGCTTTCCATCTGCCTTAAGTTGAACAAACATAGGTGCAGCACCTGGTGCTTGTGATCGGTAGATGACTCCTCGCCTGAGGTTCTCATTGACCCAGGTATTGAGTTGGTCTTTGTATGCTTCCGGAATGGTGTATGTTGGTTGATTCTTGAGATTAGTGGGATCTTTCAGGCGGATATGGTGGTTTATTTCCCTCATAGGAGGTAATTCTTCTGGGATTCGTTCAGGGAAGACATCGGAGTACTCATCCAACAGGCTTAGCGCTGTAGTCTCACAGACAGCGGCTCGGAGTTCTCCGCTTGTTGGTTTGCAAACAACCCTGACCTTATGGTTTGGGAACTCGATAACTGAGTCTCCACACTTGATGGTAGCATTATGGCGATTGAGGAAGGGCATCCCAATGAGGGCATCGTATTTTGCTAGGTTCCCAACAAGCATTGTTTGTGGAGGTAACGAGACTGATCCTAGCTGGACGGTAGCTTTGCATGTCTTATGGCTAGTTGAGCGAGATCCCTTAACTGCCATATTGACAGCTAATGGTTGTTTGAGGGTTTCGGTAAGTAGACCGTAGGCAGAGACGAAGGTATTGCTGATTATATCTCGTCCAATAGCGCCGGTATCGAAAAGGACCCGTGCCTGTTTCCCATTGATTAAGATAGTCCCTTCTAATGCTGGATAAGGCTTTGCCATCGGTGGATGGGTGCTGTTGCATTCTATTTCGATATAGCCGATGTGAATTTCTTCAAACTCGCTCGATTGCTCGCCATTATCACTGAGTTCAATGTGGTTTGTTGACGCTTCTTGCTTAACTTTAACTGCCTTTCCTTTGCCTTTCTTGGTGGGACAATTTCTCGCCATGTGTCCGGTTTTACCGCACTCAAAACATTCACCTTTCTCCCTTCTCGATTCTTTAGTGGATTTGCCTTTCTTCTTGTAGGATCGGGGGTTTTCTTCTTCTGAGTTGTTGGAGGAATTTCGTCAAGGCTGTCTATTGCTACTGGTGGATGTTTGGGTTTTGTAGGCTTTGGGTTCATGAAGAATGGCGTCCTTTCGTTCAGCTCTAGCTATGATGGTTGCAAACTCGTCATCTTCGTCCTGGAGTGGCTCCACTTCACGTCGAAGAGTAGGGTGCATGCAATCGTAGAACCTTCGTTTCAGGATGTAGTCTGAGATGCTGTCTTCCGCCATCCTGTTCTTAAGCATCACAAGATCTGTCGCCACATCTGTTATTCTTTTAACGTGGGACCCGTTGACTTGGTGAAGTTCATTGAACTGTTTGAACAGGAGATCGTTTGTGATAGAGGATTGGAACCGAGCTCTGAGATATTCGATTACTGTGGAGCCTTTTAGCTTCGGGTTTCCTCTATTTTCCTTATAGCATTAGTGGTATGCATCGACTGCCTTTCCTTCGCAGAACGATCCTATCCAAAGGCCAGTAGTTGCCTTTTCAATATCAACCTTTTTCAGGAGGAGGTAGTGTGTGACTTCGGTTGCCCATCGCTCAAAGGCTTCAGGCTTAAGGTCCTTTCCTTCTCCCGTGAATTTTGCGGGAAGGTGGATCTTAATGTCAGGTAACGGGATATCGTCTTCTGGTGTATCTGCGGGGCGGGACCTCGAAGGTCCACCACCTGTGCTGGCCATGTCGGACTTGCTGCTTGAATCTGGGTCTTGAGGAGGCTCGACTGCGGGTTTCTTTCTGGGAGTAGGAGGGACTTCTTCCGGATGGTGAGGGGGTTCCGTTGTATCGTCCTGAGAGTCCTTTGCAGGACGCTTGCCTTGCTTCTTCTTTGTAAGGCCTTCTCGTGGGATTCGCTTCCCACTTCGGGTTGTCAATGACTCTATGTTGAGGTTGAGCTGAAGCCGAATGTACCGAGATTCTGCCGCTTCACTCCGCTAGCGTTCCAGGGTGGATATCGATAGGTTGATCAGGCCTAAATCCGAAGACAGGTTCTTAACTACTTGCTGAGGTTAAAAAAATGTAACGTGTTCGCTAGGAGCTAATCACATTTCGGGAGGTGTACGATAGTTGACAGGTGGCCTGCTCTACCGGAGAGGAGGCGAGAGCTGTGTGAACTAAAGGAGGCTTCGGAGGTGTACTGGAGAAACTAAAGAGTAACCGTTCAACCAAGTATATTGAAATACTGTCTGTCGAAGTCTGTCCTTTCCATCGTGGAATAGGACGGTCTTTAAATACACAAATCAGTTCATGTCTAGCATGAACGAAACTACACAAAGGTATCAAGCGATACTCTTTGGTAAAACAATATAAGTATCAAATCGATACTTAAAACAAAACATAAAACAAACTAAGTATCAAAACGATACTTCAAACAAACCAAGTATCAAAGCGATACTTTAAAACAAAACATAAAACAAAATCCTTAACCGAGTACCAGTACCGGTTACAAGGGGGCTCAGGAGGGAGGTGAGGATCTTTGGGTTAGTACTGTGGACTCTTTTCCAGACTGAGTACGGGATGTGGTCGGGACCGGGGGCGGACGAGCTTGAGCTGGATGCCAGGGCCTTAGAGACCTCTTCTTTTGTGAGGACGTCAAGGTCTCGGAAGAGGCGTAAGATAGCAGGAGCAGAGGAGGATTCCTTAGAGGGGAAAAAATGGGTCAGGAGGGCGGTGTTGACAGCAAGTGGAGTGTCGGCGTCCGGGAAAGACGGAAACCGGTCCGGGGGGCATCCCATTGCGAAGCATTTGGCTGTCCAGACAGTCTTCGGGGTTGCAGAGAAGATGTCATTATCCTCGAATGACCGGTCTTCGATTTATGAGCCGAATAGACTTCTGTCTGAAACTGCAGTCATCTTGACTATCGTCCCAGTAGTCTCTTCCAATTTCACATAGTGGCCAGCGTATGTGTCGAGCACCTATGCATAATGCAGGCTTCGTAGACAGTGCGCCAACACCCGTATGTCTACCACCTATTAGGTCTTCTGAGTCTGAGCAGCTTCCCCTCGGTCTGCCTCGCCTCAAAGAGAATCACCTCTCGAGGGATCCCGTTTCCAGGACCAACCAACATACAGCGGCCTTCAGATAGGTAGTGGTGTCATATCTATCCCCTATGGCCTCTGGGGCACTGTAGGAGTAGTTGCGGATTTTTGAACCTAAAACGTCCCGTTACTTTCGACCCGTAGTTAGGATGTCTAACTTTGAAGCCTAATAACTCAATACGCCTCTGACGGATTTCCTCCATTCCACTTCTCAGAGGTACCCAGAGGTACACTCTTATATATCCTGCTAACAGCCTCTGGTCAGATGGCCAGCAGCGACGTATCTGGTATTATGAAGTGGGCTTCATTGAGATGACATTATAGTCATGGGACGCAACTCTTCGAAATCTCGCTAAGGACATGTGGGCCCCAGAGCGGGGCCGGAGGGGGGTGTTAGGCTCCGGTAAATGAGGGTCTGTGCGCAGTTACCCTACCGAGAGGTCTGTGCATTTTCTTTATGCCTAACATTTTCTATCAATTAGATACAAGACCTCTGGCGCTATCAGATTACACCAGAAGTTACCAATACCCATTCAAGATTAGGTGTATGTCGGACAGCTCCAATAGGGGTCCCTCTTAGAGGCAGGAGGTCCAAGGGGAACCACACTTGAATTGGAAGACTGGGGATGCATGAAGCCTTTCTATGATACTAGCGTGTCGAGACTCATGCATGCATATATTAATTATGCACCAGTTCCTGACAACGAACTTAGCTAGTTCTTGATCAGAAGGGACGATTGGAATGATAGCCATCCAGACTACATTTACATACTTAGTCCATTCAAGCCTAGAGATCAGAAAGAGATCATTGGGAGATAGGACGCTATCTTCTCAGGATAAATATCTCGTTTCAATTAAGGTTGAAGTGGTGTACGAATTTTCAGGGTCAAACGGTGTTCGCACTTAGTAGAAACTAAAGTTAAAAGCTCCTTGGTACAAGTTAGTATAGGAATACTAAGTACCGGTAGATTAGTATAAATAGGTTTAAGGTCTCCGGGTTAGTTAGAGGAAGCAAGCAACGGAGAAGAGACCTTAACAATATAATAAGTTTACAACTACGAATCTTTATTCTTTAATTCTTTACTACTTTACGAGTCTTCCTAGACAATCTCCAGTCAAAGATTCAGGCCCTAGTCCGACCGATAAGTCTGATCTCGGCTACAGCCTAACTGGTTACCAGAGGCCTGTAGGCGAGGTGACCGAAGTCTATTGCCCTGAAAGTGTAATAGTATTGGAGAATCGTTGAGAACTCTGAGATACTAGTTTAAGGTCACGATAAGACCTACTTCTAGGAGGGTTGATTGTGGGTAGCACCTACTAGTAGTCAACCTCTGGAGTGGTCTATTGAGGGAGCTACGTGGCTATCATCTGGAATGATAAAAATGAGTAGAACTAAATAGATATTCAGGGGCCACGAATGCTTGTTGAAGACTAAGTGTATATTGGTAGAGAGTTCCATAGTTGGTATAGTATCCGCACAGGCATGACAGCTCATCACTGGCATAACTGCGATATGAAGAGTTTTTACTCCTGTGGTTGCATTGGAGATGCAGCGGCTAAAACACTTCTATTGGGCAGATGTTAGAACACCACCAAGTGGTCTAGTTCGCTACGGAGATCTTTGGTCCAACCTGTACTAGTAGAGGTTGGCTAGATAGCCCATGGAAGTTAGATGCTTGCGAATGCAGAGTAGTGATGGGGAGTCACTCGCAGCATACTAAACCTACTTAAGTATATGCGAGTTCTCCTCTACTCTGGAATCAACTACCTCTTGAGATCATGACTTAATTGAGTAAAAGCTATGGCTTAACGATATTAAGTTTTACCATTTTGTTTTTTCACCTCTATTGTTAATTATCTTTATCTTTACTTTCAGAAAGAACACTTCAGTGCAGTTGCAACCTTGAGATCTATCTTCCCAGAGGGAGCCCCCATTACACTGGCATCCTTGCCTTGAAGCCTCTAACATTCAACATTATGACTTTGTGTGAAAACGTCCCATTACTTACGGCCGATACCAAAGATGTCTTATCTTTAAAGCCTAATAACTCCCTGAGTAGTTGACAGAATATACACATGATGGATCCTTATCGCCATAATATTGTTTATGGCTTGCAGGATGTTTAGCGTTATGTATTTACACCTTACTCCTCACATAGGAGAATTCCAGAATCTGACCTCAATGTCATGTAATTAGTACTATCAAGTATTCCATATTACAATTACACTCTTACTGATATTGTTAATCTTGTAAATACTTTATAAATGATTATTATAAATGGCTCAGTCTTGTTATATAGTGTATTAAATTTTTAAGTTTTCAATCCCTTTCTAAACCTGAGTTACTTGGCAAATAATAACCTATCCAACTATATATTATAACTGCATTACAGTTGCTGTGATGCGAAAAATTGTCACAATTTTGATATAGAAGGTTGGTCAGGCTCTAGGCTTCCAGAATCATACCATAATCTATAAAAAACATACCACATTTTCCAAGCTATTGCTTAACCTTAAAAATTACTCCAATATCTTCAAACTTCTAGAGGATATTCTCAATCATTAAGCTACCATCTCATTTAAGAAGAAATATTTTTCACAAAATTTAATAATCTGAATATATACCACTTTCTGCAATCATGAAATCTCACTTACCTAAATTACTCATTGGAAAAAGCAGATTTCTTTTTTATAAATTGACTATATATTTCACTAGTCTGATGGCAGATTGTAGTTAGAATTTTAATGAGATTTGACAATTCTTGAAGTAGAAAATCATGGTTCTTTGAAAATTAGTTGTATTGAAAAAGTGACCCATTACTGGGGGGTAATCCATTACTGGTTGAAATACGTTAATAGATTTCTCAAACCTGTAGCGACAGAGCTACAAAACAAACCATGAAACTGGAGACAATAATGTACCATGCAATGCAGCAAGGTGGCCGGGAGAGACCCGGGATCAGTATTAGCACCGAGCCTACCGGCCCCACTTGGTTTGACTGCTGGAGGTATGCGTGTCTACTGGTACAATCATCGGGGTTGCCTTGCTTTCTGCGTTGGCTGAAGATACCTATATTGAAAAACCTCCTTTTGTCAAATGTTAAAAGCAGAAGGTTGCCCTTGAAAGAGGGAATGAAGTCAGACTTGATAAATATCTCTCTTAAAGAATCTGTCCCCGCCATCCCATCTAGAATCAATAGAGTACCTGAGGTACTATGAATTTTGTATCATTACTATGAATTTTGTAGATGTGAATCCATACCCGAGAAATAGCATATCCCGAGTGATAATCCATGTTTGAATCTGGGAACACAACTGACCGGACCACGTCCAACCCATATTGGAGCTGCTTCAGGATTCTACCGGTAGAACCATGATATTATTACCGGTATGATACCCACATTCACGCCAATATTATCACTTGGAAATGAAAATAAAAAAAACAAACCCACGAGAACCTAGGAAAACTAGAAAAACAAGAGAAGATGTGAAAACAAGACAGAACTAAACTGAGACTGATGATGACATATCCCACCCATCCAACCTAGGCCATCCCATAGTAAAGCAGAGGAAAGATAAAAGAAAAATGTGTAAAAGCAAATAAGTATACCATGTAACTTGAGGGGTAGAAGGAAAAAACATACGCAAACCCCCAGCTAACTAACAAAGCAGTGTGGACATGCGAATAGAATACTTTGTGAACAAGTTAAAAAAACCACTAACTTTTTGCTGACAAAAACATTCCATCTCTGTATACTACTTGAGCGACGATTAAACAAACAAATACAACCAGCCCATGATTAAAGACCACGCCAAGTCCGGAAGCTGGTGTTGTTCAACTTCCCACTTGTTTTTCCATCTGTTTCCAGCTTTCTCTCTCCTGAGCCAAACGAGAAGGACGGGGTAAGTAGTCAATAACGGTAAAATCCAGGGATATGATCGATAACTGCCAAGGTGAAACAAGGTGCAAATAGTAAGATGCCCTCGATAGGACCAGGCTTTTCTTTTTTCTTATTCAATTTGGTGATCTGTCTATCCATCAATCTAGCCCTTGAGCAAAGGCTGAAATAGAATCGGGATATAATAGACTGACACAGACCACCTGCAAACAAAAAAAAGTGAGAAGTAAAAATCCCCCTAGGAAATTAAGAAAGTGTGCGAAATAAAAACTTAGAACCACTCGTAACATCCGATAAGATACGAACTCTCTCACTCTCACGCCCCCTCCAACACGGCGACCCCAGAAAGTAAGAAACGAGCAAACTAACGCCTCCGCATAGCTCGACGCCTCCTGGTCGCAGGTGACTTTTGCTCCTCTAGCGCCTTGTTATTTTCTTGGTTATCACCAGGGTGCATCTCACCAACTGGAGATGCGTTCTTCGCAATCCTATCCCGGGTGCGGCGAGGGCTGCTTCTCGGAGTTTCCACTGCAGGGGAACGATTCCTGGTTGTTGGTTTTTTAACAAGCTCTTCCTCCTCCCCCTTTGTCGCCTCATCGTCAATGTGTTTGTTGCTCGGGTGTGTCTCATCGACGGGTGACTTGCTCTTTGTGTTTACCGTCAAACGGGAGGATTCTGAGGCCTTGAGTGAGCGGGATGTAGCTCTCTTCTTGCCTTCAGCTGAAGGACCGGCCCCTTCAATTGGCGGTAGGTATACTTGGAAGAATTGTGACCGAAGAAAAAAAAGGGTTCCTAGATCATCGCCTCCACGCAGGACAGTAATATTTTTGAAGGAATTGCCATTGGGTGGTTTTTCAGGACCGGTGCCGTTTTCTTCGAGAAGGATACGCTCAATTTGCCCCGGGGAATGGACATCATGCATTATTTTGTCCTCAACGCCAGCAACCGATTGTCGCATTTGGGCCGGAGGGTAGGATAATTGCATAATACCGGTTGCCTGATCGATGGCTGTAACCTGTAAATTGAAAGTGTTAGCTCTACTACAGCTAATGATCAATATATCGGACTCAAATGGGACAGGTATACAATAGCATATTTCTCAATCAGGCTGTAACCAACAAATTGACGTCTTAAGCGGAGTGCATCATTAACACGAATTACATGGTACCGAGCCATAGTAGTTAGTTTGATTGACGCTGCCTGACCTGCTAGGACCGGGTTTATGATTTCCTTCTTCTGCCCCCAGAAGGACTCCATGGCACGATCCTTCATGAACAGGAATTCGTCGTTGGCCCGACGATACATGATTGAGTCAATCTGATCACGGAATTTTTGGCCGTATTTACCTTGCTCAAGGCGCTCTCCGATAGTACTCAATTGTGTTCGGAAGCGGGTGTCATTCCAGAATGATGGAAGAGCGTCCAAGTCCAAATTGCCATTGAGGCGACTAGATTCACTACCACTGACCTCCCTATCGAATCCTGGGAGAAGAGTGTGGAGTTTCCCCTTTTGCTCATCGCTAAGCAAGTTGAAATTTTCGGGAGTGACGAGACTCTGTGAATGGTTAGTTTGAAAAAATGCAGATTGTTAGGTAGGAAAGCACCTGCCTCAAATCGGCTCACCAACGGGTTTCTGCGCTCAATGATTGGAGGCACCCATGGCTTTTCAGGGTGCTCTTGACTACGAGGAGTAATCGATCTCTCTGTTACCCTCCCTGGTTCAACGTCAAGTCCATTCTTGACAGGCGAATCTATGGCTTCAGAAACATCAACGGCTGCGCCCTTCAGTTTAGTCGCATCTGCGATAGCATCCTTTGGTTCAATATCCTTGATAGCATCCTTTGGTTCAATATCCTTGATAGTATCCTTTGAGCTAATATCCGTGATAGCATCCTTTGGCTCGGTATCTGTGATAACCTCCTTTGGTTCAGCGTCTTTTGGTTCAGTACCCGTGATAGTGTCCTTTGGTGCAGTTGTGTCCGTGATAATCGGATACTTTGGTCCAGTTGTATCCGTGATAGCATCCCTTGGTTCAGTTGTATCTGTGATAACATCCTTTGGCTCGGTTTCAGTTGCATTTGTGATAGCACCCTTTGGTTCAGTTGTATTCGTGATAGACCTCCTGAGTTTCTTGTCGTGTGAACCTGTTGGTGAAGATATAGTTATAGCCTTTCTCTTATTCCCTCCACGAACTCGAGAGGAGGGAGGGCAGGGGATGGGTTCAGGATTAGGCGCGACAGGAATGCCTTGGTTAGCGTTTGCCAAACTCTCCAGGCCATAAGTCGCGAGCGATTTTTTGGCAGCTATCCTACCCGACGAGCGACGTGACATAGTATCCATTACTTAAATCTATGTATTAAAGTTAGCTTATCCGTTTGATGAGAAAACGAGCAACACCTGGCGGGTTGATGATCAGGCTAATGTGGAATGGAAGTACGGTACTAACAGTAATTTGGACAACTAAATGAAATCGCGGTAAGTGTCAGGATATGGAGATTGCGGATGGTTCAAACTAGAATGGCAATCCGTTCGACAATTTTTATATCGCCGGTGGAGATGGAATAGTACTAAGTCTTGATGCGACGCAATAGGATGCCACGATAGGAGGTCTGATTAGAAGAAAAAAAAAGACAAAAAAACAAGAGGAGGTAATCGTGACACTTATCAAGCGCCGCTGTAGAGAATATATATATATATATATATCGGGCGAGGTAAGGTAAAGGAGAAAAGTGCAGTAGGAACAAACAGAAAACAGGCGAGCAAAATTATTCGCCTTCTGTTCCGCTGGTGGATATGTTGTATGTATGTATGTGTGTGTATATGCGGAGAAAGCGCGTATGGCTGAAACTGGGAGAGAAAAGGATGGGTGGAGTAGGGAGGAGGGGAAATAAAAGGTGAGAGAGGAAGAGGACTACTTGGTGGGAGATGAGAGGAAGTTTGACCACCGTATCGGTAGGAGAGAGTATAGTATAGTAGTTCTTGGGAAACCTACCGTGCAGAGACAAGAAGACGATCGCCACAACGCGTGCGCCTTGCGGCTCCCCACACTAAGCAAAAATTACCCTAACCCTTGCCGAGACTTGGCGAGGCTCCGAACCCGTTGGCGTTCCCGCTGAGTCCCTTGACGACCTCCCTCAGAAAGGGCTCCTGAGCCCATCATTCATTCGGGTATGATATGATACTGTTGTGTAAAAGTGGAGTGGTATCATATGAACAAGAACCCCTTTCACCACCTACCATAGCATTATAAATCCAATTAGTGCGCTACTTCAACTTGTACCTTGTTCATTGAATAACCGGTGATGCAGTGAAGTTAAAGTTTGCGTGTAGCTGTTGGAGCCGCAGCAACCCTACCCGCACTAATTTACAGTACACACAAGCAATTTCTTGGGCTATTCCCAAATAGGCACCCACAAGAATTGCCGAGGTTACTTAGTCCCAACTCTGCCCCATCGCATGGCATCCTAGAGGTGGCAGTGGGATCGGTTCAATGGAACCACAGAAAGTCTGGACGTTGGAACGTCTTAAATATATTTGCAAAATGCCCGAGTTTAAGATCGTCCATCACTTCATCCCTAGTATCTCATTCACGTCAAATAATTCATGCAAGAACACTTGTCAATATAGGTACCCGCATTCATGCGTCTTTGCCAAGAGTGCGCAGGCCAAGCTGTTGGAACAACACATTACTTGTACTGGTACGCATCTAGAACTATAGCAACAAGAGAATGACTACAAGTCATCTTTCACCTCCGTGAATGACCTCTGTCATCGTCTCTTCTCGGAGTTCTCGACCTGCTTCTCCTCCTTCTCCGCCTGTCTCTATCCTCATTGTCCCTTCTATACCGATGTCTATCTCCACTCCTGGTTCTGCTTCTTTGCCGCCTTACTCTCACTACCCCCCGGTCTCTGTCCCAGTGTCTGTGGCTACCCCCACCATCCCGACCCCTACTTCTGCTCCGCTCCCGTCTGTCACTACGTGCTCTCCATCTCCCCTTTTCCGCGGGCTTAAACTCCCCTTTTACACCACCTCCCTCATCCCATCCCCTAGACGCGCCATCGAGAATGTTCTTTCCAGTTCTCTTTCCGAAACCAACTCCCTTACCCTCCTCCTCTTCATTTCCGGACTCCCTAATAGCCCTCTTGACCTCGCCCTGGTCAACAGGATCCATAGGTCTCTTGACAGTCTTGAATCCTAAGGCCTCACTAAGAGCATCCTGTTCCGCTTCCTTGATCATCCGTATCTCCTCCTTACGAGCTTCCTCAGCTGACGTCTCACCAGCCCCAGATTTAGCGTACCATGTGAGGTCTTTGTTTTTTTGCCATCGACCGACAGCTAAGAATCAACATGTTAGTTGGTCAAAATATAAAAAGCAAGAAAGAGAAGCGGGGAAATAAATAAGTGCAGATGGGTATTTAGCATTGATAGGAGAATTTATGACGAGAATAGCGAGAAGTGGGCAAGCGGTGGAAAGAAATGGGGGGAGGGTAACACACGGGCCATAAGAGAATGCCCTAAATAGTTTTCACGGTCTTTATCCTCCTTGACATCCTCCCATCTAAACTCGGACCGGCCGCCACGCGAAGAATCGCCCTTGCGCAGGCCAGATAGGAGATCCATCACTGCGCGGGATGAATAATAAGCTCGGATAACTCTCCGAAGGAAGGGCGAATTTGATGCTGATAGCGGTTTCCAAGCGGCCGAGCAAGCAGGTAGGCAAACGATTAGGTGACGTTACGAGATAAAAGAAGGCGGCAGGTAGGCTGATGGGTGATGTAGGCGAGTGCAGGTATGTGTCTGTCCCGTGTTTTGATTGATTGACTGGAGAGTGATCGGAATGATAGCTGAAAATGCACTAAACTACCCCAGCACCCGATGTCACACGCTTTTGCAGTTTGAGCGGTCCAGTACGGAGGGAGTATGATATGTGAAATGGGAGTGTTTGTAATACAGATACCGAAACTCCAAAAGATGCTTGTCCGAACTCGCTCAGCCTCACAAAAGTTAGAGAAAAAAGAGAGAGAGAAAAAGGAAGAAAGTGGGGGGGGGAAGAGAGAAAAAAGCAGGGGAAAAAGGAAAAAAAGAGGCGTGATTGATTTTCAACACCTCCACCTAATGAAACCTGACCGGGCCATGTGAGGTCAAGTCAAATTTCACCGCTCCGCATAAACCCTAACCACTGGCTCACGGAGCCGCACCAATACCAGGACTTGTAACCAGCTTTGGTAAGACGACGGGATCGGACAAGCAGATCTGAGTGGCCCCTGGAGAGAAATGTTGTGATTTTGTTAGCCGTGTACTTGTACGAGTTGCACTAAAACATATCCAGTCTTGACAGTTAAAATACATAAGTTATTCCTTCGTCTGCATAGTTATTAAATTTTCCGTAGGCCCGAGTGCCAAAAGCGCTTGCATTTTAAATCTAACTCTAAAAGCAGTTGTACTCGGACTTGGGATGTGATTAAATATCCGTAAAAAGTAACTTGCTAATACACTATAAACAGTGGGAGTTTTCAAAGTTAAAAAGGTAGAAAAAACTTAGCTTATCATAGATAGATGTAGTCCTTGAACACTCAGATGCAGGATATAAATATTGAAGTATCTTCCAAGCATTTAGACATCATCAAGCAACAGAGAAGAGACCTTATCAATATAATAATAATATTATTATTGTCTTTACAATTCTTCTCTACTTTATTGTGCTTTTAATAGTTATAAATAAAACAAGTTGCTTCCAAGCCTTCCTAGATAAATCTCCATTTACAGAAACGAATCTTGATTGACTTAGACAACTCTGAGTCTATACTTGTTGTCTCAGCCTGACACTTATCATATATTTGCCTATTATGAATAGTCTCTACTGTACAACTATTTCAACTCACTCAACTATATCACACTGGAACAGTCATAAATATGTTCAGAGTAATCAAATAGGGCCTTAATAAGTAGCCCAGTAGGGTAACTCGCTATAACAATAACGTAACTGTGAATATAAATATTATGATTCTTTAAGAAGATAGAAAATAAAAGATACCAAACCAATCATGCATGTACACATTCTTGATACCTTCTAAGTCCATAAAAAAACCAAATAGTAAGACAAACTACTGTGAGATGACCAATACAGAAATAGGCATGATAATTCCCTTCTTTTGGACTCGGATATCCTAGCGTATTACAATTATAGTGAAACTGTTTGGTCTGCCTTAGTATTAGGCGATAACTGAGAGCGATCTTATCAGTCAGATTAGGGCCTGAATCTTAAGATTGGAGATTATTTAGGAAGACTTGTAAAGTAATAAAAAAGTAAAGATTCCAATTTAGTAAACTTATTATATTTTTAAGGTCTCTTCTCTGTTGCTTGATCCTCTAACTAACCTGGAGACCTTAATTCTATTTATACTAATTTACCAGTACTTAGTTTCCTCATACTAACTTGTACTGAGAAGCTTTCAACTTTAGTTTTAACTAAGTGCAAACACTGTTTGACCCTGAAAGTCCGCACACCACTTTAACCTTTAATGAGACAAGATATTTGTCCTGGGAGGATAGCATCCTATCTCCCAATAATCTTTTCATGATCTTTAGGCTTTAATGGACTAAGTATATAAATGTAGTGTGAATTGCTATCATTCCAATCATCCCTTCTGATTAACTTGAAGAACTAGCTAAATTTGTTGTCAGGAACTGGTGTAGAAGTAATATATGCTTGTATGGATCTTGACGTACCAGTATCATAGAAAGACTCATGTATTTCCAGTCCTCCAATTCAACAATGGTTCTCCTTGAACCTCCTGCCAGTACCTCTAAGAGAGACTCTTGTTAGAGCCGTCTGATTGTAACGTTCCTGGCTTGTGGTTAACTAATAGCGACAGGCAACGATACTTCTCTCCTGTGTTATAATCTTATCAGGTATAACAGTTCTTAGATCCGTTAATCTACGTTATCACCGTTCGTCGGATAACGCCTGTTAAATTCTAACCAAGATATCTTCGCCTCACTATTAGGAGTACCCGATTTCGATAGCCTAGGAGTACCCTAGATAGCCTAGGAGTACCCTAGGTAGGGTAACTTTACCCGAATCCGAGAATCTTAGTCTCCAACACCCCCCTCTGGCCCCCTTACGGGGCCCGCGCGTCATCATACACATCAACCTTTGTTGCGTCCTGTGACTATATGGTCACAGAATTAAAGGTGTCAGAATAACACCGTATACGTCGCTGCCGTCCGTCCGACCGAAAGCTGTTCGCAAGATATATAAGAGGGGACCTCTGGCAAGACCTGAGAAGTGGAACGAAGTCAATCCGTCAACTACTCAGGGAGTTACTAGGCTTCAAAGATGAGACATCTTTGGCATGGGCCATAAGTAACGGGACGTTTATGCACAAGGTCATGAGATGAATGTTAGGAGGTTCGGGATAACGAACCAATGCATTCACATCCACCCTTCAATGATTAGAAAGAGTCTAGAGCTCCTGGAAACACTACTAAAGAAGCCAACGAGCTTCGAGGAGTGTTGCAACTATGATAAGGGGTGTACTGCAGTTGCGGGATTTACAACCAACACAACACGAAGGTCCACCCCCTCTACATAAGAACAACCAGGAGTTGCCGACCGAGGAATTATGAGACTATTCAATAGAATGGCCTCTCCTCTACGAGAAGAGAGTCATCGGAATAAATTCTATCGGTTAGTTGTTGAGTTATCACAACTAGAAGTCATCGGCTCCGGGATATCTACAGATGCAGTCTCGTATCAAGACTGATCCTCTTGGTAACGAAAAGAACTATTGGAGCCAACAGAGTTCGACTTGAGAACTCGGCTACAGGTCTATAGACTCTGAGGATCGGATAATCTGGAGCAAGGAGTATTCAGTTAAGAGTAGACAAGATCTTCTGAAAAGGTGGATCTTTAGACACTAAGATAAGTGGTGGCTTCTGTAATATGTGAAGTGTATAAGAAAGGCAAAAAGTGTAACATTAATGGTTTGGAGTTATTTCTAGCGTCACAATTGTGATATCTTTATATCATTTATTATATTATTATCTGCAGATTACTAATTTATTTACAACTTTTAAAAATATCTCTCAAGCTGATACTGATTCTGAAAAGATTTCACAATACTATTAGTAGTCCAATTTTTCAGCAAGACAATTCCCCGATTCATACAGCTACTACTGTAACCATTCTTCTAGAATAGTGCAATACTACTAGCAACAATATTCTACTAGAAGATTACCTTCCCTGCTTACCTGACTTGAATCCAATTAAGCATGTCTGGTTAGAGCTTAAACAATATCTTCATAAACAGTATTCAGATATTGGAAGTACTCTATATACTCTTCAGAAGGTTAAGCAACAATTGGTTGTAGTTTTGCTAGAGATGTGGAAGACTATACCATTGGAGCTTTTTGAGAAGCTATGAAGGTCAATACCTGGTTGGGTTCAAGTTCATGCTGTTATTGATGCAAGGAATTAGTATACATGTTATTAGAATTTTTCATCTAGAACTAATATAACCATTAAGTTTTGTATGATAGTACCTGAGTGATCATCATGGTTAGACATATTGCACAATAAGTGAAATCATGGGATTACCAAGACTTTTGCGTAGTGGCTTTAAGTCTTCTCAATACACTCTAGAGTTGGCTTCCACCTAACAGTTGAGAGGAAAGGTTGAACTCTCATGCAACCTCCGTAATGTTTGGATTTTGCTCATCCCTTTCAAACTAGACCTCAATTGCTTCCTGGATTTGAGATTCTAATGAATCATATGGCTCTTTCCCTTCAACCATATGTGTGGACAGCATTATCAGACTTTGTTGTGGTGAAAACTGATGATTTTTATCGTCAAACAGTCCCGATTTTCGTTGAGTATGAAATTATCGTTGAGAAGGCAGGCACTCCTTGGACGAGCAATCGGGGGTGGTGGACGCCACCACCTTGGCACGATTAGTGGGATTGGTGGGGAGTGGTGTTGCCATGGCCGTTCGTCGTTGTACTCGTACGGTTATTTTGCAACTCTGTCAGTCATAAGCCAATGTTCAATATTTCCTGTTGAGCCACAAATTGAAGTTGAACTGCAAATTCAAGTTGAACTGTCAGGCATTCAGTATGAGTGCTCCCGTTTGCGAGAAAACGAGGAACCTTGGCACGAGTATGATACCTCTTCAAATCGGTCCGGCTCTCGGGCTAAAATTTGTGTGTGGATAGTTCGTGGGTTCGTTCTCTGTGATCACCTCTCTCTCGGGAGCGGCGGTATATATAAAACATGACGAAATCATCTCCATCATCCCCCCGATCACCACACATATCCATGTTCCCCCATGCATGCCCCCATCCCCTTACTTTCTCGCTTGATAACGAAAAATAAAAAAGAACATTCTCTGCGATCTCGTGGTAAGGTAAATGTATTGAGAAGAACTTCTGCTTTCTAGAGCTTCTCAGCGATAATACCTTCAGGTTAATGCCCGAGCGTGTTCCACCATCGCCGTGGGCATTGCCGAAGACTCCAGGTCTTGTCGAAGAAGGAAACCATACAAGAGCATGCTGAGTAGTATCTTGTGGTTTCCAACAGCTTGAAGAAAGGTGTTCAAGTTGGCTCTCCAAGGTGTAGCTTCACCGAACCCATTGTGAACTTTGCTAACTTCATAGGTCGGCACCTCTCTAGGGTTTCGTGTCTTCCGTTTGGAAGACAATTTCACTAAAATGGCCCAAGTGAGCAATCAAATCAATGGTAACAGGTCATTAGCATTGACAATTTACTAGGGCTATGGGAGATATTGGGACTGTAAAACGGCAGATTAGGTTTCTGCCGACAACCGTCGTAGGAGGCGCCGTATAATCTCTCGAAATCCTCTGTCATATTATCAGCCTGCGAGCCCATGATTTGTTTAGTTTGACAGGTTAACAGGATTGCGAACACTAGTTAACGAGATCAAACATGCCTAGTGCGCCGATCTTATACCGTGTCGGGAAAACGCTCACGGCCTTCCCACGAGCTTTTGACTCAGGGTCCGAAGATTACATGGCTGCCGGAGATAGTGGATTTCAAGAGATTATACGGTACCGTGAGTGGTCCAGGAAAAGCTTCTTGATCGTTAAGGCACTAACAGGGCTTATAGCTGCTTGCATGGTTCGTCAAGGGGGGAGGGCTATCACAAATCCCAAAGACGGGTGAGCTAGAGAAACTAGTTAAGGAAACACTTGACAATGCGTTGAAAGGAACAAGGGGTGCAGATCCTAAAAAAGCTGGGAACCGATTCAACTTTTTTCTTTTCTTTTTTTTCTGACCCTTCTCTCTCTCGCTCGCTGTTTTTCACTGCTGTGGGGCGAACGGTGGCGATGACGGCGCTGGAAATGATAATGAGGGGATGAATCTCGGATGGATGGAGGGAAGACGGACATCGTGAGCACTTACCGCATGCGCAGGATCGAGGAGTTCTTAATCAAACACTCTGATGGGGGGGGTTAGCTCTGACCTTTTGCTTGCTCACTGGCTTGCTAAGCGTTGCATTGAGCGTTGATCCACTGACTGCGCCTAATATAACTATCGTCATTGAAAGGGCGACGGCGGCGGCGGTAAGAGTCAATTGCGGGTTGAGTTGCACTGTATGATATTTTTTTTTCATTTTTATTTTCTCTCTTCCCTTTTTCCTCTTCTCCGCGCTTCTGATCATGTGGTCCGGGGTGAGATAACTTACGATACGGTATGGTGCCCGCACCGGAGAAGTAGGTAGGAAGTGAGAGTCTGCTCGCACCACAAAAGTACTCGTACACTGGGCCGAGTTATGCTGATGTATGATACCCTATCCACCACATCAACCGCACAATGCAGCAGAATGCAAAAGCAAGTGGGAACCGATTGCATGATAGATATATGGGGTGCAGGTGGCTAAGCATCGCCAACCACTCCTTCAATTCAGGTCTATTCAATACACGGCATACAGCCAGATGGGCCAGCACTAAAGCACAGCCTTGCCTGCCCTCTAACAGGGGGCGAGGGGGGAGTGGAGGGTTGATCAGTGAGGTGCCTTTCTTCCTTCTCTTTCTCTCTCCGTCTCTCTTCCAACTGCCGAAACGGTGAGAAGTTGTGATATTATTTTTTGCTTCTTCCTTTCCTGCTTCTCTGCTTCACAATGCTACAGCAACAATTGTTTGGCTACCTTTCTTACCCTTCCATTCGAACAATCACATTTAAGTTAGGAGGAGGCAACTGTGAGGAAGAAAAAAAAAATGGGCCTCGTTTCCGGTGGGTCGCAAAAAAAAAAAAAAGAGGACAGTTTTCGCGATGGTACCAAAAAGTCTGGTATGCAAGTGCGTGCGGAGACGGGGTGTGACAATGAAAAAGGAAATAGATGTGAAGAGATATCGACGTTAGATTCATATGAATGGGAAAAGTACCGGCCACCGATAGACGATGGAAACGATTGAAAGAAAAAAAGGTATTTTAAGACCGCATCTGGAAGGGGATGATATATCGTTTTTATTTTATTTTTGCTTTCACTTTCTCGCTCCTTTGAGCCCGATGTGGAGGGAATAAGGTGTATGAGGGGGGTATACGAGTTGGCTTTTTTTTTTTTTTTTTCCTTTTCCTTTTCCTTTTCCTTTTCCTGATCCTCCGGTTTTGGAAACGAAACAACCGACATGAAGCAAGAATGCCCGATGGTGATGAATGATGTACTCTATTTCCACACAATACTCCCGGTGGTTAAAAAGCTGGGGTATGATTTATTGAGGGGCAGATTTTTTTTTTCTTGCTCTCGATCAAGCAGGGTCAGGACTCCTCGAGATACCGGTACGGTAGGAGGCTTGAGGCGCACAACTGGGGTAACTCATCGAGTGTTGCAAGTTCTAAATGGTTGGATTTATTGAAAGGCCTCTGTTTGGGTCTTGATGTCATACGCGGGCTCCCTCCGTTCTCTCTCTTTCTCTCTCGCACCCCCCTCCTCTCTCGCCATCCTCTCACCATTTGGCGTCTTGCGAGCGAAAAATGGTGAGCACGGAGCAGCAGACAGGTGGGGAGGTGGCTCCAGAAAGCTGTGGATCTTGTATGTCAACGGCCGGTGGCGCTTTCTCGCGCTCCCCTTCCTCATATTCTCCTGAACTCTTTGTTCGCCTCCGTCTTCCCTGCTGCCCTGACCCTGGCAATGGTCTAGCCTGCACTCTGCAGCAACCCGCAATAACTTCTTCATTCTTGTCTCACTGTCACCTACCATCACCTACCATCACCTACCGGTACCGTACTTGTGCGAATATTATCTCTTTTACACACCTCAACCCCCCTCCCCAGAGCGTGGTAGGAATCTTTGATCGTGACTCCCCTTGGCCTGCCTGTTACTGGCAGTCCGAACATACCAAGTTGGAGGGATTAAAAAATCTGAGAACGGAGAGGGCGGTAGACTAGTGACGATCCTTCAACTCAGCTAGCCCTCTCTCTTTCTTTTTTTTTTTTTTCAGAATTGGTTTTGCCTTCACTTTTTCGCTAAGAGCCGTGAAACCATAAAATCGTTGACCGGCCAAATCCAGTTAGGATGACTGTTACAGTAGGCGTCGGATTTCATATTCCAACCCTACATCCTCCCCCTCTCCCTCTCCACACCTTTCCACACTTCCAGCTCCCCCCCCCATCCTGTGCTGGTAGTGGAGGAGCACCGGTAGGGTTCTGTGGCTTTTGGAGAGCCCTTCGTTCCTTTTTGGCAGGGGTGGGTGTGCCTATCTGCCCTTGGTATATTTATCAGGGCCATTGCAATTGGATGGTAGGACTACCGTATTGAAAATTCGATAGATATCTCTTTCCAATTCCCTCTTTTCCCCACCACCAACCGCAATAACTGCTACCATCTCTCTCCTTCCCAGCATTTATCTGCTGCTGCTCCCAATCCTCCTGCTGCTGCTGCTACTGTCCACTCTGCAGCTCAGGCGTGAGAAAAAAAGGTTGTTTCAATTTCATTGTTCTGTTACTTCTGAGAGCGTTTGCACTCGATTTTTCCTAGCTCCTATGAGTTATTCGGCCAAAAACGACGAAGCAAACCTCTCCTCCGGGTCTCCAACACCTACTCCGGGTGCATACTTTCCTGTCCATCATGATATCTCGCCAACTTCAAGCTCTCCCAATGTAGATATACCTCCTACGGGTCTCCGTCAGCGAAGGTATGCTTCCGCCCAATCATTTCTGCTTTTAAATGTGAACGGAACACTGCGTTTCCGGGTTTAACATCCTGTTTTTCCTCTCTCTCTCTCTCTCTCTCTTTCCTTCATTGGATCTGGGCTCATTGCAGGCGCTATTCGGGAATTAGGTCTTCCCTTTCACTAGGTTTGGATGCAATTCGCTACGCAGGAGGCGTGAATTCCCTTGACAACTTTGCTCGCTCTTGGACTAGAGCTGCTGGTTATTTTGAAATTACGCCGTCCCGGCAATCCTTCGTCTCTGTCGACCCTTCCAGAGACGAGGAGGAGCCTGCCTCGTCCTCTGCTATAGATGACGAAAGCTATTATGACGACGCCGAGGTCACCCGACACCTCGCTGCGAGGGCTTCCCTACCGACAACTGGCTTTGGATCTTATGGCCGGACCCCCATGTATGGGAGCATGAATACGGGTTTTCCCGGAGCAAGACTGGATCATACGGCAACAAGACATGCCGCAGATCTGTTTGTCCAGAAGCAAACTGCCGGCGAGGTAGTCGTTGTGGATGAGACTCTGGATAAAGAGAGGGAGCCGCTCCTCGTAACCACCGTTACAACTGAAAGTGGAAAGGTCGAGCAGGTTATTGTCGGTCAGAGCACACTACCTCAAACAGTCTTCAATAGCGTCAACGTCCTTATCGGGATTGGTCTTTTGAGCTTACCTCTTGGTTTGCGTTACAGTGGGTGGTAGGTTGTCTCGTTGACTTACCTATCTTGCATCGGAATGAGCTGACAGGGATTCGGGTGATATAGGCTGATAGGGTCAATATTCTTGGTCTGTTCCGCCCTGATAACGAATTACACTGGAAAGCTTCTTGCCCGTTGCCTTGACAAATCCCCAAACCAGTCGTTGGTAACTTATTCCGATATTGCCTACATTGCCTACGGGCACAAATCGCGGATATGCGTTTCGGTCCTTTTCTCACTGGAGTTGATGGCGGCGTGCGTCGCGTTGGTTGTCCTGTTCTCGGACAGCTTGAATGCACTATTCCCTCAGATCGATAAGTTTCAGTGGAAGATCATTGCGGGCTTTGTGTTGACTCCGTTGAGCTTCCTACCCTTGAAGGTGTTGAGTTTCAGCAGTATCCTAGGGATTCTCTCTACCTTCAGCAGTGAGTTGTCCCCTGCGCACAGGCGAAGGGTTTGTGAATCATTCTAACGACTGAAACTAGTTGTTATGATTATCTTTATTGATGGTTGGTTGAAACCCAGTTCCCCTGGGAGCTTAAGGGAGCCAATGCCTACGTATCTATTCCCTCCAAGCTGGTGGACAATACCCTTGAGCTTTGGCTTGCTCATGTGTAAGTTGCCCGAGCTGCTTCGGTCTTAAACCCAAATGTGCTAATATTTGCCCAACAACTAGCCCCTTGGGGAGGCCATAGTGTATTCCCAAACATCTATAAAGATATGCGTCACCCGAAGAAGTACAACAAAGCTGTCGACATTACATACACCTTCACAGTATGTATCACTCGCGACAAAGCAGTGTAAATTTATTCTAACTGGTTCTAGTTCATCCTTGACATAACCCTCGCTGTCACCGGCATATTAATGTTTGGAGATGGAGTGTTGGATGAAATTACTTCGAATATTTTGGAGCTTTCTGGGTACCCTGCCGCCCTCAGTATGGCCATGGTGGCGTTTGTTGCGATTATCCCATTGACCAAGACACCTCTGAAGTATGTCCCAGTCACCCTGTACTTCTGGCTATAATATTAACTAGATCGCAGTGCACGACCAATTATTACCACGCTTGAGATCTTCGCTGGTGTAGATCCTCGAGCTATAGCATTGCAAGGGGAGTCGGTTGGAATGTCTGGATTAACTTGCGGTTTGTTGAAAAGCGTTATAAGAAGTAAAACCCCCATAGCCTTAGCTATTATCGGTGACTGACTTTGTCTTCAGTTGGCGTAAACGCCTCCATCGTTATCATTGCTATCCTTGTCCCATCCTTTGACCGAATCATGGCTTTCCTCGGATCCGCGCTTTGCTTCTCAATTTGTGTCATCCTCCCCATGATGTTCTATCTCAAGATTTATGGAGACGAAGTGCCAAAAAGGGAGCGTAGGATAAATCAGATCCTCATTGTGGTTTGCACTATAGTGGCAACTACTGGTACGGTCGCAGCGTTCGTCCCTAAGGAGAGCCTGGGAGCGTAAAGAGCTACTGTTTCTTTTTTTTTTTTTGTTGTATTCATTTCGCTGTTACACAAACGGCCCTGTAATTTTTCTTTCCTAGGTTTAAGACAAAAGTCTTTTTTTTTTCGGGGCGCATTATATTTTTCACTTTCTCTTGTTTCTTTAGCTCTGGGTTTTGTTTCAGGACAGGTAAAGCGGAGCACACGGTTGTTAAACTAAAGGCTGCCATGTTTTTATTCTGAATACATATTCGTACTACATATCGTACTACTTTCGGGACTTTTGGTGGAGTTATCAATAGGCTATCCCTAGTTTTTCCGAATCAACCTGATTGGACGACGTGGCCGAGTGATGAGGTGTGATTTGCCAAGACAAATCCTGACAATTCAATTGTCTTTTTCATCGAGGCTCAGCTCATCAGGTCAACCTAACCTTACCGAAGCCAACCTGGCTATCCCCCCGAGCTTTCCTTCCCAACCCCACCATCATCGCTAAACTCACCTCACGAGCTTCAGCACTACACCAAAAACCCAACAAGCAAACCACCAAACAAGAAGAAAAAGAAGAAGGAAAAAAAAAAAACACTAGCCATGTCCCGTCTCTGGCGCTTCCCAGTCCCCAAACTCCCCTCCTCCGCTGTACTCCGTACCGCAGGCGTATACACCTCCGGAGCCCTCGTACTTAACCCCCCCCTCCCCCAAACACACACACACATATACATACATACGTAACATACAAACTAACCAACTCCCCCCAAACCAGTTCTCCCTCGGCTTCTTCCTCCTCCTGGACGCGTCGGTCTACAGCAAGCACGCGAACGGCGGCGACGTGCACATCACCATAGTGGACTGGATCCCGCTCATCTGCAGCATCCTGGGCATGCTCGTCATCAACTCCATCGAGCGCAGCCGGCTCGTCGCCGACAGCTACAGTTACAGCGGCAACGGCGTCGCCTGGAAGGCGAAGTTGGTGCTCTTCATGGGTTTCGCCCTCATGGCCGGCGGACTCGCGGGAGCCGCCACCGTGCTCATCATGAAGTACGTCGTGCCCGCATACCCCTGGCCCACCCTGGGATTCGGGGTCGCGGGGGTCGTGGGGAGCGCTTGCGTCATGCTTTCTTCCGTCGTGCTTTGGGTGTCGCAGAATATTGAGGAGGATTATACGTATAATCTTTCGTTGTAGAAGGGGTTTTCCTTTTTTTTTTTTTTTCCCCCTTTTGGAGTGGGTGGTTGGGTTGGGTTGGGTTGTGGGGTTGGAAATGGGGTGGGGGGAATTGTGGCAAGAATAGGGTGGGTGGGTGTTCGACGGCACCGCTGGAAATCGCGTATGATACCAATACGTAGTCCTTTGGTATCGTTTTACCTTTTTTTTGTTTCTCCTTATTGTTATATTGTCCCTTTTTTTTTTTTTTTTTTCATTGGTTCCTTTTTATTCCTCCACGTTGTGAGATTTTCGTTGAAATATTCTGCTGGGCGGGTGTTGCCTTTCCCTTGGATGGGCGGTATCGAATAAGGGGTGCTGGCAAATACAATATTCAGCACAATCGGGCGTGAGTCGTTTTGCTTTGCATTTTTGATTATGATTGCGTAAGCTAGGCTGTGACTAGGCTATAATAGCACTTTGATAAGCGGGGTTCACCAACAGTCACTCGTTGATCACTGGCGAAGCGATAGTGGTAAGTAAGGTGAAGTAGAGTGGAGTGCGATAGGGTGTTTGTACCCTTCGCTAGATTTCGCACGAAGCGGTGTCTAGGCTAAACTTCCATTTACATGCTCGTGTTCCCATTAGCAATGCAGGAAGTGCACAAAAAACCGTACTGCACCGCCTTAGCCAAGTCAATACTCCTCCTTAAGCACCGCCTTCAACTTTTTCATCCCCTCCTCATACTTGTCAATTTTCCCCTGCGCCTCGGCGATCTTAGCGAGCAGGAATCCCATCCTCTCCTTCGGCCGATTCAGCAGCCCGGCAATCTTCTCGAGTTCCTCGCCGGCCTTCTGGATGGCTGCCGTCTCGACCTTAATTAGCGAAGCGAGGCTCAAAAAGTCCATGCGGGCACACAGCACGCGGTCCGCCATAAGGCGCCCGAAGGCAGCCTGGAACACAGGGCGCCCGGGCTTGATGCACCAGGGCCGTCCATTCCTCGTGACGATGGCGACAAGCTCGGCCTGTTCTAGGTTCTGCAGCGCATCTTCGCCAGCAAACTTGAACAGGTCGTGGACGAGTACGTGGTGGTAGGCGACTTCACCCTTCTCCGCGAGCGTCTTGACGAGGTGCCAGGCTTGCTCGGTGGCCCAGGTGCGCTTGCCACGGCCGGCTTCCTCGAGGAGGTAAAGCTTGAGGATCTCTTGCGCCGAGGTTTCGATAATTGCACCGACGGCTTGCTTCGGCGTCTCACCGGTTTTGATGCGGCGGGAGAGAAACTCTAGGTCTGTTAGGCGGCCACCCAGGGCTTGGATGCTGTCGTCGAGCTCCGCACGGGCTTTCTCATTGGCGGCGCCGTCGAGTTGGTTGTCGATGTGCTTTAGCACGAAGCGTTTTGCGGAATCTGGCTGAGCGTCGCCCAGCAGGATTGAGCGGAAGACGCGGTCAGGCAGGGATTTCGCAAGCGATTTACTGAAGGAGGTGTCGTTGGTTAGGAATATTACGTGGGCTATGTTCGCCGAGACGAGGAGTGCTGCCCTATCAAGCAAGAGAGGTTAGTCTCGAGTGATGAGGTATGAGGTAAGGGGAGGTAATCACCAGTCTGCGAGACGCTCGTAGATTATGCTATTGCCCTCCATATGCAGGAAATTATCTATTACTATTACGGGACGCTTTTCGGGGTGTGCGCTGAGGTACTCGTCGTCGCTGAGTCCTTGGTCCTTATTGTCGGTACCTTTATCTCGAAGCGCCACTATTTTAAGCGCCGTTCCGGTGTTCTGCAAAATCTTATTAAACTGAGTTTCCAGAGTCTGACTGAATCCTGCTGAACTCCCAATAGTCCCTTGCGCTGCCAGATCCAACAAGCTGCTGATAGTGTTCAACCATGAGAATACAGGCCGATACCCAACCTGCGCCGCCACCGCAGCGATAGCTGCACTGTCCCCGTGCGTCTCATCGATGGGCTCACAATCGATGATGAGGACATTCTTCCTATGCGCTAGCACGGTGTCGACCACCAGGTCCTTCTTCCCGGACCCTCGGGGGCCCTGCACGACGATGAACGTCTCCACTGTTTCTGACAGCCATGCCTTCAATTGCTCGACTTGTTCCTTGCGCTCATCCCAGACCGCCCATAAATCATCCATATCCGTGTGCTTGGCTCCGATAGGCAACATCCCGATAGTATGTCTCTTCAACCAATTATAGTATGTGTTATCGCTAATATTCAAGGCTCCGGTGATCTTGGCTTTGACGAACCAAGTCCTTACAGGGTCGAATATGGCGACGGTGAATGTTGCTACGAACGCTGCTACCAGCGGGATCACAATTCTCGGGTGATTGAACAGCCAATCCTTTATCCAATTAGTCTTGATAGCCCTCTCGTACAGAATCCTTAACGTCACACCAGGCTCCTTTCCAAGAACAGCCTCCGTTCCCGGCACCGTGTACCCGTGCAGACAATTCCTTGCTGCAGTAGCACCACGCGTACGGAGGTACTGCACAATCGTAAACTTCGGTAATTCCTTAGATCCCAGCGGTTGAGGGAGTATGTCGATAATCCTCCCGTACCGCCTAAAAAGTGCATATATAGCCTCCTGGCTAAGACTCCCCTCACCACCAATAAACTCCACCTTCAACCTTGTGCTCGGAAACCTATACAAGTCTTCTAACCACGGTTTCCCCCTTACAATGAATGCCCTAACCCGCTTGAACGGCGAGAACCAAGGCTTCAATTTCTTTTCTCTGAGGAAATCCGCGATGATGGCTTCCGTCTCTTCCGCGTTCCGTGAGCGGAACTTGACGAATGCACCTCCCTCTTTCAGTCTTGGCACTATTTCCGTTATAGTGAATTCCGAGGTGAGGAGGCCCTTCGGAATGTATTGCGCCCGGATGCGCGATTCTATGGATTGCTTGTCGTAGCGCATCATTAGGTAGCGGATGTCGTAGATTGCCGTTTTGAGGGGGTAGACATCTTTGCAAATTAGCCAAAATATATTCAAGAAATGATAAAAGGAGAAAGATTTCATCTACGAACTATCAAAAAACAACAAACCCTCCCCTGGCGCCACGTCTATAAATCCGCTCTTTTGCAAATCGATAGTACTCGAGTATCTCCTTCCCCACTTCCAATTCGTATGCAACCGATTCGAAACATTCCCGTTGGCTCGAGACCAAGGGGTGAAGCAGAAGTTCGGCAGCAGGCGGCGGCCAGGAAGTGGCTGACGCAGGAAAGAGCAGAGGCCCCGATTCATGCCTTCTGCTGCCGGGGGGGATGGAGATGGATTTTGATGATTGCACTTGGGTAATTAGTGAGAGGAGGTTAGACTAGGGATTGGTTTTGGGTCCACAGCTAATCTGCCTCGAGTAAAACTTCCGGGTGAAATATGACGTTGACGGTGTTCTTTTTTTTTTGGTCTGGCTTGGCTTTCGGGATAGGCACAGCTTAAACATCACATGCCCGCCTGGTGGGGGGATTTTATTGGCGGAATATCCGCCGCACACTAGAAATTCTCCGTGCACATTTCTGAAGTGTTTGAGTGGTTGCTGGAGTATTATTGCACTTCGCACCTTCTGCCCATGCAAGTATCTGCTGGCTTCTGAACCCATCTGTGAATGGTGGAAATTTCTTACCGGAAAACGTTAGGGATATGTTGTTTTCCCGTTTTTCTTACATACAAGCAATATAGAAGGGAAAACAAGGGAGTGTAATGAGAGATTGGCGAGCTTCATAAAGCCGTATGGGCACTTTGGTTTTTTAATAGAGTGCCTCATCTACCTGTCTATACCTATCCTTTTTCCTCAAGATTTGTGGAAGATCTATGCCCCTTCTGTCATTGCCCGAAAGCTAGGGGTCTACCCCAACTCCTCGTGCCCGACCCTTTCGCCATTGCCAACCGGGACCCGTAACAAAGGAAAAGGAAGAGGGAGAGGGAAAGGAAGACAGGAAAGAAAGAAAAACTCTTGGAATCAGGGAGTGAAGAGGTAGGGACACATACCATATGGTCACAGGTGAAAGGGAATAGTTAATAATGGGGCTAAAACATCAATTGTTTAGGCGTAAGAAAGGAATAACAAAGGGGAGCGCGATAAAAGTGAGTGTGGAATAGCCGAATAATTGGTGGTTCCTTGATGACCTCCATCGGGGCTGGCTGCAGTAACCCCCAAAACTAGAGGCCAATTTCTAGCCAAGGATACGCTGTTGAAGCATTCACCGAAGAAAAGCGGGAGCTTTATACATTAAGACTCCCTATTAAAATGAGGAGTATCACTCGTTCCGTCCCCATAGGGAGCCCCTAGGTGAAAGGGAAAAAAACATGGTCGATGGCAAATGGCTGTGATCCAGCTCCGATAGCGGGACCCCACGGTTTGCACGAGTGTTGTTTTCGATATAACTACCAGTGTGAGTTGGATACTGACTCGAGTAATCGTTTCCCACGTCTTGAGGATAGTCTATCGAGAAAGGTTAGAATAGGCAATGGAAGATGATTTCTCGAGTAGCTATGACTTACTGCCAGTACCAAGTCGCGCAAAACCCCCGCCCTGAGTACCCTGACCCAATTGCCGGGTAAAATGATTTGGGGTGTAGCCCCCCGATATACTAGAACTAGATCCATTCTGAAAACCCGGAATACATGCAGCAGCATCTGAGGGCTGCGTACCATATACGTGAGGTCTGTGAGCGACGGGTTGGTTTAGTCGTAGTGGTATCGTAGGATCTGTTGAATTTTGTGGAATATGCTGGTTTTCAACTAACCCCGATGAACCGTCAAGCCGACTGTCGGCCCGTACAGGGTCACTGGGTGGTGGGTCAGTTTGAGGATGCATCGGGCAAATTCTATGATGCCCCCTAAGCAGCCCGATGATTTGCTCTACCCAATCTGGCATTAGTTGCCCTTGCGGATTGTATTGATGGAGGTTCTGGCTGCTCGTACTATAGCAAGAGGGTTCTACATGATGTTCAGGATGATTAGGATCTTGATCCGGGTCAGTAAGGGTAAAAAGGTGCTCTACGAGATATTGTATATAGATATAGATACCTTCCAGATCATAGTAGTTGTGTGCCTCGATGACTTGCTTTAGTCTTGCGTAATTATGGCCCTTCACCTTCGCAACGGCATGGTTGAAATCTAAGGCCAGTGGAGGTATCCTCCGAGGGGGACCGCTCAATGGTAACGGTTTGCACTCTTTCTTACGCTTAAAGACATGACGGGTATATTGGCTTGAGAGCCCAAAGCGTCGTCCGCAACCTCGCTCGCAAACACTAAACCCTTTAATGTGGGTATTTTGTAGATGTTGGCTATACCATAGAGCGTGAGCAAAACTTAAAAAGCACCCAGGAGGGAAAGGTGGCCCACATGAGGTTGTTCCAATTGTCCCATTGCTTGCCCTTACCTTGACAGCTAGGCATAGGACAGAGGAGCACATTCGGTTCTTTCGGGCCAGAGCTCATGATAAGTGCATCGTCTTCATCACTCTCCTCGTCCTCGTCGTCCTCGTCGTCCTCGTCCTCCTCGTCCTCATCCCCCGCTCCAACGTTACTGCTTCGTACAGAAGGTGCACGATTTCGTCTAGCCCGCTTGTGCGCAGGGCCTTGCTGGCTGCCGCCCTTCCCGCCGGCTTCTCTCCCTCTCTTTGAGCTAGTAGAGGTCCCATGTTTTCCGTGTTCAACATGTGTCCCAACAGGGGGCACAGGCGTGCGAGTGAGAGTATTGGAATTCGACGCTGTCGATTTCGTAGCAGCATATGGCCCGGGTGTGAGATATGTTGGGTTTGTAAGGGTCTCTGGGTCCCTTAAAAAAATTTCCTCACTTGCTATCGATTCGTACGGCGTAGAGATCTGCGGGATATTGTTGCCCAACGAGAAATCACTGGAAAGAGTGCCCCCGGGATCATGATATTCAGTTTCGCCGGCTGTCTTATCAAGTGATGGAACCCCCTGACTCAGAATTCCCTGTTTGAAAGAATTAGAAAGGGAAAGCGATCATCTTAGTACTCGAGTATCTGTCCTGTCGTTTGAAGGGTGTTGACGGATTCAAAGAAAGAATATCTACTCACTTTTACACGAGTGCGTCGGTACTGACCATAAGATGAATCGATATGATTCATAAGTACTAGTGATAGTACTAATAGTGGGTGTTAAAGGATAATAATGGAGAGCAATGGCTTCGTGTTTGGAGGTTTTGGAGATAGTAGCATGCTCTAGAATCGAGCTTCGAGGTTGGAGGGACCACTGTGCCCTAGCGCACAAGCCTGCAACGCACGCCTCAGCTGTTAAGTTGTAGCGCTCGCAAGAAGAAAAAATTGTATGTGGTTTGGGATCCCCCAACGCCTGCTGGATTCAACACGCCTTCGAATCTGTACAAGATTGTTTGAGGCGGAGGAAAGAGAAGAGAAGAGCAGCCGTGAGTTGGATTTGAAAGTAATAGGGTAGAAAGACAAGAAAGACAAAAGAAGAGAAACTTAAGCTGATGTGCAGGCTGTACGTTCCTCCAGTGCAATTTAGCTAGACATGTGCCGGACACTCCACGTCTAACCGATCTCTTAACACTATTATGATAGCTTGAGAGAAAATGACACGCATCACAATCAAACAACACTCTTGCAGGAAGGCTCAAACTCTTGCAGTCTAGATTGTAAAATAAGAAAAAGCCATAGGCAGGCAAGCAGATCCCTTGGGATGAGATCAAGATTTGTATTGGATTTTTTTCTTTTTCTTTTTCTTTTTCTTTGCTGCAGTTGTCCAAAGGAGCTGTCATGCTCGAGTAGGGTAGAGCTGCTAGACACAGATGGTACCGGTACGAGTAGCAGTACTCGTACTCGTACTCGAGTTCCTGGTAGGGAGGGGAAGGAGAGAAGGAGGGGAAAATCCCATGCTGCGAAGGCCCGTGCTCCCTTGTTCCACTGGATTTATCTCGGCCAGCTCCGGTAGCGAAACCAACAACTGCCCCTACCTGACAACCACAAACCGCAACCGCGACCAGCTCCAGCAAGTATCATCGCCAAAACCCCAATCATCCCCACATTCCCCCTCCCTAACGTTTACTCTCTGCCCCTGCTCGAGTACCTTCAAAGTCATCCCGCACCCCATAACGGTCTCGAGGAGCTCAGTCCCCCTCCAGCCTCCTAAATTGCACCTCAGTCTCTTCCCTCCAACAGGCGCGATATGCACGCTACCCGCCTCGGCAGCGGCAGCCGGCGGTGGCTGCGCTGCGTGCACTGCATAGGTCCGGTCGGGCAGATTTTTAGTGCATGAGCTGGCGGTGGAGTGGTCGAAGGGAAGTAGGATTGCGGGATGGGGTTGGAGAGCTTTATAGGCGGTTTGTGAGGGTGGGTGCGTGTATCATACGGTGCCCGAGGAGGGGGGAGGGGAAGATTGGTGTTGGATGGCGCTGGGTGGTTGGACTGTGGAGTAATAGGTGCCTGTGAGCTGGGAAGGTGCAAGGGAGTGGGTAGCTGCTTCTCTTTGGGAGGAGGGGGGGGGGTTCGGTGCCAGATGCCCGTGCCGAGGTAATGTTGGGAGGTTAGAAGGTTGAGCTTTCTGCTGGTATTGTGGTAGGATATGTAAGGGATTCGGGATTCGGAACGAGACTTAAGTTAAGGCATGATAGCAGAATCTCTACAGTAGAATACAAGGGCCAACTGATTACCTCCTAGCAATAGAGTAAGAACTTCCTGCTCGTCATTCTTCCCCACTTGGGATACCCAACATCGCGCCTAGCTAGGAGGTTAGAACCAGGTATAGTATGCCAGTATTCCTCAACAGACACGAATGGATACGATACAAGCACAAGCACAAGCATGTGCTAACTTACAAGTACAGTACATGAACCTCGCCGGAGCACCCCCATCTATCACATCATACAGTGCCGGTACTCTGAGTACTGTACTCAGGCACCTCCCATCAAGACTTTGCCACCCCTCCCATCAAACAATCCCCATCCCAGCCCAGTCCAGCCCTTAGCCTAATCCCCTCAATCCCACACAATCACACCTCATCGTGCCGGACGGCCCAACGCCCAGAGTGGACCACCCGGGACAACGAAACGGCCAGGCGAGTGGAATGATGGATGAAATTTTGACGAACAAGTGAGAGCCCCGAAATCGAGTAGATAATTGAGCAACAATGGCGAGTAACCCGCGCTGAGAGTAGGGGGGAAAATAAAAAAGACATGACAAACGTCGCAGAAAGCTACAACAAACTCGCCAGCTACCCATTTTCGGATCCTCTTTTTCCTTATTACCGAGTCTCCTCCAACCGCGCCCCTCCCACCCTCCCTCGGCCCGCGAGACTCCCTCAAGTGCACAAAGAAAGGGAAACCCGCATGAAATTGACTGGAACCCACGGCACTTGCCGATTCATAGGGTGTCTGAAAGCCTCGGCGCCAAGATGGGTCAGTAGGTAAGCAAGGGCTCGAGTTCCTCGTACAGTATCATATGCGGCATTATGAATACTGGACTCTATGCGGGTATGATCGGGAGGAAGGCGAAGAGACAAAGGGAGCCTTCGGCTTGCCCCGAATGTACCGGTACTCAGTCAGCGTGCTCGGAAGTATCGTAGACGTACGCCATGTACGGTACGAGTATAATACGCTCTATCATAAAATCTGCAATGTGAGAATGCCGAATATTAGTAACCCGTAAACAGCTGTGGGGCATGACAAGAGTTTGATTCCTCGATCCCTTCGATTATATATATTCCCATAGTATTATTATCATAATAATAATTATCGCGGTAACTCGTAAGTCTACTCCCCGAGAGCACCGAGTAAAAAAAAAAAATTTCTTCCTTTATCATCATACCTATGAGCCGTCCAGCTCACCTGACATAATACTCGTGCGATAAGATAGCGGCGGTTAGGACGAGGCGGGGTCCAACAGATAGGCTAATTAAACGAATCATCTGCAAGACACTTTTGATGCACTATTCGCTGAGCCCCCATTACTAGTCCGGGTAATAATAGTTCTACATGTTCGCCTCGTACGTATGATAGTACACTTTTTAGTCTATGGGTTCGCCAAGAAGCCCGCCCACCCACCACCACCTTCCAATGACCATAGCCACTGCCAGGACTGTACCATGTATCATACGTCATATAGCCTGCAGGAAAACCCGGGTCACCCTAGTCCATATAGGGTAGTACGATACGGTACGAGTACTCATACTCGCCAAGAATTTATAACCTCTGATACCCGTATCCGATGGCAACCCTGCGCTTTCGAAAAGGTTTTCACTTCTAGAATCACGAGACGTCAACAACCCAGAATGAGGAATTGCGTGCTTGTACTTTTACGGTACGCATGGCGAATGCCCACGTAAAATTCTGGAAAGAAAATGGAAGTATGATACCAAGAGACGCATAGAGTGTTAGAAGTGGGCTTGAGGCATTAAAGTTGTTTTTCCCCCTCCAGTTATGTATTGTTGACATTCGTTATTCCCCTATCATACCATATTTCCCACTGGTTGTTGCTGCTGTGCTACTAGTAGGAAACGAAATTTGCTTCGAAACCGCCAAGCCATCAGCTTGTGGAGGTATCATATCATGCGGTATGATATTCTTGGCAACGACGAGCGAGTTTAAACCCGGCGATTTCGTTTTTTAAAATAAAATGAAATAAAAAATAAAAAGAGTTCGGAATCAGCTTATAGTGCAAGGTACGGTACTGTGCTCGTACACTTCCAAGCATGTCAAACGAAAGACGAAGGATTCTCCCTACCCTACTTACTACCTTTACCACTCTTTGGGAAATAAAGAAGGACACACGACAAGGATAGAACATTCCTTTCTCCTCCCGAGCCCCGTTGGCAATGATGAATCTCCATCGGGTTTTCCTCCAGCCAAACACATCACACATGCACACATAGCTGATCATATACTAGGCCCCTTTGGTCTGACGGCTCATTTGGGTCTACTAATTTGACTGCCCTGCACAAGTACGGCTCCAGAATTCTGAATGAGCAGACCGAAATCGAGACCGATACCGACAGCGTGATGGCCGATGACATGGCCTCACTTAGCAAGCGACTCGCTGACGCGGTCAAGGAGAGAATATGATATAATCTCTTGAAATCCACTATCAGATTTCCAGCTGAGATCAGCCCACGATATGTTTAGTTTGACGGGTGAACGGGATTGCGAGTACCAGTTAACGAGATCAAACACGTCCAGCGCGCCGATCTTATACTGTGCCGGGAAAATGCTAGTCCTTCCCAGGAGATTGCGACCCGGATTAAGAAAAATTAGTGTTTGCTGACTGTGTTGGATCTCACTAACTGATATCCGCAATTCTATCAACCTTTCAAACTATCGGTAGACCAACCTTGCGCTGATGCGGGGATTGACGGAGATTAGAGGTCCGGCGGAGATAGTGGATAACTCGAGTTAATATGGTATTACTAAGCCGGAACTGCGCTGACTGTTCTCAGAAACGACTTGATTGTCCTTGTCCCAATGGTCGACTATGGATTTGAACGTCGAGATCATTGGACCAGTTCTTAATCGCAACGTTTGTAACTACGGTATGTTTTGTTTTTGCAATAAATCATCCAATTGTGGAGGTTATAGCCCTCGAACCCGTCAGAATGAAGATGAGGTTAATTAAGAACACCACTGCCCGCAAAGCTGGGGCTGAACAGCATGACGGTGCACCACCCAGAATGGAAAGTTAGAGGTTGGAACCCTTAGCAGATATTCGAGGGTTTCCTGGCGTTTATCATTAACAGATATTGTTAATAAAAAGGAAAATTAAGAGAGAGAAAAACTCACAGTTAATAGCCAGTTACCTTCCCATTTCACGCTACTATAGTGAGCAAAAGCACAAAATCAAGAACTCGAGTACCGTATGCCATGCCGTCGGTAATTCCCTACTCCAGAAAAGGCTCGAAAAGCACAGTGCAATGCAGGCCGCTTGGACATACAAGCAAGTATCGTATATAAAAAGAGTACATACCAAACTTTACCAAACAAGGCAACTCCAACGACACGACATGCCACGAATATGCGTACGAGTACTTGTATCATACATAGCACTTGGTCAGATAAATTATTCCAGTCACTTATGGTGAGAATCCCGGACAACGGGGATCTGCATATTCGTAGACTACGAGTACTGTACCTGTACGGTACGGGTATCATAGCCAACCCTGGACGCCAAGTCAATCAATGCTGAAACCGGACCGCTAGGAAAGCTTCCGGTTGGAGAAAGAAAAAAAAAGTGGAAAAAAAAAAAGTGCAAAACAAGCTTTTGCCATGGTTATCGGGGAGATACGGTACGATAGGCGATTGGGGGAGGGGGAGGTTTTTCATGAGTGCTAGAGGGATGGGAGAGGGAGGTATCGTACTGCAAGCACCCGTGCTCGCAGTTTTTTTTTTTTTTTTCAACGTGTATTTGAGAGCCTCCGAACACCTCCTCCTGCCCGCCACAAATATTCATTTGAGAAAATATCGGCGTACTCGGTGGTGGGATTTACTTCTCGTTGTCCCTCTCCCTTTAGAAAGAAATATGGTGAGGGACATCTGTAGCCGGAGTTGTCTGCGAAGGGAAAAAGGTAAAAAAAAATATCGCTCGACTTCGGACCCCCCCCCCCAACCCCCTCCCTACAGAAGGATTGCGATCACAGCTCCCGTGCGGATTGCGGCTTCACGATATTTCATCCTCTACATGTTGATAGAGAGGAGATGGGGAATATGGTTTCTCAAGTTTCCGTGGAGAGGTTGGGGGTTTGGGGGTAGGTCAAACTTTTGGTATGATAGGAGCAAAAGAATGGTCGGGATATATCAACCATGATAATATTAGACTGGTAATCTCCTTGGAAAAAGGTTACAGCTATGATACTACCGCAAAAACTCGCCAAACTCGCTATGCAAGTCAAGAGAAATTTGGCGCCAACGCATGTACATGCAGCCAAGAATATGCAAGTGACCTGCTGTGCATATAAAGTCTTGTGTCAGAAAGGATAGGAAGGCACTATGAGGGCATGCACGAGTGAAGAAACAGTACACTACGAGTTCTATTCATTCTCATCAATGAAATCTACAAGAGCATTCTCATCCTCGGCCTCATCAATGATATCGTTCACACCTCCAATCTCCCCAGCAGCTGTATTCTCCCTCCAGTCCCCAATTGCCAATTCCTCTGCCCCAAAGCCTTTTACCCGGAGTTGTGAGTCTTGTGAGCCGTCAATAGGAAGGGCAAGTCCAACATTCCGGAATGAGTCTTGGATGATTTTTTTCCCTGAATCCTTCCCAGTAAATTCTGCCCATGCCCGCCCAACACACCAGGTTGTTGACACTCTACGATCCCCTACTGACCACTTCTCCAAGCCATTTTGTTCTTGCCGAAGAATCTCTTGCTCTGTCAAGTCCCGCAAGATATCCTTGAATGGTCGATTGACTGATATGTCGAGTGGCTGAACGAGGCCAGTGCAGCCTGGGGGGATAAGAGAGGGGGTTATATTGTGAGACTTTAATTGATGTAGAATTGCTGGAGTTTTGTGAAATTCGGCAACATCCATTGCAAATAGAGATGGCCGTCCTTCCAGAGCTGGAACCAAGTAGTCCTGAATGTAGCCAGAAAATAGTGACTCGTTACTGTAGGCTGTAGGATTAAACCGAACGGTAACTCAGGGATCGTATTTTGTTTTTTCTTGCCCTAATCGCTGGCCAGTTCCATGAAAAATAATGACTGGAGATATCCGGTCAATCCCATCTGCAAAGATACAGAGAATTAGACTAGCCTGGCGTTTGTCCCATCCTGAGCGTGTTTCCTTTACCCATACTGTTTTTGCTCCAGTTGGGTTGTAGGTTCGGCCTGAGAGGTATTCGAACGGGAGGGGTGTTTCGTCCAGATTGCAGATATTGCTTAAGAGAAATTTTCCAAAGGGGTTGGAGGATAGGATAAGGTCAAGATATGCGTGAGGTTCTGGCTGCGAGTTTCATCGATTGAATCGAATCCAATTGAGTATAAGAGAGCGGTATTCCTCTGGTACCTTTTGTCACGGATGTGACAGGTAGCTCAGGATTTCGCACATGACTCGATTATGAGTCGTGGGTCTTGCGCGTATGACTCGCTTGAGTCATATGATTTGTTTATGTTATGATTTGTTATGTTTCGCACATGACTCGATTATGAGTCATGGGTTTTGCGCATATGACTCGCTTGAGTCATATGATTTGTTTATGTTATGATTTGTTATGTTTCGCACATGACTCAATTATGAGTCATGGGATCTCGCGCGTATGACTCATTTGAGTCATATGACCTATGTAAGGCTTTTCGCGAGGCTCACACTTGTGAGTCATCAGGGTTAGGGTTGAGTGAAGAGCACTATATAAGGAGGCCGAGGCGGCCGAGGAAGATAGGCTCTTCACGCTTTGTTCTAAGTAATTTCCTTACTTATTACTTTTACGAATAAAACATCTTTACGCTCTTTATCACATTTGCACGTCCGACGCATTTCTCACGAGCCTACCTAAGGCAAAGCTATCTGAGTTAGGATTTAACAGGCGTTATCCGACGAACAGTGATAACGTAGATCAACGGATCTAAGAACTGTTATATCAAACGAGATAGGAATTAAGAAGAGAAGTATCGTTGCCCGTCGCTATTAGTTAACCCTAGCAAGGAATGTTACACCTTTTGGGCCTTACGGGTCACAAACCGGAGACTGATCTTATATCGTTGCAAAAAGTTACGAAACCAGCCATTTGAAAATCTGAAGATACTACTCCGAGTCCTCTCTAGGTCCGGGTTATCTCACCAGGTAAAGACAATTCTTCCCCATAGAGTGAGTGGAATAATTGCATTGATGTTCTTCTAAACCACCCACGGCGCACCGCTCTTCCTGCCTCTCTCTCCTCTAAAAACCTTGAATGCAGGGCTGCCTCCATCTCCGGCCATTGACATGGAACAGCATTCTTCACACACCTTCCCGCCTTTGAAGAGTGTAAAATCTTTTCACTCTTCCGTAGCCAACCACTAATTGTTGTTTGTGGAATTTGAAATAGGGAAGCCGCTTCGTCCTGAGAGGGTACCCTTGATGATTGGATGCTGGACTCTCCCAGGCTGGATCGGGCCTCTATGGTTCCTTGGTGCTCCCGAAGAAAGCTTAACACTTGAAGATTTTTTTTCCTCGGGAATAGGATCGGCATGGTCGGTGAATTTGACTTGGTTGTGGCACTTTTCGTTCAGCCAGTGGCTTTGGCTTAGGGCCTCGACGTTGGGTAATTATATTCTCTGATCGGGCTTCGAGTGGCATCTCTGACGCAGTATTTTTGTTCTTGTTTTCGATATGTAGATACTAAAAACAGAGAATTCACAGGTGAGCTATCAAACTGTACCAGTACCAGAATCATACTTATGATGTGTTGTTGTCCTTTTCTACGATAGTTTACACTAATGCATGTCTTATCTGTAGCATTGTGCTCTGCCGTGCTCCAAATTTTCTTGGCTTGCATAGCGAGTTTGGCGAGTTTTTGCGGTACTAGATATCTGCCAAGGTTGACATGCACCGGTATCAAGGCCACGCTTGGCGGGTTGGCATGCTGTCGCTGGGCCAGGGTGGATGTCCGGTTGCGGTGCTTGTATGTAAGAAAGAGTTCCCTCACCATGGTGGGGGATCGCCCTCCGAGACAGGGCTGGTGTGATTCCCGGTGCAAACAGTTAACCAGGTCCCAGGGGAAAAAAAAGAGAAAAAGAGAAAAGAAACACTAAATAAATACCCCACTAACCGCACCAAAAATTCACAACCACCCCACATCCATCAACCAACCCCACCCACAAAAATGGCCGATCACCCCCCATCAATCGACATCCAAAACCTAACCTACACCTTCCCCGACAACTCCATCGGACTAGAAGACATAAACATCAACCTCCCAGCTGGCTCGCGCACGCTTCTCATCGGTGCGAACGGGGCCGGCAAGACGACGCTGCTCCGCCTCGCCTCGGGCAAAAAACTCACAACCCGGGGCCGCATACGTATTGGTGGTGTGGACCCATTCGCGCATGGGCTGGAGGGCGTGACCTACCTGGGTCTGGAATGGGTTCTGAACCCGATCGTGCGGAACGATATCTACGTGCACGAGCTCCTGGCGAGCGTGGGCGGGGACGCGTACCCTGAGCGGCGCGATCAGCTGGTGCGCATCCTGGACATCGACGTCGACTGGCGAATGCACATAGCTTCCGATGGGGAAAGGCGGAGGGTGCAGTTGGCGATGGGCTTGCTCAGGCCTTGGTCCATTCTGCTGATCGATGAGGTCACCGTTGACTTGGACGTCCTTGCGCGCTTTAGGTTTTTGGAGTTCTTGAAGGAGGAGACGGAGACTCGGGGATGCACCATCGTCTATGCTACGCATATCATGGATGGGATTGCCGGGTGGCCAACGAATTTGGTTAGGATGGCGGGGGGGAAGGTTAAGGCGGTTGGCACCGTGGCTTCGTTTTTGGGGGAGGTTGAGAGGAAGGGGGCTAGTGCGGGGTGCGGCGATGGAGGGATTATGCGGAATTCGGCATTGTTGGATCTAGCGCTGGGCTGGTTGGTGGAGGACTTGGAGGAGAGGGGGCCCAGGGATAGGAAGAAAAGTGGCCAGGTGACGTATAATAATGTTGAGAAGGAGCCCTTTTAATCTGTGGGGCGCGCTCACGGGAGGGATGGTTCTGGGAGCTTTCTTTAACTGGGCTCTATGCTCGGGTAGATAGTATCCGATCAGGTTTCTCGCCGGTTCCCTCGATTTTCGTATTCTCTAGGCGTGTTTGGGGGTGTGGATTACACATGGTTGTGCAATACGGTGGGTAGATATGGCGTGACGGCGGCCCAACACCTTTGTTTGTTCGTGTCTTTGCTACTTCCCTCCATAAAGTTCGCTATATATCTGTGCTTTAAGCAATGGAGATACTGTACACCCGCACGGAAAAATCTTCGCTGCTCACTGCCACATCCCTCTTTCCCACCTGGCCCCTTGTTGGTCGCCAAGTGATCTGTGTAACCGACCTATCAGGTGTGATTCTTTATCCGCATTATCACAATTAGTCACTCGCATTCTTTTTGTTGCGGATTGCGGAGCGGTCTTACCTGTCATCCAGCTTGATGAGCAGCTCCGGGCTCGCCCAATCACCTACCCTTACATGATAGACATGCAATCCTCCATCCTCTAGGCCTATTGCAAGCCAGCACTTTCCCTCGATTACCTCCCCCAAAAAGTCCAGCGCTGTGACCGGTACCTCGAATCTTAGTGCAGCTCTGTTCACCCATCCCCCATCCCCCTTGTGCCATAATTTGACAGACTTATCTCTGCTTGCGGTCGCAAACACATCCTCAACGGGGGCCCACTTTCCATCCCATATGATCCTAGTGTGGCCCTTTTCCCTCATGTCCAGTTTCCCCCATCCCGCCTCCCGCTTCTCAAATACGGTCCATGCACGATCTCTGCCCACGCTCAATAGTCGGCTCCCATCAGTGCTAAATGCCATTCCATGAACTGTGAGAGAATGCGATCTTAGGGGAGGCTTTATTTCCTGCCAGGTTTCTGTTTCAAAAAGTCTTATAACTGCGTGATCTATCGTGCTAGCTTTGCACGCTGTTGCAATGAGCTTCCCATCTGGTGAACACGATACCGCTGATATCTCGTATCCGTGGCCGTAAAGCTTTTCTCTTTCGGGCCAAAGTGTGTGCCTAGCGAGGTGATCTTCAAGGGGTGGGTGGTGAAGGCCCTCTATAACTGACGTTGCGGACTGAGCGGACTCCTGTTGCTCATCGCTTTCATCATTCTCTTCCTCCGGGGCGCTCCGGTTGGGTAATGGGAGGACTGCTGAGCTATCGACTGCTTTATTGGATAGTCCTAGTACTGGAACGTTTGCTGCGTCTGGCATTGGTTCCTAATAAATCACAAGCAGCTATTAGAAACTGCCAATTTATGTAGGGGAACATGGTCTACTTTTGATAGCTTTCTTATACCACATAAACTCTCAAGCAGCCCGGCGATAGTTTTCGGCTCATCGAAGATTCTTAGTAGTTTCTCGTCTGCGCCAGAAACAAACCTGCTCTCTCCCAGGCTAGCTATACAATTGACATCATACCCATGGATCTGCGGCCTCGAAAACTCATGCCAAGAATTTGGACCTCCATTCCCCCTGATCCACTCCGCAGAGAGCCTCGTGGTCTGGTCCAGCCCGGTTGATAGTAAATATCCACCTGCTTTTTCCCACGAGCAGCCCATTACCTCCTTCACATGCCCTCCTATGCCCACACTCTGAACCCATCGACCCTCCTGGGGGTTATGTTTCCAAAGCCTCCATGACCCAGTTTTACCAAGTGCTACGACTGCCTTTCCGTCCGGACTCCATAATCCCATCCACAGGCCGCCAGCAGAACCAGTTGCAGTAGAGGCCCCCTTATAATCAGAAATCTCTCCTAACCGTGATGTGGTGAGCCAGATCCCTGAGGACTCTTCGGGTTCCCAGATGGAAAGTGAGTTATCAGCAGATGTTGACAGTAATCTCAAACCCAGCCCATCTGCCGTCTGAGGCCTCCATACCGCAGTGTATATCCAATCTTCATGACCCATGAGCAACGCCTCAAAAGTGACGGACCACACTCCATCATCCTCAGCTCGAAGTTGATGGATTTTGTTGGATAGACGATTGCTAAGGCCGAAAATTTTACTCTCACCTTCTGCCGCTGCTGGTGGTAGCTCTTCCCCGGGGTGTATACGCCACAATCGGATATACTTATCCTGAGATGCAGAGGCCAATATCAGATCTGATCCTGGGTTAGAGTAGTCCTCGGGAGTGAATGCAAGCGACCTAATCCAATTTTCATGGCCTGATAGAGTAGCTTGGTGGGAAAACTGCGATGAAGGCGAGGAGGACAGATATATTGAGACTGATGATGCAGATCCAGATACTGCCAGTATAAGAGCTGGGGGACTTGGTGAAGATGAAGAGGGAAGGACCGATAGTGCCAACGCCAAGGGATAAAACTTGGGTGCAGTAGAGAACACTTGAAGAAGCTTCACATCCAATTTCCCTTGAGATAAAATTGAGAGACCAAACACAGCAACTATCCCATCCGTCGAAGCCGATGCAAACACTAAAGGATGCCGAGGACATGTTGCAATAGCGCTTACGGAAGCCTTGTGAACCCCCTCGACAACAGAGCAAGGACTAAATGAATCCGAATTTTCAAGGCGTTGCCAGATACGGAGTGACTGATCAACCGATCCAGAAATAATGATGTCCTCCGCTAAACTTTGGCCGGGTAGAAATCGAACGACATTAACGCGATCAGTATGCCCTTTGAGGGTGGAAAAGACTCCACGATACTCGGGGTCCTGGGGGTTTAAACAAAATTAATCATGTAACCAAACAAGAGCAAGACTCCACACGAACCAATGGATTCCACAATGATATGCATCTTCCAGCACCGAAAGCGAGAAGCCCGGAGAGTGACCAATCCGCAGCCGCCGGATTCCGATTCCCTCCAATGGAAATATATGAGCAGCTAACCTCCGTCATGGCACTAAATGCTTTTGCAGATGGGCGCGGGTATGTAGCAGAGGTGGAAGAAAAGTTCGGTGGGGCATTGCGGCTCTTGGTGGGGTCTGATGCACTTTCAGCCACATGGTGTAACATCACCTATGAACGCGCACGTCTTTGCACACTAGCCACAAAAACTCTTCTCAAAAAGAAAATTGGAAATTAAAAATAGGGGGGGATCTGAGCTTTCCGTCCCTTCAGCCCCTTTATCTCACCCTCCAGATCTTCAGCTCCAAAAGAACCGTTTTCAAACCGCGCTATCTCAAACCGCCATTCCCTGAGCAAAGATATCAACACACAATAAACCCGGAGTTAAAAAGCTTTTTCCTGCTTTGACCTTTGACTCTCCCTGTTATTTTATCAAATTCTCGGCCCTTTTAGTCCTCTCATCGGTTTCCCTGTCTTTAACTGGGGATAGTGCCCTCTTTTTGTGTCCCTGCCTCTAATCTCGCTGACTTGCCTTTTTTTCTTTTCCCTTGGCCAGAACAACCTTCCGACTTCCCCTATCCTTCTACCACCAGCCATCTCCCTCTTGTTAAGCCCATCTTCCTGTGTTTTCCCGTTGAAATATATACCCGCTAAACCCCCCTTCCCCTTACCTTTCCATCTGCTCCTTGCAGTAACATCCTCAGCTCACCCAGTCATTCTTTAGTTCTTCTCCGTTTTTTTGTTTGGGATCTTGACCTGTTGTCTTTACCAACTTCAGCAGCTGCCAACGACAACCACCTTCGACTATAATAACGAGATCGTTTTAGCCACCTAGGTTACAAAGCATTTACGGTGATGGCCGAAAAAGAGAAACAGGAGGCTTTCCGCGTCGATATTCCTAGCAATGATAAGGGATTTGCTCCTCCTTCGCCACGTGGATCTCCCCCGGCTCCGGTGGTGAGCAATCCGTTGTTTCCAATCCTCAGTTACTGCGGAGCCAGTATTCTCATGACCGTGACGAATAAATATGTATTGTCGGGATATGACTTTAATTTGAATTTCTTCTTGTGTATGGTGCAGGTAAGCATTTCCCCTTATCTCTCTTGCGTATCACGGGGGCTGGAAGTACCGAGCAGCTACTAATCAGCAACTTCTTAGAGTATTGTTTGTGTGGTTGCCATCGCCATCGGCAAATCAATGGGTTATATCAAGTATCGGGACTTCAGCATGGATGAAGCTCGAAAATGTATGTATTTTTTTTCCCTTGTATCTCTTGGAAGCTTGTATAGATACACCGTATAATAATTTCTTTGCAGGGTTTCCCATCTCCGTTCTTCTAATTCTTATGATCTACACCTCCTCCAAAGCTCTCCAATTCTTGTCAATCCCGGTCTATACCATATTTAAGAACTTAACCATTATCTTGATTGCCTATGGTGAAGTTCTATGGTTCGGTGGCTCCGTGACCGGAATGGCACTCTTTTCTTTCGGCTTGATGGTCCTTTCTTCTGTCGTTGCGGCATGGGCCGATATCAGTGCCGCCATCGACAACTATGGCCATAGCTCCACTGAGACCGCCGCTGCTTTGAGCACACTAAACGCTGGATATATCTGGATGTTGATCAACTGCTTGAGCTCTGCGAGCTATGTCTTGGGAATGAGGAAGAGAATAAAGTTGACTAACTTCAAAGATTTTGATAGTACGTCCCTCTTCATTTTATTACATCCGTACATCACTAATGTTTCCTTATAGCTATGTTCTATAATAACCTTCTTTCCATCCCTGTTCTTTTCTTCAGCTCTCTCCTCTTTGAGGATTGGTCTTCCACCAACATCAACCTAAACTTCCCCGAGGAACGCCGCAACAACATAATTATTGCTATGATCTTCTCGGGACTCTCCTCCATCTTTATCTCATATACCTCTGCATGGTGTGTCCGGACCACTTCGTCCACCACTTATTCTATGGTCGGTGCTCTTAATAAGCTTCCACTTGCTATTTCTGGATTGATCTTTTTCGATGCTCCTGTTACTTTCTTCTCCGTCACGGTAAGTTGCTCTCCCCATCTCCGATAGGTTACCTCGTAATAAGTATATTCTAGGCTATTGGCATTGGTTTCTTCTCTGGAATCGTTTACGCTCTTGCGAAGGTTAAGCAATCCCAGTCAAAGACTGGAGTTCTCCCAACATCCAACCCTACCATGAGTGCTAGCTCTCAGAGCATGAGAGATGGATTTGGTCAGAAGTCGTAAATATGACTCGGTTTTTGGCGGAAGCGCATAGAGCACACATGGTTCGAGTCAGCGAGAAAAGGGAAATAGAATGGGGTAAAAGTAGTGTTTGTTTCCCGGCCATCGTCATGTGGATTTGATATGGACCAGGATGACAATTAGGAGGGGTGTTGTGTTTTGTTTTTAAATTACTAGGCGGCTCTCACCATATATTTCCTGGCGCAAAAAAAGAAAATTGGGTTTCCTGGAACACACTTCTCTATGGCATACTCTTCTTTTTAGTTTTATCTCCTGTACCAGTCATATTTTCTTTCCAGGATGTTTCGTTTCATTTCATGTGCATTCTTGTTGGAGAATATTAGCGTTTTTATATAGACTTTTTTTCTTGCGCTCGGATCGGATAGTAGTGGAGTGAATATGCAGTAGGGTAATTGGGGTCGGGAAAAAGGTATTAAGTTGCCACAATTGTACAATAATAATACGAGTACAGTCGAACTTTGCTATCTGTAATGGACCTCTTTATAGTGGAAAAACTGCTGTTATGAAGGAATCCCTTGGGAACTCGAATGCTCCACAAATTTCCCCGCTATAACGGGTATATATTGGAGAGCATTACCGGTATGATAGCAAATTCGAAAATAATCTTTTAAGTTCTAACCGTTGCCCCATACAAACTCAGCCTGCTATAATGAGAAGTCTAGGGGAAACCTGGCTTAGTGTAATAATTAAGCTGAAATTTTTAGTAAATCGTGCAGTGAGACCCTCCATCGTCACGATGGCCCACCACACTGTCCTTGAGTAAAATGTGTATAGTATATACTATAGCACCTACCGGCAAGGCCATCTCCCGACCTTTTCCCGTCAAATTTGATACGCCAGTGACGATAGTCCCGGACCCAACAAACCCAGAGCCGAGAAGCGCTTTCACCAGGCAGCTCTTCCAATTCCTTCTGCACATGATTATATAAAATATCGTAGCCACTCTAGTGACAATCATGATTGAGCACTCGAGGGCGAGCCTCAGAAGGAATATACCCACTACGCCCGGATGATCGATGCCCGCCATTGGAAACCCCCCCACAAGCAAAAAGCCCAAACTGTTGGCGTTCGCTAGACTGTGATATGATAACCCCAACTGATCGGATGTGCTGCGCCCCGCCGGCACCGTACTGTACCCTGCGAGCACAAGCAGAGGTATGATGATACTAGAACACGGGACCGTACCGTAAAAAATGTACCATAGCAATTGAAAGTCTCTCCTACGATAGATAGGAAGGTGTATCGTATTGTCCCCCTCGCCGTGTTTTTTTCTTCTTCTTCCCTTCCCCTACCACGAATTCAGAGGGGGGGGGGAAGGAAATTCTTGAAGTTCCAAGATTGTTTCTCGATTATTCCGGTCTCCATAGCGGAGAAACCGAGTTACGTATGCCCTCGTCGAGTAGTACACTTGCTCCCTTGCCGGTGCTAGTACATACCTGTCCTGCGCTTCCTGGGGTCTCACGTACAGTCCGGAACGGTGTTTTGATCGTGGGAGCTTCTTTTCGCCTGGTATTGTTAGGTGGGGCTGTAGTGCGAATACTGGGGGTTTACTGAGCGGTGGTGAGCGGTGAGGTGTAGGTGGGCACGAGGCAGCCCGCCAATTCCGGGAGCAAAAGGTCCGGACGGGGTAAGTGATAGCGGCCGCGGAATGCTCCCGTTCTCGGGAATCGTGGCGAAGGGGTGCTCTCCTAAATGCTCGAGCACAGTACGAGGCAGAGAAGGAATAGTGTGGTAATTAATACAAAGTTTGTGGGCGATCCCTAGAGTCTGCTCGGCACAGTGTGGATAAGTGGATCCCGATTCGTGGGTTCCAGCTTGTCCCATTGCTCTTGCGCGGTATGACACACTGGCATTTCTGCCCGGGTGCCGGAGGAGCGATCTCTTGCTTCAATCCAAAGCCCAGGAATCCGCTACGTATCCGCGATGGGGATTAGGTCTTGTGGTAGAATAGGACCCCGGTGCAGAGGAATATGATATGTGCCTGGCTTTTTCTCCGGCTCAATCAAGACACCTAGCAGAACCATATCCATGGCATTTATGGTGAACGGGCTATATTGGGGGGCTGAAGGCATGGTGGCTGCACTGGTGGAGGTTCAGCTGTGCTATTATACTCAATATCGTACAGGGCGGGAGGTAGTTTGTTTAAAAGAAAACTCCGCAATTCCAGGTGTTGCTATGGTCGAGGCAATGGGGGAGATCGTTTCCGGCAATTGGGGGGGTATTAAGGGCGGTAGGTTTTCTGAACTTGTGCTTTTGTAGCCTAGGAACAGAAGATCACACAAGTATGATACTCTGATACTTGCAGAGATGATTCTGCCTGGGAAGTTCCTTCCTGAAGCATAACCCCACCCGCAACCTCCACATCCATACCCTTCGTTGTGACATTGCCGAGCCCATAACCCCAGGTTCCGCCATGATAGAACCTCATCAGTGGAAAATCCGGAAGTCTGTGCAATCCGGCAAGGTGAAGGTGGAAAATGGAAAATAATAATATCCGACAGCAAAGTTTCTATTGCCAGCCTTCACTCTGCTTCGTACTTCCTCCATAACTATCCTACAGAGGGTTTCTTTCCCCTTGCTCTTCCTCTCCCATCACAACAGAGCAAAGATTTCAAACCCGATCCAGCCCAACACAATCCAACACAGCCGAAAGAGCCCCTCCCCCTAGCCCCAACACTCATTTGACTTTCTTCCCTTCCTTCTCCTTCCCACCATCAGCATCCCCATCAGCCATCTGAACCTGCACCCCGCCGGCGGGCAAATACGTCAACGGATTCCTCTTGTAAATACCCCACGGCGGGACCACCACCAGGAACGCGATCACTGTGCCACTGAGCCCGATGTAAACAGTGTATTTGAGGTCCGACAGGACGTAGCCGACTATGAAAGCTAGTACCTGAAGCGAGCGAGAGATGTCTGTGAGCTGCTTGTGTTTATTTATCGTAAGGAGAGGGGGGGGGATAGTTACGCCTGCGAGAACGAGGATTGCAGTCGTTAGGGTTTCAGCGAGACGTTGGCCTTCAAAGTCCTAATTTTTGGTTTTTTCAGATCAGCCAATGGCGGTGAGGAAGGGGAGGGGGTGGGGCAAGTTACGATGAAGCCATCGATTATGCTTTGGATCTGGTCCATGGTTTTTTACTCTTGCTGTTTCGTTTACCTCCTTTTTCCTTCTACAGGTTTTAGGAGGGGTGAAGCAGGAGCAGGAGGAAAAGGAAAGAGGATTTCGGTTTTCTCTTTTCTTTCTTTCTCGTTACCGCTGGGGGAAGAGATACCTGGAGGCGGTGATGGAGGGGGTGGTGGTGGTGATAGTGATGTGCCTGACAAAGCTCGGACAGAGGTGAGGTTGAGCATGAGCTCGGTCTGGCGAATCTGGCCTTTCTTGGTGTCACGGGCGGAACTTACCGGTGGGTTAGGGTTGTTCTGTCTGTCTTGGAAACCGTTTGCTCACAGCCACGCAAAGAGGGAGGTTCTGTCGAGTGCTTGAACATGAACGTTGCATTGTGCCACAAATGAACTATCCTGTTCATCAAAATATCCTAGCACCCGAACCTTAACATGATAAATTTATCCCTATCCAGAATGGACACATGCTATCATATTAACTTGTTTAAAAAAGTAATTCCGGGTCAATCAGCCACTTTGTTTACATTTTTTACATGCTCAAGTTCACACTAATTCATGAACTATCATATCATGCGCAAGTCCTGCTTCTTGGTGTGCACTTGAACCGGCTTGTCTTCCCAACCATGTTTGGGTAGTGAGTGACTGTTGCTGTGGCAACAACAGCAAGTTTCATGTTCATGGCTACCCACTAGCGGTTCATAAAGTATACGGACACTTTGCGCCAAGACAGGCGGCCACAGTGCCAAGGTGTCCGGATAATTTATGAATCGGCTGTACAGAACCTTCGTAACCGTGCCAATGTTGTGGTCCCGCCGCAACCTCGGGCCCTTAACGACACCTTCAAACTTAACCCAAATAGGGAGGTCTTGTTACGACCGTCATAGCAAGAACTGTGCGGCGAATTATGAATGTTGCAACAAAGTCAGAACACTGGCATTTTTCTAAGCACAGTACCGGTACAAAACTTGGTGCAGGTTGAAAACCCCTCTCCTAGCTTCGGTGCAAACTATAACCAATTTTTGGTAAACAAAGGTGTAAATACAACCACTTTACAACCATCTTATTCAAGAACTGTTCTTAAAACTGTGCAAAGTTGAGCATTATCACACATGTGGAGGGGTTAGTACCGTTGCTGTGGTGATAAGGAAAGTTCAAGTTATTTACAACCGTCGTAGCGAAACCTCCCCCCAATCAGGGTCCCACCACATGAAGATAAAAGTTGTATGATAAAAGTCGAAAGGACATTTAAACCGTCAGAGAATTTTTGGTAGTTTGTTCGTAATTCTTAAAATCACATACCGGTATGATACAAATTGAATCTGTCGTTGAGCGAAAGCAACCTTGGGTTGTGGCGGAGCTACTCGTACAACCTGGGGCACGGCTAATGTGTAGATATGCGTTTGAAGAAAAAAAAACCACCGGTAAGATATGACGCATCGTGTGACCAACATGTCGTTGGAAATGCCTTGAGCTGGCAAGTAAGGTGAAACAAGTAGAGATTGGTTGGCATTTATGCAATTGACCACCAATTACCAGTCTCAACTGCAATGGACAGACAGACGAGTACGGTACTGTACAGTACCCTCACAGCTTATTAAGTTTCCCATATCAGGATTACCATCACGGTTGTCCGTATTAGCAGTGATCAAGAACGGCAGTTCCAGCTGCGCCCTCCTTCCCACTTTCTCTACTCTAGCACAGTAGTTTGAGCGAACGGTCTCATTTCTCGACCCTTTTTCTCTAAACCCTAGCCAGTTGTATACTTGGTCGTTATTCTCTATTATGATACCTTAAGCATCCATCAAACTCCTGGTGTGAATAATTTACCCTCCGACACTGCATACCGTAGCCCAAGACACACTCCACTCACTCAAGACCAACTCTATCGGGTTTTGATATCATCTAGGCGGCCTCCCGGTAAAGTATTGCTGAAATCAATCAGACGTGCAGTACACAGCATACGCCGCATACCACTCGGAAGGAATCAACTGAGGCGAAGGAAACAAAGTTACAAAAAGCCGCACCGATGCCGCAGCCCACTATTCCTGACTTCCTGCCATGTCACCGTAACTGTACCCGGCAATCCGATGGCGGTACCGGGGTAATAAGTTTATCGAGGCTCGTGGGCCGGGAATGGATTATATATAATTCGATGGATGAGTTTTCCAGCCAACATGTTTTTTTCTTTCTTTTTTCTTTTACCTCTACTGCGTCTACAGAGCAGCTTCGTAATATTTAGCTTGTTCATGTGTCAACTCGTGAGGTATACACCTTATCGAATAATACCGTACACCCAGGGCATTATCCCGAACGGTATGATATGATACCATACCGTAACTACTCTGGAGATAGAGACCGTTGCCAAGGCGGTTACCGGCAACACTATCCAGTTTAGGAGCTTGGCAGGAGACCTAAAAACAGCATTGGCATGCTACAGGAGTACGAGTACATGTAAACACACGAAATCACTTACCAAACCGAAGGTCACCAAAGAATCTTTAGCCACCATGCCAGCTGTCAGAACTGTACGAAAGCTAAAAGAGAATGATGAGAGTAAGAGAAGGGCACGGCGCCGGGGTCCTCAGCCGAGACCACTCAAGGCGCGTAATATCAAGCCACGGGTAAGGAGTATGTTCCACAACATATATAACCAAATACTAAACTGTCGAGATGCAGATTAAACCCTGTCAGCGAGTGGAATGGAGTTATACGCGACGGAGAAAGATCAAAGTGCTGACTTGGATGGAGTATCATCGTGTACACAATTCAATGCCTAATACGGGAATAAAAATGAGGCCTCCGTGTTATGGGGCCCTGTTCCTATATCAGTACACGTGACAGGCAACGATACTTCTCTTATAGTATCTATGACACTATATCTTTAGTACTTATAGTGTGCGTTCACACTATTACTTTTCTTCGTCGTCTTCTGATAGTGTGCGTTCACACTATTATCTTTTCTCCGGTTACACCTAGTAGTCGTAGAGGCGTTCCTCTTCTACTAAGTTCATGTAACTATCGTGAGGTAGATAGAATAAAGTAAATTCGTTCTTAAAATAATAAGTAGGAAAATAACTTAGATGGTTGCGTGAAGAACTAACTAACTCGTCCTTTTTTTTTTTTTTTTTTTTTTATATCATATATTCGTTGTTAAGGTACAAGAACTCGCATGCAGCGCTAGCTATGGCGTAAACAAAACCGTAAAGCACGCATCCCTCCTCCGTCTGAGGCAAAAACTGAGAACCCCAAGCCCCTCTGGTATGGAGCCAACCGCACATCTCGCCCTGAATCAAGCCTATCCTTACAACACAAGCGAACTCAGTTCTAAGAGAAACCCGAAACAAGAAAAGCAGGAAGCCCAAGGAAAAATCCCCCCGGAAATCTCGAAACAGAAAGAAACCAAACTCATTGTTAAGGGGTCCTGTTCCTATATCAGTTCACGCGACAGGCAACGATACTTCTCTTATAGTATCTTATGACACTATATATTTCGTACTAATAGTGTGCCTTCACACTATTACTTTTCTTCGTCGTTCTCGTATAGTGTGCGTTCACACTATTACATTTTCTCTTGTTACACTTAGTAGTCGTAGAGGCGTTCCTCTTCTACTAAGTTCGTGTAACTATCGTGAGGTAGATAGAATAAAGTAAATTCGTTCTTAAAACAATAAGTAGGAAAATAACTTAGATGGTTGCGTGAAGAACTAACTAACTCGCCTCCGAGGACTCCTTATATAGTCCTTCCCTCAACCCGCTTACAAATCAAACCACAGGCAGTCTGCCTTGCCAGTCTGCCTTGCGCAGCCCCCTTGCGCAGCCCCATGACCTCTGAATAGATCATGTGCGTGAAACATAACATAAAACATAACATAAACCTAACGAGTCTGCCTTGCGCACAGCCTCGTTGCATAGCCTCCTTATGCAGCCCCGTGACTTCTAAATAAGTCTCGTGCGTGAAATATAACAAATGAAACCTCAACGAGTCTGCCTTGCAGTCTGCCTCGTTGCATAGCCCATCATAAATCACATGACCTCTGAATAGGTCAAGTGCGTGAAAACATAAATCATAACATAAAACACTACGTAACAAAGGAAACTCATAAACCAATTTCGTAACAAATGAAACTTACTAGCTAACTAGTGAAATCTACTATGTCCGATCTAGAATCGTGACACTCATACCCACCAGGAACGCCCATAGCAGACCTGGCCGCCCAGAGGCTAACCCAAAGAGCCCCAAACAAAGTAGGAGCTGGACACACTGGGGCCAGGAACTCTAGCAACGGTGTGCCCCCGCAAAGCAGTGGTAGCCAAGGAGGAAGGGATGGTGCCAACCGGCCTGAAACAGTGCAATACTGTTAGGCGGTAGCCGAGATCAGACTTATCAGTCGGACTAGGGCCTGAATTTCTGATCGGAGATTGTCTAGGAAGACTTGTAAACCAGTAAAGAATAAAAGAATAAAGATTCGTAGTTGTAAACTTATTATATTGTTAAGGTCTCTTCTCCGTTGCTTGATTCCTCTAGCTAACCCGGAGACCTTAAACCTATTTATACATTTTTGCCGGTACTTAGTATCCCCAAACTAACTTGTACCGAGGAGCTTTTGACTTTAGTTTCTACTAAGTGCGAACACCGTTTGACCCTGAAAGTTCGTACACCACTTCAACCTTAATTGAGACGAGATATTTATCTTGAGAAGATAGCGTCCTATCTCCCAATGATCTCTTTGCGATCTCTAGGCTTGAATGGACTAAGTATGCAAATGTAGTCCGAATGACTATCATCCCAATCAAGAACTAGCTAAGTTCATGGTCAGGAACTGGTGCATATTTAATATATGCATGCATGAGTCTCGACACGCCAGTATCATAGAAAGGCTTCATGCATCCCCAGTCTTCCAATTCAAGTATGGTTCCCCTCGGACCTCCTGCCTCTAAGAGGGACCCCTATTGGAGCTGTCCGACATACACCTAATCTTGAATGGGTATTGGTGACTTCTGATGTAATCTGATAGCACCAGAGGTCTTGTATCTAATTGATAGAAAATCCCTCGGTTGGCCATTCACTTTATAGTAAGTTGTCTCATATAGTTCGCGGTCAGGGAGATATGAATTAGAAATTATTATCTTCATTTCTATATAGCTTTGCCGCAACCATCTTATCGAGTCACTTGACCTTCATGGTCATAGGCGTGACCTTACCACTATGCTAGGTCTTATATGCCTAACAAATACCGACCGGAGGCGGGAGACCAGGGCTTGGGTCCCCAATAAAAAACGGGTGGCAGTAAGGTGCCAGCTAGGGGAGCAGTAAGGTGCTAGCTTAAGATCGGAGCAGTAGGGTGCGAGCCAAGTAAGGGGGGGAGGGTAGTAGGGTACCAGCCGACCGAGCCGAGGAGAGGAGAGAGGAGGGGTAAACCCAAATGCCGAAGCAACTATCGGATACGTGTTCGTGCCTGAACTAGGCGGCCTCCTGAAGCCCCCAGTGCCCACGGTTGATGAAGCAACCGTATCGGGTAGAGAGGAGGAGGATGGCGAAATCGACCGTCGCCTGTTGAGAAGACCAACCACGATACCCCGACCGTGGGACTGACCCGTACCCACCAGCGGGACAGAACTGGGACCCAGCAGAGGGATTAACCCGAACCGACCAGAGAAAAGCAGAAGGAGTCCATCGTAATCACATACCGTAAGCTGTGTTCCCAGCCGTCTGTTGTAGGGAAAAAGGAGAAACCTGACCGTACTAATGCTAAGCGAGGCTAAAGCAAAAGCGGGGAAGAAGAGAGCCCAGCATTCAGAGATGCCAGGAAGGAGTAGGGAGGATCTCAAGAGGGTAGACCTCAAGAGAGAAGGCAGGAGAGAAGTTCTACCGTGGTAGAAGGATAAAAAGTGATGGCCCAGTCCCCCCCCTAGGGGGGAGGACCAGACGCAAAAGATCGTGAGAATTCCTGTGGTGTTGAGATTTCAATCACCGGAGGTGTAGCGGAGACGGTTGGTGTAACTAACTCGTCCCGAAGGTCCTCCTTATATAGTCCTTCTCTCAACCCGCTTATAAATCAAACCATAGGCAGTCTGCCTTGCCAGTCTGCCTTGCGCAGCCCCCTCGCGCAGCCCCATGACCTCTGAATAGATCATGTGCGTGAAATATAAAACATAACATAAACCTAACGAGTCTGCCTTGCGCACAGCCTCATTGCATAGCCCCTTTATGCAGCCCCGTGACTTCTAAATAAGTCTCGTGCGTGAAACATAACAAGTAAAACCCCAACGAGTCTGCCTTGCAGTCAACCTCATTGCATAGCCTCTTCATAATCACATGCCTCTATATAGGTCATGTGCGTGAAAGTAAATCATAACATAAAACAAACTACGTAAATCAAACTACGTAATAAAGGAAACTTACAAATCAATTTCATAACAAAAGAAACTTACTATGTCAGATTAGAATCGTGACACTCCGACACTTGATGAAGCGTCTGCCTTTTTTCAGATACCGAAGAGTACTATCGCACGATAGAGAAAGCCAGACAATATGTTGAAAATTATTCAGCAAGTTGGTGGAGATGGCTCATATCGTGATGCTGCGGTGGTTTTTAACTGCCAATGGCCGGAGATGGAGAAAAGATTGTTTGATGTGTTCCTGGCACAAAGGGGTCAGGGAAGACCTGTAAGGGATGGATGGCTTCTGAGAAAGGCAAAAGCCCTATGGGGAAGCACTTATCCAGAGCTTCCTGCCGGGCTGTTTGTTTTTTCGGTAGAGTGGTTTCTCGGATTCCTATCACGATATTGAGTTGTTTTACGATTCGTAACCAATACAGCCCAGTCTCTACCAGCAAATTAAAAGTCACAGATACTCGATTGGCTTAAATTTAATCGGCGAAACAGGATACTCACTCCTCTATTACAACCTGCCTTCGATCAGCCACCTAATCTACTCTCTCTCCATTTTATCTGTAATGATGATCAAGGTGGAATTCCCGAGCATTATATTTGTAATGTAGATGAAACACCGCTCCCGTGGGAGTATCTGGTTGGCCAAATATATGATCTCCAAGGTGCAAAGACTGTTTGGTCTAAGAGTGATGAATCTGGTTCAGAAAAGCGTCAGTGTACTCTTTTTCTTTGCATTTTTGCAGATGGAGTACCTTGAGTTCCTCCTGTTCTAATCTTTACTGCCTCGAGTGGAACAAGAATACGGCAAAGAGAATCTCATCTACGGGATAATCGGGTTCATGTGGAGTTTTCTCCGACTGGTTGGATGAATGAGGATTTATTTACTAAATTTATTCTACAACCCCTGGTACCAATCTTTGGAGGCAAAAGGGCATTATTCCTTTTTGATCGATATCGTGCACATCTCACATCACAAGTTCTTCAGACCTGCCGAGATAACAACATTATACCATCCCTGATCCCAGCCGGAACTACCGCAATGACCCAACCCCTTGACATCACCCTAAACAAGCCCTTTAAGGGCCTTATTAGAGAATTTACGGAGGAAATTCGGGAGATAAAAGAAGAGCTGGAAGATATTGAAAAGTGGACGGTCAGTCAACACCGTGCAGTGACTACGGAGGCAGTGAGAAGAGCATGGGAGGAGTGGCACAAGAGTTGCGCAAGGCAGAAGATCATTATTCAAAGCTTCCGACGAACAGGCATTTCCCTACCTGTTGACGGGTCCTGTGATTCTGAGCTTAGCATTAAAGGTTTTGCTCCAGGTGAGCTTACAGTGGGCGATTGGACACGTTCGGAGGAGGCTGGCGTGATTGGTTTGGGAACTTCAGAAAATGAGAATGCGGAACTTTCAACTCCCAGTTCCGGGGATGAAGATGTTGAATTTACACTCATTGATGATTAGTTTTTAGAGTTTTGATATGTCTTACTATTTTTTATTTTTTTCTCTCTTCTATATGAGGCATGGTTTGGTGGTTATCGTGTACGCAATCCTCTTGGCAACGGTCTCTATCTCCAGAGTAGTTACGGTACTTGGACAATGTGCTATGTAGTCGAGGGTTCCGAACGGGGGGCAAAAAAAGAGCAAAGGAAAGAAAAGGACAAAAAAAAAAAAATGCCCCAGACCTTACAAGTGTTGTACCAGAAGAGATTCTACCGTTACTGTACGAGTATTGGCCAAAGATCGATTGGTCTTGGCATGCAAGGATGGTGAGATCCCCAACCCAGCGCCGGGGAACACCGGGAACTCAACTTCAACTTTGGACGTTGGAATTGCTTATCCACTGTCACCGTACCGTATCTATTCCCCCCCCCTCCCAACCTTAATACTTGTTCGCGGGCGGGAGGTTAGTTCACACAAGGCACCCGCCGATGCCCCCCCTCCTTGTCCAAGAGGGAATTAATTCTGGGCACCCTCACGAACACCGTCCCTGCCCTGGGCAAAATATCATAGGACCAACCAGGCACAGGTTATGCGGTGGTCGCCCCGTCCCCTCCAAACAACCAAAAATAAGTTTCTCACAAGAAAAGACCGCTTAGGGGGAGGCGGCCAAACTCGTTACATGGGGTGTGCGCTGTCTCGATTCTCGAAGCCAAAGAAAATTATAATATTATCCTCCAAGTATCATAGATATATTACTCGTTCTGTACGGAATAGTGCGGTAGTGGATAGGGTACGTTAGCACGGTGCTCATGGGATGGTAAGAAATATCATACTCGTAATATTGCATGTAGCTGGAGGGGGGGGGGGGAAGGACAAAAAAGAAATCCTCCCCACCGGCTGGGGGATTGGTCGACGAGAGAGATGTCAGCAGAATCAGTTTCGATGTTTTCTACACCAACTTAAAGTTAGGGCCTGTTTAGGATATGATATTATGATACCGTTTATTATTGATTGGGCAGTCCTACCTAAGTTACCCGAAAGCGCTTTTCGGAACTGACCAATTATAGCGTGCAAAAGATGCTTATATAATCGCTGTTCGGTGGTTGTGTGGTTTGTTGCTCGTTTTGAACGAACCAGCGGCCGAGCCCTACGTCTCTGAGGAGACAACGATTACCGTACTATACTTTATGCTTCCGATCTCTATGGGGCATCCGGGTACAGGAGAATGTCCCCACGGCATAGGAAACAATCAGCCGGACCACCAGTCGTTATTCCAGTTGCGATTGGAGTACGAGGTGGTTGATAACAAGTGGCGTCCAACTCCATTAGGAGTAAATTTACTTGTACTCGTACAAGGATGGCATTTAAGGCACACTAAGCCATATCGGGAAATTCGAGTGATGTTTTGTGATCAGTGGGTAGGCAAAATCTCTCGTCCTGTCCGTCACACAAGCACTCGCCCAGCGCATGCTCGAGTAAAAATGGTGGCGAAACATCTCCACACCCGAGTACGAGTACAGTACAGTGTGTCACCAATTAATTTCCCCAAATCCGCATGTTGTTGGATGAGACCATGGAACCAGTTTTGCCCACTTGTCTCCGCCGCTGGGTCGGGTTCTGGGTTCTGTTCTTACAGTAGCACCCGTTTCTACTCATGTGATATATATATGTGCACGTACGAGATCGGTGAGGCTTCGGGCTTTGAGCTTGAAAATTGAAGTTAGTCGTGGGATTTGGACAAATTATCGCATTGATATTGACGATAAAAGACTGCTAAACTTGCAAAGATACAGCCAACACTCCAACCACCGCCACTACATCACACCGGTATCCCACCCTCGACTTCACCATCACCACCACTTTCCAAATGATACTTTTGAGGTCTAACTGACACGTAAGAACGCTCCGGATGTCAGCACAAGATTGGCACGAATTCAGTAGTCTACTACAGTGACTAGGCAATCGACATACCACTCAATCAAGTTGTGCTATCGTACTAGATGGACTGGAAGTTGTTTGGGCGCTGCCGTCTAGGTGCCGGACCCGAGAGGGTGCATTGGTGGTGATAGTGATTGTAGTTGTCGTGGGTTGCGGTGGGTCTGGTCGCCTCGTGGCAACGTTTTCAGGCTTGCGTTGAGAGTCTTCGGAATACTCGCTGAGGTTCGAAGGTCTGAAGCAACAGAAGAAATTGAAGCCCTCGCAGGAAATGATCTTCAAAACGGATGGGGGCATTTTGGTCTGTGTTGGAACGGCTGTGATATCAAAAGATTTTTTTTGAGAGCTCGAGTGAGAAGGAGGTAGGGGGCGAGCGAGCTGTGAGGAGATGGACTCTTTTCCATCAGTACAGCAGGATGAGGTTATATAGTAGTTGGCGCAGATACTGGTGGTTACGCTTGCAGAAGATGTGTAGTTGCGCGGTACTCGAGTCGTGTATCGAGCACGTCTAGGAGGCCTGGGGGCTCCCGGGTTGCTTGCCCCCATGTCACGGTGGGAGGAAATTGAAATTCGCTTTGCCTATGAGATGCCGCATGGGTGGATGTAGGAATGCAAGGATCCAGAATGCGGTTCAATATGAATAGTTCGGGCATTTGCATGTGGAACATCTACCAATCAAACGTGCAGATTAACGTTCTGCCTACGATACGGTAGACGCCACAAATATGGTCCCAAGATAGCCGCTGGTCGACCAAGGCTATCACAATCACGGAAAACCCTTCATGGGGAGAAGTGCAACTATTACTGAGCTTTCTCCACCTAGAACCAATAACAATCGCGCGAAGCGGGCAATAGCCGGCATCCCACCATGTCGGAACCCACTCGAGCGCCTTTTCCGATGATAAATTCCAGGCTGAGAAAGAAACATCGGTCCTGTTACGAGAAAGGTTGAGAAGGATGAGTTCGCCGTCATCCCTGTTCACACCAGCAGGAATGAAGTTCCCACACGCAAGCCGCAGCCCGGTTGCACAGTTTTTCTAGCCTCTGTGGCTTCTGAGACAGATACTGGTAATTGATGATGTGGTTTCCCCTCCTCGGTAAAAAAAAAAAAATTCGAGGCTGAAGAAAAAATTTGGGAGGGTCCCCGTCTTATGACGATTGTGAAAGGAACCCAGCTACGGTATCCCGCATCACGATCAAGACCCAAATCCTGGCGGTCAAGTTGGCACATCATCGCATTCACCCCACCTCCATCCCAGATGATCTCCATTCAGCGAAGCCCCATGCCAGAAATCCCAACACCCAGAACACTGACCAGTCACGGGGGTTTTCGTGATCATGAATATGATGGGAAAACCCTTTGGATATGATACCATGTGCTTGACGGTGCTCGAGTAAACCCTGGATACTTGTACAGGTATCATACCATTGACCAGGAAATACTCGAGTATGATACCGCATCATACCAAAAAATGTCCTTCACAAGGTTTCCGTGTAGAAAAGGTCTCAAAAATGCAAACAGTATCTATTTTTCCTTTTTCCACTCAGAGCTTTATGGTGGGCTAGAGGGAAGGCGATCCCCACTAGGGTTCTCCCAGCGGTAAACGGTGCGGTATGATACCGTACCGGTATTCCTCGAAGGTTTCTCCCGCCGATGCACGGCACGCCAAATATGAGGAGTTCAGTCTTTCCTTCCTTTCTTCTTTTTTTTCTTATTTGCCCTCAAATACCGAGTAACACAGGAAAACCAGCCTGTTCACGGGGTCCAACACATCCTGTAGGCTAGTATTGTGCACTTGAAAGTGCTCCTTGCCGTACGGGGGCTGAGCTGTGAAAACGGGATCCGTCCCCAACCTCTATCGCACTCGGGGGGGGGGGGGGGGTGCGTAAAAACTCTTGTGCCGGCGAATGCGCTGAGGGGGGGGTAGGTGTAAGTCTATTTGAGATGAGCATAACTTAGGAAACTCGAGTGATATAACATGACTGTAATCGTAAAGCTGAGAAGTCTTGCGCCCTTGTATGATAACTTCTCCTATTGCCGTATAGTGCGTGTCACTCAAAACGTGCACGTGTATGATACTCGTAGCATAATCATTTACTCGTATTTTCTACAGCCTCCACAACCGTCCAACTAATTCAGAAAGAAAAGAAAAAAACCTAGGAACAATTCTCATGGGTATTCTCCACATTGCCTAGGTTTTTAATTCTAAATTTGTTTTGTGGTTGTAGAGGCTATAGAATTTTAAAGATTATGTTACAGGTATACGTTTTGAACGACACGCACTGTACGAGTGGTGTTTCTCTTCTGCGGATGGGCCAAGGGGCCACAATACGGTACGAGTACCACCGGATCGCCTCTATCTATCCATTTATTTGAATCTTTCGCACTTGGCTTTCGCTTTCATCCTTGTTTGCACTGCTTTTACCTTCTATAGTTTCCCCACTCTTGGCGGTCATGGGTTTAGCCCCGAGCAAACTGAAAAAGGGGAGGCACTGCTATGACCGCCGGAACACAAACTGGGCTTATTTTTGCAGCAAATAATCATGCAGAAGTACAGCACCGTACACAACTCAGTATGGTTGAAAAATCTCCTCCAAGTGTTGGTGTAAACCGTTGTGAGGTGATGTGTACGGGTAATAACCTAAAGTGTATTCGTGAGAATTGAGGGCTTGCAATCCAAAGGATGAGGGTAAACTGGAGGGCACACTGATCTCATTTTTACTTAAAAGAGCAGGCACGTCCTGAGAGAAACAACGAAGTTCCTTCCCTCTTCAACATCCACACGACAGGTTACGAGCCAATAGTAATAAGTATCTTTACAAGTGCTTTTAAACTACGGCTCAGATACCCAATGTGATGGAATTACAAGTTTGTACCCAAGGATCTGAAATCCTTATGGGACAAGTTGTAGAAGAGTATTGAAAGTCTCTAGAGTTAGAGCAACAGAGTTGGTGAAGGTAGATATGGACGACCATGTCACGTGTCGGGATCAACACCTGGGGGCCCGTTGCGGAGTCGCCAGGCACGTATTCGAGTAGATGGCTGCAAGGTCACTACTGGGGGTACCTCTACGTCGCGCACGCACATCGCGCAGTTTCCAGTTCGTTGATCAAACCGGTTCTTAAGGGAAAAGAATCGGAGGGGAAAGTAAAATTGACTGATATAGGTCGACCCCGCGTACCACCAAGACTCTGTAATGTAAGAGTAGGGAGAGGCATCCAGCCTGAGAACTGGTCGTATACCACATGGTATATCGGTGAAACGCCGAAGGAGGCTTAGCATTCCTTAATAGAAAACTAGCTTGTCTGAGGAGGCCTAAATGGTCAAAACTATGTATGTACAGTAAAAAAAAAAAAAAACTACAATTTTACTTTCTATCCTTCATTTTCTCAGTTTTTTAGCTCTTTCCTGCTCTACAGCTCCCCCCCCCCCCCCCTGCAACACTACAACCTCTATCTACTCAGTGATATCTCTCTTCCATTCAGCTCTATATAGAGAAAAGATAATTTATGATTTTTAACACAAGTCTCCATCTTACATACTCCAGTCATGAGAGAAAAGGCGTGTTGAAACAAAATTTCACTTTGCTACAGATTACAGTACTATTATGGTGAGGCATTAGTTACAGTAACCGGTGATCCCATACCCAATGTACCTATCCAACATCACCACAGGCAAAGAGAAAACCCGTTCCTCCAAGACTTTTGCCAGTTGAGCGTATCATAGACCTGTATCTCCATCACAGATAATCACTCAGTTTTCGATTCTGAAACCCTTTTTCCTGCCATTCTCGGATTGGCAAATTGGTTAGTGCTGTGGATAGTGCTTTTGAAAATATCACGGGAGCAGATGCCGGGTCGGGGTTTTCTGGCGTTTGCTATTAATCAGGGGGGGGGGAGCAGGAGAATAGGAAGGAATATCGTACCCGGAGATACGGTAGGCATATGCACAAGAGGGTGGCGCAAGCGGTCGCAGAGTGTCACTCCGGACGGCACTGAATAGGCATCTTCGAGTGTGTACTGTGCTGTCGGTGGTGGCTATGGACTCGGGGTTGCTGACAAGTGCTTTTCCGATAATATGGTCACGATGATTTGTCAGCAGCAATCCGCGGATTGTTTGTAAGAGGATCACCCCCTATATAGATAGCTCAAGGGGACTCGGGAAAGGGGGAGAGAGGGAGAAGTGAACTGTATGGGCGTGGGAAAGGGACATCGTGATTGACGAAAAGATTTTTAAGTTCTTGAGAAAGAGATTTCCCACTTTCCATTTTTCACCTTTCACTCTTGGCTTCACTGAAGGGAAGCCTTTGTCGATTACCCTTACCTTCCCATGTTCGGTTGACGGTGTTTTGACCAAGCCTGGAAGCGGTGAGAACTAGACTACTATCACCAGAGACTCTAACTGCAACCACATTCAGTACCCCATAACACTGTGCCTCGTTCCGTGCGGAGTTGTCAAAAAGTTTGTCACTGTGCCAACGCCCCAAAAGAACGCCCTACCCCGGATAGGAGTCACGGCACCGTGATCACTTCCATCACTATTCAAAAGCTCATGCCATTGCTTGCCTGCTGGTTTACCTTGCCGGAGTTGCTTACCAGGCGGATGACTTAGATGCATATATGTTAGAAAAGTTGATATGCACATGGAATTGGGATCGGGAGTGTGGTGTCGCTTACACACTGGATGGGATATATATGCATTGAGGATTGCGTACTCAATGCAGCACCGGCCTGGGTTGTCTGAGGAGCGATGGTTTCCTCCTACTTGTTTCCAATACATTGATTCTGCTCTCTCCTTTTTTGTTCTCTTCCTTCTATTCTCTCGAATAACAATAACTATATGCATATCATTGTTTTCATCTCATCAAGACCGCTTCTGCAACGCAGCCTCTGACAATATACTATCAATTCTCCGGACTTAATTCATGGTAGCGGCTTGGACGGGTGGGCTACCCAATGAGGGGCCTGGGAGATATGTGTATATATTCGCTATTGCGTAGGTTACAAGGTCCTGTGGGTGTTGAATTTCCTTCAATGCAATATCGTATTTAGGGGACGTCTTCAGTGCAAAGTTTATGGTGAGTCTACCGAGCCCTCCTGTTCCTGAATACATTTATTCTCGCTAGCCCTATGTTTTGTAATAGGATACTGGTCCCGGTTTACCTTGGGCCTCGATATGCACGATATCTCTGTGGCTCTTGTACCATTTGAGTTCCCACATCAAGGGATTTCCTTTCACTCTACCCCCGCCTAACCACCAAGGTTTTTGAGGGTTCTCACGAGCCGCGGTCGTTAAAATAAACGGATGGGAGAATGCAACAAGGTTGGCATGCCTATTTGAGAACCCGAAACGTTTACTGACTACTCGTACACTTTTTTCATCCCAAGAGAAAAGACATCGGTTATCTATACCAAGAACTCGGCCTAATCACGGGTGGGGGGAGGCGCGGATGGACGACCCATCATAAGTGCACTAATGCTCGGCAACATCTCCTATTCCCTGCATACGAGCATCTTATCTGTGACACCGGTGCTGACTTTTTTGTCCGAGAACACCAAATCCGACACAACTAACTTACGCTTCATCTATCATACCGTGCATACGTATTCCCGAAGATAGCGACCAGCGCTAGACGACCGCATCAGTTGTGGCTGTTAAATACGATCCTTCCGCCACAAACACCTGATTCCTCTCCATCCCCGCATACGGTACACAACTTCATAGTCCTTGACAGGAATAAACGCACCGAACAATCACCCCCTCTCACTCGTCCAGTCGTATGTATGCATCTATTCCTCCCGGGTAATCGGCCGCTGTGCTCTGAAACGCTGGCAAAAGCTTGATCATCAAGCGAGTGCAGCCGCCGTTGCTTATTATTAAACCCCTTCCATTGAATTCCCGTACTCGTACATTAATAACCCGCCCATTATAGGGAGCCCTGACATATGACACCGAGATCACCGAGATCAAAAAAAAAAAAAAAAAAAAAAGACCAACCCCACGAGATCATACAAGTGCGGCTGTGCACCAGGAACGAATGAGAAAAATAGAACTGGGAAAGAAGCTTAAACGCATTTGCCGATCTACAGGTACGAATGGCACACACAAGAGCTAAGACATAAGTTAGTCTACCGAACACACCACCAACTCGACGAAACGAATAATAATAGCCGATCTTTTTTATCGCCCTTCCTACCCATTTTAGGCTGTTTAATGCCCATACATAAATACCATACATAGCACAAGTAACCAGCGACTGGGTTCCGTTCCACCAACCCACGGCAATACATGCCCTCCAAAGCGCTTAGCGTGCACTTTTGGATTACTGTGCTGGATCGTACCTGTGCCTTGCGAAACGGGAGGACAGGTAAGGTAACTCTATCTCATCTTTCTCTCGATTCTTCTGCACGCACGTTATTGTGCGACATCCATCCGTATTTCTGTTCGAGAGAGAACGTGAACGCCGGTAATAAAATGGGGTGTTGAAACGGAACGTTTATCTCTTCCCCCCCCTACTCCTTGGATCTCTATCTCTATCATGCATGTGGTGGGCTTTTTTTCCCCCTCTTTTCCTCCTTTTCCTCCTTCTCCATCGTAGGCATGGGCCGAAGCTGTAATGTGGGCATGATGATCGGAAGTGCGGGGGGTTTTTTTTTTATCCGCCAGGAGCATAGTTCAGGCGGGAAATTCAGAAATAGCAATATAGCGTGAGGCTCGAGTTTCTGCTTTATTGTGGCTGTTGCTAACTAGCCATGCGAATCCTGGAAAAGTGCTGATTTTCACGGTGGAGCGTGCAGGGTGTGGTGGCGGTGCGAAGTTGAGCATCTATGATACCGTTATCGCGTTTTTTCTTGGAAAACTCGGTTGGCTTGAGAATTCTACATGTGCTTTTGTTTCTTTTTCGCTGATGTCACGATACCTAATTGTCTATTCACCAGGGCAGTTGTGATTCTTTTAGGAGTGATACTTGCTATCCTCCTTATGCATGAGGGACTCTGAACAGAGCTGGTGAAGCTGTTGGGGCCGAGGCATAATACCAGTATTTGCCTCCCATGGCATAACGGCTGCGATGGAACGAGACCCTGTTAAAGCCTGACTAATTTTTATAGGGTCATGGTGTTTAGCTTATGTATGATATGATACCTCCGACTCTTGTCCAATCAATGAGGGCATAGGGTTGAGGCCGACATGCAAGAGGAGAAATCTTACTGCCTGAACAGGACTGAAGGGGATGGACAAAGCGCCGGTAATGCGACGAGGATGATAAAGGAAAGAGTTACAGTACTCGAGTAGGTTATGTAAAGCTGAAGAAAAAAAGTGTGGCATTCACATACTCGAGTACCCACATACCGTGCTTAGTTCGGCGATGGCGGCGATGCTTGATTGGATGTGATAGGTGGGCATTATTTAACCCCTGTCTCCTTTTTTCCTATTTTATTCTTTTAGGATCTTGATCCCCTTCCCACGTTTTGAGTTGTATCATAGGAGATGCTGTCAACCTCCAATTTCCTGACCAGAACAAGGCAGGAGCTTCCAGGAAGGGAAGAAGAGCAAAATGGCTTGGGGTATCGGTGCTAGGTTATGAACCCATACCTGCGGGAAACCGTAACCTTCGAAGAGGAAGAGAAAAGAATAAAACTAAAAAAAAAGGGAAAAGTGGCTACCAGAAATAGAGGACAATTGAGTATTAACTGTTAAGGTTACTGCAGCGATTTCCTTTGCTGTACTAGTATAGATACTATACTGTACTCGAGTAGAGTGCCGACATCTTAATTCCCTGCAAACCAATACCGTATCTTACAAAAAGCTCATTATCTTCACCGTTATCAGTGCCTACTCCCCCCCCCGGTACCCAGATTCCCCTGTTTTCTGCACCTTTGTTCGATGGGTTCTGTGCACTCTCTCTGTGTTCTTTTTCTTTGCTTTTTTTTTTTTTTTTTTACTTTTCCTCATTTCTTCTCCTTCCTCGAAACACTCATTTATGTAAGTACCTGTTCTGCTGTCATTTACTTTAGACATTAACTTAGTCCGTGTACAGTACATTGACACTTTGCTTCTACAAGTAATCCTACGGTGCGGCCTGTCTCCTCCGCCGCCCGTGTCCTGTTCTCTCTTAGACCGGCCAGCCTGATCCCGTTCACTTACCCTCCACGCCTCACCCACCCGAACGCTCTCTTCTTCTTTCCCTTAAATTTATTTCTTCCCATCATCTGGGATCCTTCTCTCACTGCTAAGTTACGGTCAGTAAACAGTAGACAATTAGTGGGAATGAACTATTTCTGAATCCATTCAATTTCAAATCACAAGCACGGCTCTCCTATTTTTTATTTTATTTCTTGGTTGCTGTCTTTATATATTTTCGGTCGAGTCGTCTCGCTGGTCACTGGTTGCTCCAACCCCTCGCCCTCTCTTCCGTTGCTTCCCTCCTTCGCCCGTTGCCTTGATGTGTTAACCCATTACGCGCTCTCCTATTTACAGTTAACCACCATACAACCTCACAAGTTCAACCTCAACAACCTTTACTCCTCCTCCTCCTGACCAACAAACAAACCATCCTTACTTTTTCCCCACATTCCTTGCTCCTGGGTACTTCGAGAAAATCTCGATCGTTTTATTCTCTTCCTTACAACCACTTGGTCCAGTCAAAACTGGCGGCCCCTTCAATCATGGCTCCTGGGTTTGTACCTCTACATTTCTTTCCTTGCTCCCTACCCTGTACCTGTGTTAGGAGTATAGTTACTGACTGCAAACATGATAGACTCGGTTCGGGATTCCGCTCCTTTTGGCACGCGATGACTTCAAACGACAGGCATGCGAACCACGATTCCCCTTATAGATCTCATTCGAACATGGGCAGTCAACACATTGGCGTTGGTCGTAACCCAGGATTACAATCCGTTTCCTCACCCGGTGCCGACACCAGTCTCAATCTTGGCTACCGCGATGAGAACCATTCTACCACCGCTCTCGCTTCCCAAAATAGCGTTTACTCCCCGAGACATCTGAATGGAAACATCCAAGGTCCGAATTCCCCCTATTCTCCGGGCATGAGGTCTTCCGCTTTGCAGAGTGATGGTTCCCCAGGAGGAATAGCTCTGCAAGACTTTGGTACGGATGGTTTACCTCCGCCTCCCCCTGTAAGTCATTCCTGGAGCAGGATCGACCGGTGGTGCGAGGATAACTATCCTGAGCTCTTTGATCAACTGTGCACTCCCGCATCGGTGAATGACATCAACGAGTTGGAGTACAACCTGGACTGTTCGCTACCCATCGAAGTGAGGGACTCGCTTCAGATTCACGACGGGCAGGAACGGGGTGGAATGCCTACCGGTTTAATATTTGGCGCAATGTTACTAGACTGCGAGGAGATGCTGGATGAGTGGAAAAATTGGAGAAAGGTCGAGAAGGAATATTTGGCCAAACCAACACTTACTCCGCCAACGCCAAATGGGGAAGCTGGACCATCTAGGTTGGAAACTGGCTCTATTGGACGCCAGAACCTTCAAGCTCGCCAGGACTCGCAGCCGGAAGGTGCAGTTGTAAAGGCCTATGCTCATCCGGGTTGGATCCCCATGGTCAGGGATTGGGGTGGAAACAACATCGCTGTTGACCTTGCCCCCGGGCCTAATGGAACATGGGGACAAGTTATTCTCTTTGGTCGTGACTATGATACCAAGTTTGTTGTTGCGAAATCATGGCCACATTTCCTTGCGATGGTAGCAGACGATTTGGCGAGTCCTCATTGGTGGGTAGATGAGGAAACTCAGGAGTTGAAACTCAAAGATCCGAGAGCTCCAAGATCAGAACCACCGTATATGGAAATTCTACGGGTTCGAAATGAACGCAAATACGGGAGGCGCCGCGTCAGAAAATCAATGTCTCCGACACAGTCACCACATCCCTCTACCATGTCTCCAACGGCTTTCGGTGTAGTAAATGGGCAGGGTCCCCGTGGCGGCCTCACAAGGCCCTCAAGGGAGGAAAGCACAATGTCGGATAACCATCTCAAACCACCTTCCAAGAAGTTAAGCAAACCCCTACGAAGTGTCACCGAGGAGCTTCCTTCCCCCATCCCTGTCCACACCAAGGCACAGAATTCTTCATCAAAGGGTCCCGCAGCCAACCTATTAGACGAGCCTTTACTTGAGGAGAAACTATCCGATACGATCCAGAGGCTAGAAGTTGTCGCGCTGGATGACAGCGGAAAGCTTAAGAGAGCCGCGACCGATATAGTTTCGCACCCCCCTCCGTCGGTTGCGGTACAGCGATCCAGTCTTGAGGTATAGTTTCAGGACATAATACGGATGTGAGATAGAATGGCTTGACGTTTCTCATTTGTTGGCATTGGGTGGATTAAGAACCGCATACTTATTAATTAGAGGGCGTATTGATGGCTTTGGACACAGCTGCCAATTACATGGGGAATTGGTCTTGAGCCATTTTTCCAGCCCTTTTCATTCAATTCCTTTCTCGTTTCTCTTTCTTATACCTTTGTCTTTTTTTTTTTTTTTCCTTTACACCTGTGGGCGGTATTGGCATAAATCATGATGGTCGCATTGAAATGTTTTTTCTTCTTTTCCCTCCAATTGCTCAACCATTATATATACTTTTTCTCTTCTTTCTGCCCTCAATCTTCATTCTGTGCTATTACTATCATCACCATTATCCTGTCCCCCTTACATGATGGCCATAAAGTTGGAACATCAATTAAGGAAGGGAGGGGAAAGAAGCCGCAAAAAAAAAGTGCACCTTGACATTCACCTTTTCTCAACCTCTTGTACACATTCCTCGACCTTTTTATACTTTTTACCTTTCTAACACTACATTCTTGATACATCGCTGCGCGTGTCCGTCTTATTTCTTTTCCCCCTCCTGCTGGTAGTGTGAATTTGAACCAGTCTTGTACTTTCGGGACACCTCCCCAACAAGTCGACCAACTTGTTCGGACACCTTTAGCTGTCATAATATTATTGAACAGAACTTAGTATGATATGAAATGTTTCACCTACCGCTCGAGTGATGTTGCGTGAGCCCGTTACTGCGCCTAGCTATGGCTGAACACAGTGGGGTGGCACATGACGTTTCCGTTTCCCTTGCTTAAAGCGATTTTCATGTGTCATGCCATCATGTTTCTTTAAATAGCGCCCGGGATGGGATACTCGAGTAGGGTACTGTACGACGAGTACTCGTACAGTACAACCGGCGATAAAAGGATGGGAAAATGAGAGGGGATTCCCAGAGTTCTAATTGGAGCGAGCTAATCGGTTTCCATGATTTCAACCCCAGTTCTCCGATCTCAAATTTTACGGCAGGCTGTAAGGCAGGCCAGGCCGACTGGGAGAGGCAGAATATTTTCCGTGATTTACGCGCGAGGACTGGTCCGATTGGGGGGATTTCTCCTTGGGGGCCTTAATTACAATCGTATTATTTCCCCTTTGTGGCGAACGAATGAATCGGACACAATAGGAATAATTTATGATGCATGGCTTACTGTACTCGAGCAACCCCTGTTCAGCTGTGGAGAGAAAAGTGGTGGGAAGCCGAAGAGGGAGGACAGGGGGGGAGGGTCCAGGTTACGGTAGGTTGCATGCAACGCGGGTGATGGGCTGTGATGGACGGGCTAACGTACGAACGAACTTTCCTCCTCACACCATAGGTAGGTATATATCATGGGTATGATCCTCACGAGCGGGCAGGTTTTTTATTGGTGTCCACTCCTGATATTTCGGGTACCGGTATCGGTGTCGACGTATCATACTCATGCAGTCTACCGCTGCGCCGGTACACGAATGCGAGTCGCGACAATACAATACAATACAATACAATACACCTTTGTGCGAACTCGCGAGTTGGGCTCAGTTAGTTGGTTGGTTCCGTGACCTGATCGCTTTGTCACTCGGATCGACCGGACGAGAGAGAGAATTGGGGGGTTTCGGGGGGTTTTTTTGTCCGCTGTGTGGTTGTGCGGTGTTGGTATTTATCAGATCATATTCATGTCTCTCCCCTCCAAGACTTCCTCGAGAAACGTTGCTCCGCTGATGGCTCCCTGAGGGAGAGATCTCTGCGGAACATTCAGAGGTGGGGAACTACCCCCCAGCACCCTCTAGAAAAGAGATGTACGGTTTGGGAGTGGTTTTCTGCCGAGGGGGTTTGGATCCCCGCTATTATATAAGCTCTACATAAGGGCGAGCGGTATGGTAAGGTGCTTTGTATAGTATGATATTATGTGGATTATTCCCGAGCCGGGCAGGGCAGGTTTGGTTCCAGGGCCTTGTCCGGTCTGGCCCGGCCCGGCCCGGGTATGTGTATGTTATGGGAATTGGTGATGTGTGCCCGACCATGTATTTCGTATGATACTATGATACACGCTGTGGAAACACAGGCGGGTACTGTACTGCACACGGGTTATATCCCGTTCGGAAGGAGTGGACGTACCGCTGCCCGCACTTGCAGTACGCGTTTGTGTCCTGGGACAGTTTTTGATATGAGCGGATTGGACGGACTTCACGTCCCTCTCATTTACTTGTCAGTCAGTGCTCGTAATTTAACGTCGAGTATCATAGTTTGTCCATCCTATCGCCCACCACCTATTATCATCGATACGAGTAAAAGAAAAAACTCTTTTTTCTTCAAAAGCTCCTCGATACTGTCGTGAGTATGATAAAACGCAATATATTGACCCCGGGCGTTTACCACCTGTTCTGCTCGATAACAGGTTGATAAGTTATCCACGTCTTGGCGATCTGACCGACGACCTGGGCTAGGGTATACATAAATAACCTACCGTAGAGATATGATAAGTTAGATATCACTATTGCCTACACGGCGGTATGTATTATATGATACGAACAGCGCCACAAGAGCTTGCAGCATACTACTCCCCAAGCAAAGCAAATTAGGGCAAGATATACTACCAACAACGCTCAAGCGAGTACGAAAGATCCCCATATCAATGTCGAAGGTTCCAGACCGATGTTGACCGACCGAGATAGACGGTGAAGCTTTCGGGAGTCCGGCGGAGAGCTCAGAGGTTCAGAGATTGACAGACGGGAGGAGATTCTCCAGACATATCTCACGGGCGTGCCTGGGGGGATGCGGATAGGTGCGGCGATTCATGGAATGGTCAGGATACATTGTTCATGTTCTACTCACACACCTGCTGTCTTTTACCGTTAGTTCACCTTATGCTCTTGCCCACGTCCTGTGACAGCTCTCTATCGCTGCGCGAGTCAATCGTTGACTGCTGTGCCCAGCTATAAGAGCCAACACCCAATTCTGTCTATCTATCTATCTGCCTATCCTTACAAGCCCGAGCGCGACCTATCGGTTCCGAGTCCCACCCCGGCGCGTTGGGAAAGTGGGTTAGTACGCCCGTGTCCTGTGGCTCCCGTTGGGTGAGTATTTGATGCGTACGGTTTGGGAACGTTGCGTCGATTTATGATACATATCTTTTCTCCTCCTCCTGAGGAAAAAAACGGAGTACGGTAGTTTTTGTACGTGAGCATTCCCATCCTGTTGATTTCCTTCCTTCTGATAACCACCCTCACCCCTGCATGGGTCTTTGAGGCAGGGCAAAATTCCTTCTTCGATTTCCCGGATAGTAGTAGTATGATAGTAGCAGCGAAAGGGTGGTTGGTTGGCTATAAGAATTGATCAATGACACTTTGGTTTTCCCCCGTTTTTATTTCGAGGGGGGGGGGTTTGAGGGTCACACTGTTTCTTTTGATGTCCGTGGTAAAAACGGAAGCGTGTTTAGGTTTGATCGCGAATTGTAGGGAGAAGAATATGGGGTTATATGATGTGTGAATGTATGATACTAGTGCACTCGTTGCTGCTACAGCACTACATTTTTGGTACAGTATTAGACTAACCAGGCACGGGAGAATATACCCGGTACAACTCGGAACAAGAAAAACGCTTTCAACCAGACAGCGCAATCCACTCCCAATCTCAATCCAAGCTTCTGCGTCTCGGCGCGGAAGCGCATCCCACATGGTTAGTAAATTCTATCACTTTCGCGAATCCCTCCCCCCGCAGAACCCGAGCTGAACGATGCTCCCGGGCCCAAGCTCTGCAGGTTCTGGGAATCTGCTCCACCTGTATTCCCTTCCCTGGATAGGTCCCCGTGTGGTCCTTCATCGTGAGCTGGCCTTCGGATACCACCATCCCTATGGGAGCATAACGAAATCTCGGAGACTACTATCGTAGCTGCGGTACTGTTAAGCTACAGAGCTCGCAACGCCCCAAAGCACTCGCTATGCAACTTATCCTCCCCCCGCGCGCGTCATCAGTTTGGGTAGATCCGAAGCCCACCGGTAGCCGATACAGAGACCGAAATCCAAAGGCAACCAAGTCGATCATGCACCCCCCCCGTATATGACCCATTCCAGCACCACCACCCGATCACAGCCGATCACCCGCTTTCCAATTTTCCATAAATCTGCGAGTGAGCGGGCCGACGAGAACGCATCACAGTACGGTCGACGGGCAATGATGTGTTCTCTAAGGGTGTCCTATGGACGGTGGAGCCTAGTATTGATGGATGTTTTCCTCCACGCTGCTCGTACAAAAATTGCTTGTGCCGCGCTGTAATTAGCCTGTAATATGATGGAACTTTCGGACTGTCGGTAGGTGGCATCAGACGAGCCTCAAAGACGGCACCTAGCTGGCAAGTATCATAAGTCGCTGAAACCAGCGGCGCTGTATGAACACTCCCCGAGCGAGAGGCAGTATGATACCGTGCCATAAAACCTCCTGTCCCTGCTTGCAACTCCAAACTTCCCCACAGCCGGACAGCGGACGGAAATCCCCAGGTTTCAAATCAAGACGAAATCTTCCCCTCAATCTTTAAATAGACCTCAAGGAGGATCATACGCACCATCCCTAACACATTCTGCGTTTCACGGAATCTCACTCGAGTAACCCAACTTTTTTTGTTTTTTGCCGAACTGCCGAGTAACTGAGACACGATCATCCCTGCTTCGGCATGCATATTAGCGCTAACCGTCCTCGGGCCGAGATTGCGGCTCTTCCGCAACTCAACTTGACTTGACTTCGTCCGAACTCTCGTATCATACAATCTCTACTCCAACGATCCAACAACAAAAACCTCAAAGCAGAATGCCTCCCCGCATCCACCCCCGCACTCCCAGCATCCGCATATATCCCCGCACACCCATTATCCGCCTGCTAGCCACCACGAGCGCAGCATTCCCCCCGCCACTCCCTCCAACAGAAGACTTCATCTCCCCGACCCCGACCCACCTCCTAGACATTGCGCTATCACCCTACCTAAACACCACCCTCCCCTCCACCCTCCCCAAATCGCCCAAACCCCTGCCACCAGGGCACCACCTAATATACTTCCCCCCACCAATCCCAGAATCCCAGCTGTTTCCGGACGGCAGCGACGCGCAGCACTCCCCGACACCCCTCCTCCCGCGGCGATTGTGGGCAGGGGGGAGCCTGACCTTCAACTCCCCCGTCGAAACCTACTCACACGCGCTCCTCAGGGAAGAAATCACAAACGTAGTCAGCAAGAATGGGAAGACATTCGTTTCCTTCGACCGACACATCTATCCCGCCAACAGCCCCGCTACTACCGCTGCCGCAATAGTGGAAAAAAGGGACTTGGTCTTCCTACCCCCCGCCACCTCCCCGCCCCTACCCCGCGGCCGCAATCGCCCTCCCGAAAAACCGGATTTTTCCCGCGAGTTTGCGACAACCCAGCATCTGCTATTCCGCTTCTCGGCGCTGATGTATAATGCGCATCGGATACACTATGATCCGGGATTTGCGGCCGGCGTAGAGTCCCATGCAGGCCCGTTGGTGCACGGGCCCTTATCCGTGGTTTTCTTGCTCGAGCTTCTCAGGGCTGAGCAGGAGGGGAGAATCAAGGGGTTTGTGTATAGGTGTTTGGCGCCGGTGGTTGTTGGGGAGGTGAGCTTCCATCTTCTCGATTGGGGGGGGGGTAGTAGTGTGATAGTAGGGCGTATGGCTAATGTGAGTGGGGGGTAGGAGTATAAAATTTGTGGCAAGTTGAAGAGCAGAGGGAAGGTTGAGGAGCGGGTGGAAGCGGTGTATTCGTTGTGGACAGAGACAAAGAGTGGGTATGCTGTTATGGGGACCGCGACTGTTGTGGAGGAGTGAATTGGTGGCTGGCTGATTTGGTGCAAACTAACCCAAGACATGGTAGTCCATCATAGCTGTCAGCGGGTTCGGGAAGAAGGGGAGAGGGATCGAATGACCTTAATGAACCGGTTTGTTAACCCCGATAACGACATGACCTGGAAATGATCGCCCAGCCATTATTTGAAGCTGTTGAAATTGCATCACATCATGGTCTCAAATCGGGCGTAAAAATTGTCAATTAACGATCGAACTATGATACCGTTCCTATCTATCGAATACCGGCGCCCTTTTTCTCCCCCCCCCGTTCCCCAAGATTTTTTCCATCAATCCCACCGCCACCATCACCTCTCCACTTCCAACTTCCAACTTCCCCTCCCCCTCCCCCTCCCCCACATCAACAACAACCCAATCACTCAATCACCCCCAACCCATCCCCGTACGATACCTTCACCAACTTCCCCCTCCTTGAAGTATATACAATACAGTCCACCATTACCTATACATTCTTCCCACTTACCCATCCCAACAAGTCCCAAACCGCGCCCCCAGGAAGCTCGAGAAGGCTATATACCAAGGGTAAAAAAGAAAAAAAGGGTATATACTCGAAATATGACACACGAAACAAGCTAGGGAAAAGAAATGATCGTCTTGTAGTAAAGATAAAGAAAGAAAGAAAGAAAGGGAAAAGATAGGTTTGATATGTAACGCGCCGACAAAGGAGTGCCAGCTGATCTTTCCGGAAGAAATGGTTTTTGAAGGGTAAATTTATGCGAAAGTAACGGGAAAGAAGGTGGAAAGGGTATTTTGCTATGGCAAAAATAACCACCGAGTAGTGTGTCCAAATCAAATGTAAACGCGTGGAAGGGTGGAAATGGAAGACAAAAAGAAAAGCAAGGAGGGGAGCAAAAACGCTGAAAACCCAACTATTTGACCGACCGAACCCCTTACCCGGAAAATAAAACCAGACAAATGCCATGAAAAGACATACATTCCATAAAAGAAGCTAGTCAACCTAGAGGAAAACCGGTAGGCTCCAGAATAGGACCGAAAGAAAACGAAATAGTCCCCGTAACCCAAAATGCAAGACACCCAGAAGCACACCCAACAAATCGCCAAAACAGATACAAATGGAACAATGAGATATACAGTGACAACAGTGGAGGAAAGAATTCTTCAACACATAGCGTACCACCATAAACTCCTGTCTCCACCAGTCGCAAATCACATGAGCACAAAAAGAAAAGAAAAAGTACAGCCCCTAATGAGAAAGTAAAAGTAATTTAGTAAAAACCCAAATCTGAAAACCCCAGTGAGAAAGAAATTCAGATGTTCCCAGGCTATATACTTCATCCCCTAAAAAGACCAGAAAAAGAGAATAGTGGTAAAAAAAATTTGGCGGGACGATAGCAGGACAGAAAGGGCAGACACCGAAATCATAGAAATTTTTGAGATGCAAGATCAAATCAGAACACCGCCGCCCAAGGCAGCGTTAGAGACGCGGGTATCCAAATTCAGTGCCCGTCTTAGGTCGTTCTCCATTTCGGCAACGCTTTTTGACGGCATATCAGGTCCTCTAGCGGTTTCGAGCTTGGATGCAAGTGCTGACTTTTTGGGCTGTGAGTTCCTTTGGGGTGAACTAGAGTTCAAAGGGGCATCACGGCAGAAAGGGGACGCCCTCAAGGCAAGAGGAGATTGCGGGGGTCCAGCCTGTCGTACCACCGAGCCGAACAAATCGTTGACAGAAGTTCGAGGAGCCCTATCGAGAGAGTAGCTTGGAATCCCAACAAACCCCTGATCCGGACCAGCCTGATTGTTCCGGGTGGGAGTTAGGGGTGGCCCCGCATTCAAGTTCGGCCTTTGAGACCTCGGGGCAGGAACGGGTGAGGAAGGTTCGTCGTGATTTGGGGAGGCCAACGGAGACAAGAGGTGGGACTTCAGAAGATCAGCCGTACGCTTGAGATCATCTCCCTTAGATGGAGTGTAAACAGTCTGATTTTTTGGTGTGGCCGACAATGTGTGATTGAATGGTGGGGAGTGAGTGTGGTGGAATAAGCGGGTCGGGAGGGGTGAAGTCGGTTTGTCCATATCAATTGAGAAGATTCCATCCACTGGCCTAGGAGTACGCGGTGCAGATCGGACCATTTCGAAAACACTAAGAACTCAGTAAGCCATTGTCTTTCACTGCCAATAAAAAATGCATCCAACCTGCTGCCATTGAACTCGGAACGGTCAAAAGGTGTTCCAATGGAGCCCTCAGTGGATGAACTTGACCCAGAGCTTTGACGCTTCATTTTCAACCGCTCCTTCTCTTCCTTGTCAACCCTGAACAATTTCTGAAGATGAGATTCCCCAGTCTGCTCAACAGAGGAAGTCGTTGAGTTGTCCTCCGAATCTTCACTCTCTACCATCGCTTGTAATCCATTTCCGGCGCGAGTAACCGGTACGGACTTGGAAAAGAACTTTGGAACAGGGAGTGCAGAAGGGTTCGGGGATGAATGGAACAAGGGGCCGGCATATGCTTTCATGGGGGTGCCCGAAAGCTTCGGGGGAGTCATTTGGCCCAACGAAATGGGCTCGGCAATATTTTCGGACTGGGTCTTGACAGACTCGTTGGTCCCCACAGGAGAGAAAGGAAGAGGAACGGGTTTCGTAGCTGGAGCACTATCCTTCTGTCTACCCCTCGTTTTCTTTTTCTTTTTACCTGAAGTCTCCATACTCGCAATAAATCCCTGTGCTTTTGGTGTCTGAGGTGGTGTCAAAACAGCACCAGCAGAGCGAACAGCAGGGTTATTATTATGATGGTGATTGTTGAATGGAATGTAATGTGTGTTAAAGGGGACCTGAGAGCCCTGATTGAGAGAGTGATGGTTTTTAGGGCCAGAGGGTGTTAATGACGAACTGCTCTTGGTGTGACGATGATGTTTGCCAGGACGAGGCTTAGGCGATGGGGAACCGTTCGTGGCCGTCATCGTAAAAAAAAAAAGAATTTAAGGCGAAAAAAAAAATACCGCCAATAGGATTAATTCGGGCAAAAATATGTCCGAAAGCAAGGTAAAAACCCAAACGCAAACAACGCCTAAAAAGACAAAGGGGGAAACTACTGCGAATTCAGTCAAGAAACAGAACCGCAGAACGCCTGACAGGAAAACCGAATCGGTAAGCCTTTTTTTTTAAAAAAAAAAAAAAACTCTTGAAGGCGAAGAAGTAACAGCGTACTATTGAAGTGTTTGCCCTTTTAATGTCGCAAGGCAGAAATAGTAGGAACAGTGAACGGATGAGAAACGGGTATTTGAAAGGTTTGGTGAGGAATCTCAAGTTTGTTTGTGTGATTGTTTGTGGACTGGGTTTGTGGTTTCGAGGGAAACGAAACGGACGTCGGCTAACTAAGGATAAAGTATGGCAGAAAGGCAACCGAAAGAGAAAAGGAAGAAAGAAAGAAAAAAACAATAATAATACTAGGATGTATTGACTGAAGAGGATCGATAGGGAAGATGAGAAGGAGGAAAAGTTGATGGAAATATGATCATTCTTGGAAGAGTGAGGTTTGGTGAAGAGAGTGGGTAGGATGAAAGTAAGAGGAGAGAGAGAAGAGGAAGAGAGAGGGCCAGGCTGTCGGGGGGAAGCAAGTTTTGAGGGATGATGGCCAGTGAGAGAGATGAATTTACTGCCGGGAGGGTGTGGGAATGGATGGAAGCGGTGGGGATGGGGCAGGATTGGGTAAATTCCATGGATTAGGTGGCTCTGTGGCCAGCCAGCAAAGCTGGTACGAGTAGACTACGAGTGCAGACGGACATAGACTTGACATGGGTGGGGATGAAGCAGAAAATGGTGTGTGTGGAAGATGTGACACTCTGAGGTGGGTGCGTTACGTGCCTACCGATACTCGAGCACAGTAATCTGCGGATGTATGTTACGCGTATCTTTTTTGGTCCAGTTGTATATGACGGCTGCGGTAAGGCAGCAAGATTTCTAGCCTTCGTTGGGTTCATCACATCACTGAAAAGGGGATTGTGGAATTGATTCAGGCTCCGGTTCATGAGAAACCATAACTCACCCAGTACCCTGTACGATACGGTACCGGTACTGTACGAGTGCTCATACACATGCAAATGGAGCCAGCCTAGGCCCACTCCACGGAAGACAAACAGGTGAAGAAAGAAAAAAAGCAGAGTGCAAAAAAAGGAAAATAGAGGGAAAAAAAGGAAGAGGCGATGCGCGCCTGCAAGATGAGAAAAAAATGAGGGAAAGAAAAATCCGATCCATTTGCCATACTCGTGCCCAGGTTGTGATGGGGCCTTGGCACGAATACCGGGTGGGCCTAGAGCGTGGGAGATCTGATCAGAGTGATGATTCAAAAGTGTCCGGACACCTTGGCACCCGGCATTCTATCTTGGCACCAATATGTCCGGATACTTTGAAAACGGCTAGTATCATACTTGTCGTGTGACAGTGGGTGACATTTGGATAACTCCTGGTAAGGGTATTCAAAGTTAATAACCGCGACTTTACATTGTCAGTTTTCATCACGATCACGTATGATACCAGTATTCGGCTAAGAATAAATTGACTACTCGAGTAATAGAATTAATCAATGGAAACTAACACTAGAAAATAATTGCGAGGACACTACTATGCAAGTACGAGTACGAGTACCATACGAGTAGTCTACCGTAGTCTGTGTGGAGCCGATCGCGTTGAAACAACAGTTCAAGTTTACAGTACAGTACTCTTCCTGCCTGATGTTTTTTTTTCCTTTTTTCTCTTTTTTTCTTTTCTCAGCTATTCAACCCGCAGTCCATTTCCAATAAATTTTAAGGAATACAATATGCAATATTTGGATCTCGTCGTATGCAAGACCACAAAGATACAAGGATCATACCAAATGCCTTGAACCAACCTTAAGTAACTTGTGTCGACTAGGGTCACAAAATTATTAGGAGTTTTATTGCTCCTAGTCCTCCCTACCTTAAGTGGCTTGGAGGATGACAACCCGAAGCCAGGACCAACCTTATCTGTGCTCTATCCGCCAATGCTTTTGGAGAAGGGCAGCCTAGATGGTGAGCTTCTCACTGCTGATATTATTCAATACTCGTGCGAATGGTGCAAGCGATTGCGTAGCCCAGATACCGGTATGGTGTGCGATTGTGAAGGGAATGGAAACCATCGACCGAAGGTCGAAAATGAACTTCAAGGCAACCATTCAAAACATCAACCTTCAACTCTGCCTACCCTACTCTACTCCACCCGTGAATATTGTACTTGAGTACCGGTAGTATAGCAAAAATTTGGCTGATAGAGGCTTGACTACGATCTCTTTTTTATTACAAGTAGGGAGGAATCACCACAAACTTTGACCCCATCACAATCCACTCCTTTCCTCCTTATCCTGCATTGTCCGAAGCTCTTTTTACAGCTCAACCTGAGTCCGTGGCTCAACCCCGCTCTGTGGCCCGGTGTACTATCATGGCTACTATCATATACAAAATTAAAATTGCATAACATGATTTAACTATTTCATAGTCAGCAATGCAATAGCTACATACCGTATTCCGATGTACTTTGTGTATTATTACCCAAACAGCTGTGGAACGCGACTGCATGACCCTATCATCATCAGACTGTAATGCACAAATCTTTCTACGAGTACGTTGAGCCACAAACTCAGTTGAGCCGCAATGGTAAGTTGAGCTGGCAGGCACTCAGTGGGTTGTGAGGCCCGGTCATAACCTTGGAGCGAGTATGCCCTACTGGAACAGTATCAAGATCCAATTCGCCTCACGGGAACGTAGCCTGTGGGCCACCAAACGATTCCTCTATCAAGAGGTTCTTTACGAGTGAGCTAACTGCTGAGAATGAAAATAGTGGCAGCGACTAGCAGAGGTATGATAGAGTGATGCTCGGCGGACCATGTCAAGGTTTCAGGTTTGATCTACCAGTGGTGCACAGCCCATGACTTATTCGTGCCATTGCTGTGGCTGGGCGTCACAACCCCCGAATGCTCGCTTGCTCGCATATTGGGCACTCACTTGAGTGCTTGACAGTTCGACGTTAGGTTCAGTTTAACATCACTTGTGGCTTGGTGTAAGGAATTTGGTGTCTTGGCTTATGACAGAGTTTCTTTCTCTGTTGCAGTCTGCAGCTGTCCGAGTATTAAAATAAGCAGCATGCCCTGTTGTGCTAGCACTATTGAAATTAATTGCTGAATTTTTCATGCCCATACGCGATAAAGTAGAGTGTCCCCGGTGCGATATGTGGTGTCTCCAAATGGTGTGTTGTGCTGCAAGGTTTTCCTACGCTTAGCTACAAACCAGTGCCGAGCCAGAAAGTGATGTTGAACTGAAAATTTACTGGACTGTCAGGCACTCTACTCAACCTTGGCACGAGTGCGAGATAAAAACGTCAGTCGAATGCTAGCGAGAGGTGATGGCTCACCTGAAGTGGGGAATGGCAGGCTTGGGGGCAGTGGGGCTTCTCGTCCTAAGCGTAAGTTTTGATATGATAATCCGACTTTTATGATACCGGTATCCAACTCCCACTAGTTATTTGAGGAGTTCTCAGGAGCAAACGGCAGGAATATTCACTAAGAAGCAGCTTAAAAGCAAGTTGCTAATATGTAATCAGCAAACCAAAGTAGAGAGGTATTGACACCAGTCCGTGGCGAGGCTAAAAAAATAAATAAATTTAATGTTTTTGAAGGATGGGGAACTTTTTTCATTATTATTGAGGACGTTTGAGAGTTGCCTAATTTATTGCAGGCAAAGTGACTATGCCACTGCGCCATGCTATGTCATAGGTGAGCGTGCAGGCGATAAAGATTTTGCGTCATGCGGTACAGTACGGTACTGTATCATAGATTCTCCTTGGATATCATTGGAATAATCTTACTCGAGTAACTTACCGCCACCCATCGCTAAAGATACGGCTCATAACTCAATCTACCCGAGTATCATACTCGTATCATACTCGTATGGGTGCTCTTTCAGCCTGCCCAAGGGAGGCTCCATCGAAAACTGTGATTGATGAGCACCGAGGTTCGGTATGATCCGCCTTCATTTGGCGAATATGAGTGTATGTGATTGGTTGATATTGTCTTCTCCCCATCTGGGCATGTAAAAGCGATAAGCCATGTTTCTCTGCATTGGCATAAGGGAAAATCTCCCCCTCGCAGCCAACAGCTCACCCTGGAAGAAAAAGGAAAGAAAGAAAGAAGAGAGAGAAAAGAGAGGAAACTTTTGTTGGGGCGTAAGAGGAGTGGCAACCACCTCGAAATGCTAAACCTCATGTACTCCCGAAATTGTACCCTCAGCTGACTTGCAAGCTTACACCTACGCAGAGCCGCTTCTCAGGCGCCAAAAATTCTCAGGGCCCCAACTTATCCTCATCTCAATCTCTTTGTTCCCATGTTTCAACGTCAACATCGCCACCTCTAAACTATCACATCTTGTTTTCATACCCTAATATCCTGCGATACTTATCGCCTGTCCGAGTCTTTGAAGGCGCTATGCCAAAGCTTTTCCTGCCTCCCCGCAAGATAAGCGAGCCATCAAAAAACACCTCCGCCGCATCTTCCACGCCTGTCGACCCTGGCACCGGTTCCTCTCTTAACATATCATCCTCGTTGCCGCCTACTAATGTTCCTGTGGTGAATCCAAATACCCGTATACCCCCGGCTACGCCGTCGAATACCGGCCTCGTGGCACCGACTCTAGCCCTGCCATTATCTCCATTATTTGCGGATGGGAACCCTCACGGGGCTATTACCCCCCCGACCCCCGCCAGGCCTTCTCCTAGCCAAAATCGGAGGAAAGGCCCTCCTAGGATTGTGGCATGCGGTACGTATTCATTTCTTTTTTCGCTGATTCTACCCTCCCATATTTTCCCTTATCCATTAGCCGCTTCTCTTGACACTGCGAGCGCCCCCTAACTAATGAATTCATCTAGTCTCCTGTCACAGACAGAAGAAAAAGTGTGCAGGGGAACGGCCTTGTGCGCGCTGCGTGACTCTCGGGGTAGCCTGCAAGGAACAAGAAAGGCCTGATGATGGATTTCAGTACATTCGGAAGAAGAAGAAGTTGAAAACCGCGAAGACCCTGGATCCATTACCCCAGCTTCCACTTCACCCTCTAAACCATCCCACCCCCTTTCCGGGTAGCTTGTGGACCTCCATGGGCCAGCAGGCGAGTCATGATAACCCGGCTTATCAGAATCAACTTCCGTCGCCTTCGCCGTCGTTGACAATGGTGGGTACACCTAGCGACTCTCTATTCGAGCGTGATCTTTCTTACCAAGGATCAGATCCCGGTGGAAATGATGAACGTCGTGACCGAAGTCCACAAGCGGCCAGTGGTGACGTGACCCAATGCGACGATGACGAATCAACTCCAACACCAACCCCAGTCTCGATTGAAGCACCCCCTTCTCCATCCCCCGAGCCAGACTCAGTCGCAAATCAGCCAACTTCACACCCCATTTCTGACTATTTTGGCACTGCTCCTGAAGCCGTCTTTGGTCCGGCTGATCTCGACCTTGGCCTTCTCGCTGACTTGGAGGCCGACCTTGAATTGGACCTTGAGTTGTTTGGGTCCCCTGAAAACGAGGATTCTTCACTAGGTGGTTGCAACGCTGTTGGTACCCCAACTATTAGCGAGCAGACTGAGAGTACAACTCAGTTGGGCAAAGGTGGGGGGGGTGAGGCTGCCGGTAGCGGTGGATTCTCTGAGTTAGAGTGGGAAGCATGGAACAAGAAATATTCTTCTGCCGACGTGGCCCATTCTTCTCCGTCCTTTCTCGATCTCGGCGATGGGTTCGATTTCCTTGAGCCCCCACCTCCTAACTCACCTGCACCAATGACTCCTGCCCATCAACACACGCCGCAACCGCAACTGGAAGATACCACCGTCACAAATACTACCCAGCAACCGACACCCGAGAAGGAGGGAGACAGACAAAGTGAGGGGACTGCTTGATAGGGGTTTGTATTCCTGAATGTTATCCCCGTCAAAGAAGGTTAATACGTAGCCTGGTGTGGGAAGGGTTATCTATTTTTCTAGATGTTTCAGCTATGCAATTGGTATGAGGTCCGAGGGGGGGAAAAATGGTATGCCAAAGGTCTGGGGGGGAGAGGGGAGACAAAATGGGTTGAATGGTTAGGCTCGTCTTTCCTTGTCGTCTTCGCCTTTCGCGGCAAACCGACACTGGGGGAGGCGTAGCGGAGGGTGATCACCAATCAGGTACAGTAGTCATAGCCAGCGCAACAAAGTTTCCCTACCTTAAGGTTATGGGGTGAGTTAGATTGTAATCATTATGCAAGTGCCAAAACAAAAAGTTGGTTCATTCCGTGAAAATAACTTGCATTCATTTCATCGCCGCCGGTGCGTATTGAACCTCTCTTTCTCCTTCTATGCTATTAACTTTTTTCCCCTTTTTCCCTTCCTCTCCCCTTTTCCCCTCCCCCTTGCCCTCTTTTTCGCTTTCTATGCGCCTATCGATTGATCTCGCGCTACCTTTCTTCCCCCCCTTACGGACAGGGTTTTCGGAATGGCTCTATAGCCGATCGGTCATCGATACAATACGGTACCTTCATCTACAGGACTGTGTAAGTGCAAGGAGGCTGTGAGCGAACGAGAAAGAGTAGGCTATGGCATTAAAGATCCTGTATGATCACCATGCTGGCTGGGCATTGGAACCACCAAAGATGGGTTTGACTAAGGAGGATATGACAGGTATGAGATCTAAGGCGAAACGAAACGAATGAAGAGAGAAAAAAGAAAAGAAGAAAAAAAAAAGATAAATCAGGGAAGAGGAGAAGAGAAAAGCAAGAGGGGGAAGAAAAAAGGTATCAAGGCTTTAATTCGTAGTTAAAATATTTAAAACTGCCGAAGTTTTATATCATACATTCAAGAATCTATCTGATCGCTACCACAGCGTTGCCCAGTAACCAGCCAACCAACCAAACAAGTGATAGCAAGCAAAGTAAGCAAGCAAGTTAGAAAAAATAGTAATACTTACAAGTACTATAAGGGGGGGGGGGGTGGGGGGAGATCCCCGTGTTTCATGCAACCTCAACCGATCGATCATTCCGCTCTGGCGGCCGGAGCTTCAGGAGGAGGGGGAGGAGCAGCGGCAAACATCCGCCTCCAGATGGCCGGGGGGTCCAACGGTCTCGATCCATTGCGTATTCGCGGGTATATGTCCGAGAAGAAGTAGTAGACTGGTTCACCACCACAACACATATATAGTATTAGCAAAGCAAGCAAGAAAGTCAACAAAACAATCAAGCAAAAAACAAATTATTCATCCATCCATCCACCCCTTCAAGCCACACCCGTAGATGACGATATATATGTATATCTGAAAGAAATAAAAAACGTACCGTGTCCAACCACAATCCCCAGCAAGTCATCCTTGGGAAGGGTATTATTCAACAGCAGCGAGAAGCCCAGGAGAACCCAGGGCAGGTAAGGCGCACTGAAAACGAAAAGTCCCAAGAACGACAACCTAACCGCCGGATTCCTTCGAGCCCATATGTAGACCAACGAGAAGCTAAGCGGGGATCCAAGGAAGGGCATAGAAGCTATGGGCGACAATATCTATAACACGCATCCCCACCACCACCCCACACACTCCCACATCAGCATCCACAATCACCCTCGGCAAAAAAAAATACAATACAATACTCACCAACAGCGAAGCAGCAGAATACACAATCAGCCAAGCGAAATCCGCCGTCCTCCCCCGGAAACTGCTCTCCTCCAGGTTGCGCGAGTAGCGGCTCATGAAGAAGATGTGGAACATGAAGTCCAGGCTCAGCGGGCCGAAGTACAGGAAGGTGGTGCCCAGACGCCAGTACTGTCGCTTCTGCCAGACGCTCGTGAAGCTGTAGAAGAGTTGGAAGGGAGTGACGATCTGGCATTGCACCAGCACGCTCGTCAATACCGCTGCTGTGGTCCATACGCGCGTTACGATGGGTACGTCGTAGTACCATTGTTCCAGGGTGTTTAGTTCGGCCATTGTTTTGCTTGATCGTTTGTTGTTGGGGTAGTGGTGGTGATGGGAATTGGAATGGGAGAGGGAGGGAGGGAGGGAGGTGGTTTGTGATGTGATAGATAGATAGAGTGGGTTGGATATCGTTGAGAACAAAGTTTTGGGCGACGTTGCTTGTTTTTGTGGCTGGGTTTTGTGTGGCGGTGTGGCTGGTGGTGGTGGGTTTGTATGATGATACTATATATTGTTCGATTCTGTCGAACGGGAGGGGGTAGGGGGGGGAAAAGGGTCTGTAGGATCTGGTGAGTCATGCGGTCGCATAAGAGTAACCCTTTTTCTTGACTCATTAACCGTGGGACGTGTCGCTGGGGTTCATATTGCGTGTTTCCCCGCCGGTCTCTCTCCTCTCTGGTGGGTTGGAGGCCTAAGGCACACAAGTGGTGGTGGCCTGTAGTAGGGAGTACTCGTACACGGTTGGCTATAAGTACTGTACTAGGCACAATACCGTAGTCACCTTCCTCACCTCACTTTGCGGTGCGTTGTTACTCGCTCACCCAGAAGTTGGCTATTTGGGTGTCACGATTGGAAAGGCAGTGAATGAAGACTTATTTGGAATAGAATCAGTTGTTGGTTAAAACTAGAAACATAAAACTTTCAATCGACCACTATGATAGCCCATTGTTATCCCCTCTCCACCTGCTCCGATTCCCTCCTAATAAATCTATGCTATCACATACTATCACTCGCAACTCAACCACGCAATATCAACCACCAACATCACAATCTCGAAAACATCCCATCAGGGGAAAAAAACAGAAATTTAGAAGTTTTTTGAGCAAGAAAAAAAAAAACAGACTAACTTGAAGAGAAACTACTGTACAACTATCACAACCAACCGAGTAACCAACCCCCGGTTCCCATGCCATCACACCGTTTTTTTTGTACCATGTCCTACCCCCCCCGGACATCGCCGTCAGCCCTACCCATCTATTCATCCATCAATCAATCCATCCACAGCCGTCCACCCCTAGAGAAGCCTAACCACAGCCCAGCCACATACCCGCAACGCCTATACAACGAAAAGGCCGTAAAGGAAATTACCCATTGCAAGAGGTAGCAGACGTAAACGCGAAGAAAAAGAGAAACATAGTGAAATGCAAATCCAGATCTGACAAAGATATGGTAGCGAAGCTACTGGGATAGCAAAAGAAGAAAGAAAAAGGGCTGGCAAGAAAGTGTAATAAGAAGTAGAAGAGAAGAAAAAGAAAGAAAAGAACAGGACTATATTACTTTTCCCAATGTTTCATACTTCATATATGTACCTCCCGCTTTACCTTAACTCTCGGCCCACCAGAATCTCCCTATTGAACTGGTCAGCACCACATGTGTAGAGAGCGTTTGTGGGCAGAACATACCTCAGCCTTCCTCTTCCCCCCAGATCCACTGTCCGGCGGGGTTGTCCCACGGCTTGAGTTCCCAGCGGCGGTATCCTTGCTAGCCTCCGCATGGCAGCTAGCATGGTAAATCCTGGCACCGACCTGCTTCGCGTCCATGAAGACAAATTCCTCGCTCTCGTCGTGCCACTCGTATTTCAGTTCCTCTTGACAGATTGGACATACAGCACGGGTCTTGGATGGGTCGGAGATGATGACGTATTGGTCTTTAGGATCGGGGTTGTTCGAGGACGAGTTTGGGTCGGAGGAGGATGATGATGAGACGCCGATGGCGTTATTGCCGCTGTTGGGGTGGCTATTTGGGTTGGGTGCTAGAGAGGAAGAGTCCTCGCCATCATCCCGCGATTTGATCCATTCCTTTATCACGAGGGTCGTATGTTAGTGAGGGGGGTTCTCTAATTTGTGCTTTTGGCTTTTCACAGTTGGATCGAAAGAGCATGTATGTGTATGTGTCTTTGATATTGAAGTTTGGTATCTGAAATGGGGGTATTGTGTCGGGTTTCGGGTTCGGGGGGTCATTTACCTCTTCTCCAAGATACCAACTCCTATTCTGACCGCGCTTCACGCTCTCCGCCATCCGCTGGTGCACGCGAAAATGCCAGTCGAGATGTGAGGCCTTCTCTTTTTTCCCTGCTTCCGAATCGGCAAATCTTCGCGCACATGAACTACACTGGTTCGGGAGTGCCTCGTTGAGTAAAGGTAAGAGGTGCGGCCGTGGTCTATAATCACATTGTAACAAATAAAATTTTCACAATCAATCAGCATGCTTCTTTTCTACGAAGAAATTCTCTTTCTCTCAAAGAGTAATAATAATATATATGTGGCGACCCGCAGTCTTTAAAAAGCAGAGAGTGAGAGGGGAAGGGGGGAAAGGAGAGAGTGTATAAAAGCAATATTGGGGGGACTACATTTTAAGGGACATAGTATTCATTTCTACGTCTATTGAACGCCAATCAAGTTTACCTTGCCGGATTGGGATCTGCGGGGGGATTGGAGGTGGTGTAAAATTACTTCCCGGAATTGGGAATAGGAATGGAGGCAACCCAGTGGGGGGTGGCGGGGGCGGCGGTGGAATGTTAGCAGGCGGTCCTGGTAGCAAACCTGCTTTTCGTAATGAAGCAAAAAGAGAAGCTGCATCGCCAGAGGGTGCAAATAAGTTAGGTAGAGCTGAGGGTAACAGCGCCGTTGGAGCCGGAGGTGGTGGCGGAGGTGGTGGAGGAACAACCAAAGGCTGGTTTTGAGTAGCAGTCGCCAACAACGCCGCTAGGTCCTGCTTCGAGAATGGTAGTTGTATTGCCGGCGGTGGAGGAGGAGGAGGCGGAGGAGGAGGAGGAGCTATGGCCACGGCGGGGGGAGGTGTTGGGTTAGCTAGTCTCGTCACCTGTTCTCTGACCAGCGCAAGTTGAGCTGGGGGAAGCTGTTGCGTCTGTAAAATAGCCTTCAAGTCAAGCAAAGCCTTTAACCTCTTCTGTATCTCTTGATTAATTGGATCCTCTGCAAACCTCTTCTGCGAAACCTCAATAAGACCAGATATATCGCCGAGAAGAGTATCAACACTTGAATACCCAGTCGAATGAGCAGGGGGTTGCTGTGAAAACGGTGCCGAAATCCCCGCAGGGTTTGCCGGGGCAGATTGGCTCAGCACGGCCTGCAGTATATGAGCATATGGGTGAACCATGGTGGGATATTCTCTCCTGTAACCAACCGTGTTTCTGCCATAGACACCTTGGCCATTGTTCCCGTAGTCATAGCTTTGCCCGTTCATGTATTGCGAAGGGCCATTGGCTACAGGCGGTGGTGTGTTTTTGTATTGTGGGAGCAGCTGTGGTGGCGGTGGTGTAGCGATAGATCTATTGTAAGCTTTTGGATCCTGACTCTGTTGTTTCATCTGCTTCTGTTGGTGTTGGAGAGCAGCAGTTCTGGCTTTAATAAGAGCATTGTCTATTTTGCGTGTTACCTCTGAAGAAAAGACTGGATTGCTTGATGAAGAATTGGGGACCGGTTGTTTCCATGTGTGAAGCATCTCCTCCAACTTCCGTCGTACAGAAGGCTCAACCTTTGAGTAGGCATTCATAAACGTCGAGTAGAGATCTCGTTGGAAGAAGAGTGTGTAAGGTGTTCCAACATTTTTAGCAACTGAGTCCAGCAAATACAGGGCAGGGAGTTTCCTGTTAGGCGAAGTCTGTAAGGATCAGCAACTGTTCGAGTGGTCATGATACAATTATGCGCCTGCGAACTTCTCACAGCTGAGGTTTTCTCTCTCTCTCTCTAATGGATTTCAAAAGATACATGTGATTACCAACCAAAAGCCGGAGAATCCGATGCGTAAACGTAAGGATGAAGGTGATTATACAGGGTATATATATAGATATACCGGAAACGAAAAGGAATCGGGGGCGCTTACTTTGGCGATATGTTCTTCGATAGTTCTAGCTATTGCCTGTGCAGCGTGTATATTTTCTTTCGCGATAACCGTCAAATTGCTGATCTCATATCTTGAGTTGAAGGCTAGATCTTCCAAAGAGGATCTATAATCCTCGGCTATCTCCTCTGAAGAAAGTTGTGTTGAAGACATGATGGCGATGAAAGGGGAGGCGGGGAGGCTGTAAAAACGAGATGTATGGTGAAGGAAAAGAGGGTGGATGGGAAGGGAGAGAATAGAGGGTGTGCGCAGGCGGAAGAATATGGGTAAGTAAAATGTAAGCACGATAACAAAAAAAAAAACTTTTTTTTTTTTCGCTCTTGTCTTCTCTGCGAACTCCTCTTCTAGGCTTCAGGGCAAATTTTTGTGCGTGTGTGCGTGTGCAAATCTCTCTAGCTATTTCTCACGACAAGAAAAGAAAAAGGAAAAAAAAAGTAGAGACGACGATGAGAAGTCTCTCGCGAATCACTAAAGAAAAGGAAAGGAAAAAAAGGCCCTCTTTGTCCTATTTTCCTTTTTTTTCCCTTCCACCTCTTTCCGCAGTGTTAGGAGGAGACGCCCCGTCAATACGATGAGGTTCCGCTCTCTTTTGTATAATTTTTTTTTTGCTCCCCTTTCTCTTCCCCTGACTACCTTTTCCTTCCTTTCTGCTGGTCTCCCTGATGCCCTGTGTCTTTAGTTTCCAAACGGATGAGTACCGGAGGTGATGATGGCAGCTTCGGTGAGTGTTGTGAGGAGGGTTTGAGGGGAAGTGAAGCGCTGTTGTCGAAAGGAGGCAAGGTGGTTGATAGATGAGTCGAGAGAGGAGGTTGGACGGAGGTGTGTCAGGAGCGTTGGCGTAACTTAAATCGGTTGATATACTGCCGTGTGATTGGACCGGGGCGCGACAAACGCATGCGGTAGGCAGTCGGTGGAGGAGAGATCAGATAAGATAGAGGTTCTTGACACAGCCTCGCATCATAACTTGACTTGAGTTATTTGCGGAATCCTCAACAGTTCGAAAATTCGCTTTGGCTTAGATGCGGTCAGGGAAAACTCCCGTTTGTCGACTCGAAAGGTGGGAACTTGGAGCCTGAGTGATACTGTGAAGCGAAACGGGCAAGGCCTTGATCCAACTTATACTCGAGTAACATGCAAGGATCCAGCTTAGCATTTGCATTTCAGGCCAAATCAGTTAAACCCAATGCCGGCGTCAGCAATAGTATATCGCCATAACATATTAAGGTTATTGGCCGGGTACCGGCAATACCTACCAGTACTATTACCGGTACCAATACTACGGTATCCCCTCATCATAGTCACGTATGGGGTTATCCATGGGCTGTGCAAACATTTCGCAATTGAGTGCAAAATACAAGTACCGGTATTTAAGCTCATTCTACACTGTAAGTTACTGTACAAGTGCCGTATCATACTGCGCGAGGGGGTGAGAACAAAAATTTCCCTATCGAAAGCTTGACCTTTCTACCAAACGTGAATTTCCTAAGGTGATTTCGCAAACGTGCAGGTCACCCTGTCGTATTGTCAAGTTAGTCATACACACAAGGTAGAAATCTACAGAGCATATCACATCATTTTCCACAAAGCGCAGTTATTCCGCAGTCCTTTCCTCCAGATATGATTTCGAGTTTCCATTGTATCGGTTCCAAACACCACCGCACTCCACAAACTTATGTTACAACCTTATCCCCGGCAACTTTTTGTTTGTCTTCGGAACCCATAGGAATAGCTGAACTTAGAATTTTTGAGAGGAAAAAAAGGGGAAAGGGGGGAAAAAGATCCCCCCCACTGTTACAACCTATTCATCACAAACCCATCGTTCCTAGACAGCCGTTCGAAAGGCGGCAGCGTCTGGAAACTTTTCAGATGCTTTTTGATTGTAATCTTTATTCTCTACTTTCAAATCCGCTAGGAGAGCTTGGCCTTCTACTGCTTCTTTGAGGGTCAGGTTTTCGAGGGAAAGTGTATTTGCCAGCTCGTCAGCGATGCTGGCGTCCTCTGGGCTAAGCAAGTGACGGGCTCGGAGAGCTGGGTATTGATTAAGGTTAGTATAAGAGGTACCTCATGAGTAGGAGTTCTATGATGCCAACCTCCGTGTACGTGTTTAGGACTGTCTCTGTGCGAATTCAGAAACTCCTCGTTATGGGACTTCAAATCGGTTTCCTTTGGGAGTATGCTCTCCAGTTCCGCCGTCAGAACCTCCCTCGAGGGTTCCTTGATGTCTTCGTCGACAAGAGAATCCACTGAAGTATCTCTATTAGCAAGATCACCCCGAGGATTTACGGTAGAAACACACCAGCTCGTCGAAATCTAATAGTCTGTTCATGGACGACAGGGTTTTCCTCCTCCGTCTTGCGGGCGGCGATTAAGCACTTAAGGGCAAGCAGCCACTTCTTCCTTCTAAAGTAGACTTCGAATCCAGCACATTGGACTTCAGTCCTCTTAGGGCTCAGTTCCAAAAGGGGTATCAGAAATTTCATTGCAACTTCCAGTGGCTCCTTCGTTTGTGCCAGAGCATTCCCAAGCGGATCAGTATCTTCCTTTTTCATTTCACCATCAGCATTGGAAACCTGAGAATTCTTGGCCTTGTCTTCTTTGGCTTTGGCAGCTAACTCTGCAGCCTTCTCCTGCGCTTTCTGCTGCTCTCTTTTGGCCTTCTTGAGGGCCTTCTTTCGGTCCGTGGGCGACATTCCTTCAAAATTAGTACCTTCTCTACTCCCATTTGAAAGCGAACCGTGAGCAAGATGCGGTCTGTCGTGAAGCATGATGTACACCCTGATAGCTCCCAAAGCAGCTCTCACGAAAAATGGATGTGAACGGAGAGTATCCTCCCATCGTAGCATCGTGACGTAAGAGCGAATCTGACCCTTCCGAAGAGAGAAGGAGTGGAAGTCGAATTGGTCTTCGGTCCAATCATCGAAGATTTTCAAAATGGCATGAAACCTCTTGAGTGCAAGTCCAAGATTTCCCTGGCGAAGATAGGATTCACCATCCTCGGTGATGAACCAAACGCATTGCATCTCTAACAGGTCACCCAGCGGACCACCATGTGCGTCATTCTTCATCCCCATTTCACTCTGTTAGAGACTAGATCACCAGGCACTGCTAAGAAACGAGGATGATGGAAGGAATGGCCTACTCGAGTGAAGAGACTCATGGTCTTCAAAGCGTCCTCATTGCGATCGTTTCGGAGCTGATACTTGGCGCACTTGGTGTTAATATACCTGTCTTTGGTATCCAATTTCCTCGCCCGGTCCATCTTCTCCATAGCCTTTTGAAAATCCCCGGAGTGTTTGTGTATCCGCGCTTGGGTCATGTGCAGTTCCAGTGTGCCAGATGAAAGCTCTAACGCCTGGTTAAGGTATTCTGAGGCCTTAGTGGTATCCCTGGTTCGGTGGTGGTCATAATGCTGGGTGAGGAAGTAGAGTGTCCACAGCTTAAACTCTGACGGCTTCAATTTATCGCCATTGGTTTCACCATTTGTTGATGTTTCCTCTTCGGTTCCCATAGACGCTAAATAGCCCTTTACAAGCTCCAAAATCACTTCCCGCTTGGCGGTATCCGCATAGAGAGCCTTTATGTTTGCAAAAGTTGATGGAACCCCCTTCTTCAGCAACTTCTGAAGGTATACATCTGCTGCCTGTTTGAAATCCCCCCCTAATCTAATGGTCAGTGTATCGATAGGTACAGCTCCAGCAGTGTGACCTACCCTCCAGGAAATCTAGCGGTATTCTTCGCGGGGCATCGCTCCTGGGATTCTTTTCAGTAAACTCATCGTAGATCGCCCTCATTGCCTTTCGGTCTTCGGGATCAATTCCCATCGACTGCTCTAGACCCTTATAGTATTCTCGCTTTTCCGAATTGCGGTTTAGCAAGACCCGGTACGCCTTTTCTGCCTCCTCTCTCCGGTCCAATCGAAGAAGGTAATCCGCCCGGTATTCCATCACAGAGATCTTGTCCAAAGAAACTTTCGCTATCGATTCCAAGTGCTCCAAGGCTCGTGCAATATCGCCTGATTCGGCGATCACTACATTCCTATACAAGCACGCCTCGGAGTGTTCGATGTCTCCTTTGCTTGGGGGGTTCTTTAAAGTCTCTTCGTACTTTTTCAGCACATTCTCGGCCTCGGCGTAACTTCCGGCAAGATGATATGCAACCGCCAATCCCGTCCAGTTCTGTCGGAGCTGTGGGCGCCCCTGAAGGATTTTACCCCGAGATTCAACGTAGCCGGGATAATCTCTCATCTGAACCTGCAACAGTGCTAGATCCCTTAAGATTTGTTGGGATTCCGGCTCGAACCGAAGAGCCATTTTGTATGCCTTAATAGATTCCTCAAAGTTCTTCTCAGACCGGTAGAGCAATCCATAGACATGCCAGCAGACGTGGGACTTCATGTCCTGCCGCAGAGCCTCCTTAGCTATTGCGAATGCTTCCTCAGTCCGTCCAAGCGAGTTTGTAATGAGGCCTTTCATCGCGAGAGTTTCTCCATGTTTAGGGTTCTTACGGAGGATTTGCTAATTGCGCAAAGAAAACGTTAATAACTGGCGTTAAACAAAATATCCCCCATGATAGAAAACCCCTTTTTTGTACCGACCTCAGCAGCCTTTAAGCCCTTTTTGTATTGCTTTGTTTCGTAACACTTTAGGACCTGTCGAAACAGTGACCCGTCTTTTGACGCTAATGGTGCTTGTGGCATTTCGGGGTATTGATAGAGTGTTCAGAGCTTCGAAGCCGGGCGGCACAAACGGTCAAGACAGGACCTACAGCAGTTTGGGACGTCAAAAACGTAGTCTTCCGTAAGTGACCGTAGCCTTGTGAAGAGAACGCGAGCCAAATCGATGGAATTGAGCCGACGAGAACTTCAAGTAGGCTAAAACGACTTCGAAGGGGGCTGACTGAGAATTTCGCTCGGGGAATGGCGGTCCTGGATTGATAGAGGAGGATAATTCGGAGGAGGGGGTTGTTGAAATTGAGCGAACAGCGTTTGACAAATGCTGGTGTGGGGTCAGAAATCTTTGCCAAGACTCGTCTGCGTATCCACAAGCTATCACTCGGACAACGTCTATCTGTATATCGTACCCCAGGGAAAGCAGGGCCATCACCAAATGTGTGATATCAAGCCAAAAGAATTTCTACACTTATAACCACAGTTAATTATAGTACCTCATTACAACCCAGAGGCTTAGGCATCATATGATAAATTATAAGGGCCATCACAGCACCTTTCGCTTTCGACACCTCCTATGTATATACAGGGCAAAACTCGGGACTTTCAGATCCATCAGAGAAAGAAAAAAATTTTAAAAAAAAATCAACGGGAACAAAAGGACGCGTGGGCAAAAATTCCAAAACTTTGGTTATTCGGACTCTCGATAGTACTTCGTTCTCTCTTTCCGCTATCGTAGCTCGCAAGCGTCTATTGTTGTTTCTCATCTCCGCACCATAACAAACACGCACCCCTACTTAGCCGCGCCAGCTGCTCTCCAGAACCTCATTGACGATTTTCTCAACCTCCTACCAATAATCAATCAGTATTGTAAACCTAGTTCCAGAAATCTAGAAGGAACATACATCTGTATCCCTATTTGGTCGCACCAGCTGTCTTGCTCTTCAGAACCTCATTGACAATTTTCTCAACCTCCTACAAAAATCAATCAGTATTGTGAATCTAGTTCCAGGAATCTAGAAGGGACATACGTCTATGTCGTTGGTTGGAACCCTTGTCATAGAAACACCAAAGTAATTTGATATCTCATTCATCTCAAACCAGCTCTGCTTGTCATGAACAAAGCTGATTGACACACCCACGCGCCCGAATCTTCCAGTCCGTCCAATACGGTGAAGATAGGTCTGAGGGTCCGGCCGGCGGTTCTGATCAAGAGGGATGTCGTAATTGACCACCATCGAGACAGTTGCTACATCGATACCGCGAGCCAAAACATTGGTAGTAATAAGGACTTTGGCCTTCCCCGAACGGAAGTCATCGATAACCCTATCTCTATCTACGCCTTCCTGTGCACCGTGGAGCGCAGCAACTTTGTGCCCATCCGCTTCCATTCGCCTCTGAATCTCAGATGCCGTTTCGCGTTTCTGGGCCGACGGATCAGTTTTCACACCTACCAAATCTAACTATCACTGGGTCCATTACCTTGACGAATATGATTGAAGACCCAATTGTCAAAATATGATAGAGCTCAATCAATATCCGATATTTGTCCTCTTCACTGTCACAGTCCATATAGAGTTGCTTGATCCCGTCCACGGTAAGTTCTTCGTGTTTCAGGGTGATCTGATTCGCATTTGGGGCAAATTGGTTCGCGTATTGAACAACCTGGTCAGGAAAGGTTGCTGAGAATAGGACAATCTGGGCAGTCGCGGGTATATTCCTAGACGAAAAAAATATTAGGCCTTCATGAGCAGGTAGTGGTTATAATCCATAGAAGGTGGGATCTAACCGCTTCACGCGGAGACATTGATCGCCAAGTCCTTGTTGATCAAGCATATTATCAGCCTCATCGAGCACAAAAACTTTGAGATGTTGTACAGGTAATTGTTTCCGCCGAATCAAGTCAAGAACCGTGCCAGGTGTCCCAACGACAATATGTGCATCAATCCTCTGACCACGTTGAACCATATTCGGGATAGCAAACTGAGTTTTGATGTCGGTAAATTGACCCATGGTTTGAACAACACTCATAATCTGTCTAGCCAGCTCTCGAGACGGAGCCAAACAGAGAGCTTGGACATTGCTGACGGACATGTCAACACGAGTCAACATTGTCAAAACGAAGGCCGCTGTTTTCCCAGTCCCAGATTGTGATTGACCAATCATATTTGTGGGGGGGTCTGATAAGAGGAGGGGGAGTGCTCGTTCTTGGATCTTCGACGGCTTCTTGAAGTTCATGAAATAAACACCCTCTAGAAGCTCCTTGGAGCTGTAATAAAAATAATAATACAAGTGTCAGCTCCGCGAGAGATTAGAAAATAGGGCCAGTATCCCGAGGCAAACAAGAATGAAAGCGCAAACACCCCACCAGCTGATTGGAGGATGAACCAAGTTTACACTTACAGTCCGAGATCTTCAAATTTTTTGACGGAATAGAGGGGACTATTAGGATCCCCCTGTAGGTCGGCAAGCTTTACAGCAACTTCATATTGGGGCTCATCGAGACCCGAGCCTCCCGCCGCAGGAGGTGGTGTGGAGGTAGATGCTTTATCGGTGGTAACAGCAGCACTAACCGGGACTTCAGGTACCTTCCCGATTCGAGACTCGAGAGAAGCTGGCTGCTCGGCCATTGTCGATGACGAGGTCAAAAAACAAAACCAGTGGCCCAGTGCAGGATAGGGGGAAGACTCAAGAAGTCAAGTCAGCAGTGATGGAGGAGATGAAGTGCTGAGATGAGAAAAGGTATCGGGATATTGAATTAATCTGATGGACTGTGGGGTTGGTGAAGGCTGAAGCAAACTTCGTGGAGTTGTTCAAGAAGGAAGATTGTTGTGGTGTGCCCAGACGAGGGGAGTCATCAAGACTGTGGGGTAGCGAATCCATGATTGGTCCAAATATCCTTGCGCTATCCTCAATTGACTACTTATTGCCCTAGACAGATGGGAGAACTCGTATCATAATGGTTCATAAAGATGACTAAGCCTCCACGGGCAAAGAATGGGATGTGGCCTTTGCCAAGGGCCGGACCGCATGATACGATACCTGGTACGGTATTCTTCGACCGGGTTAGGGTTCTAAAAGGCTAAAAACATTTCACAGCTTCTCTTCCCCATCCTAGACCTATCGTCGCCCCTCATCCCATTACCGTACTCTACCCCAATCTCTTTCCCACACACCCTCCCCCCCCCACTACGGTACCCTCTCAACTCAACATTCCTTATCCGTATTACAACTTTCCTTTCTCCCCTCCCACAACCTTCATTGTTTATTATTAGTTACTCTTTGCCTCCCCTGTCTCTGGTTCCGGGAACCGTTTGTGCATACTGCTGGTTCGTAAATAATGGATGGCCAGACCTTAGCGGTTAACTTTGGGGAAGAGCTGAAGGTGTGATTTTCCCTTCTGTACCCTGTGCCCTTCTCGGGCTCTATGTGGCTAATTTCCCTCAGGATGCATTTAAACCTATCAGCGCTTGGGTAATCCATCCACACCCTGTCGATTTGCACAGGAACGAGGCTGACTTACGCAATCTTTAATAGGTCGCCGGTGGGATCGCGTGGCTTGACGATATACAGTCATTTTATCGCGAGAGAGCAGTGATAGAGAAGGAGTACGCTGCAAAGCTCAACGCTCTAGCAAAAAAATATTTTGAGAAGAAGGCCAAAAAAAGCTCGAGCCTCAGTGTTGGAGATACACCGTTTATGACTCCGGGCAGCCTAGAAAGGTATCCTAGTTCACCGGTTACGGACATTGGCCCTCCACTCGTAATTGAACGATGTTCGAGAACACGATCACTTTTGCATGACACCAAGGTCCAAGCAACAAACTGAATTTTGGCGGTATGCAGCAGCAGTTGTGTTCACAAACATCATTCAATTACGAGCATACCCCTTCGTGGCCACACCTCTAACCGCTCTCGTGTGATTCTAGTGCCTCGTTGACTACATGGACCACTATTCTTTCCGCAACGGAATACGTTTCGAAAGAACACGACAATTTCGCCGCGTGCCTCTCAAATAAAGTATGCGATTCTCTAAAGTCAATTGCAACCCGATACGAAGATTATCGGAAACGCCATGAGTCCCTTGCCGCAAAACTATTAGCGGAAAGAGATTCAGTCTACTCCGATTTGAAGAAGAGCAAGGATTCATATGATGCGACATGTAGAGTTGTGGAGGAGAAGAGAGCCAAGGTTGATAAGAGTTATGACACAGCAAAGCCCAAAGCTGAAAAGTCCTACCAAACGCAACTGGCCGAAATGAACAATGTAAAGGTAAGTCCAGCTTGCATTCATTGTCTGGGTTTAATGGCCGCCCTCGGTCCATTCTATCGAACTATGTTAGAATTAATTTTTATGTTGCTCTACCAGAATACCTACCTCCTACAGATCGCTGTTACAAATAGGCAAAAGCAAAAATACTTTTATGAAGATCTCCCAGAACTAATCAACGTACTACATCCTTCCCTATCATCAAAAGTGGCTGATATCTGAGTCCCACTAGTCCCTACAAGACCTAAACGAGACCCGTGCCGCCAAGTTAAATTCGCTTTGGACTTTGAGTAATGAACTTGACTCAACCTGCCGTAAAAACACTATATCCCATCTTTCAGGAGTTATAGCAGAGATCGCCTGCAACATCCCCACTTACGACTCTGCGATGTTCGCTAAACACAATATGGCAGGTTGGGTTGAGCCATCCAACTTCGTGTTTGAACCAAGTCCGATATGGCATGACACCGACGAAATAGTCGTTGATGAGAACGCCAAAGTTTTCTTGAGAAATCTACTAGGAAAGAGTCGGCGAGGCCTCGGAGATGCAAAAACACAGGTCGAGTCTAGGCGGAAGGAAATCAATGGATTAAAGGAGTTGATCGATACTGTCAAGCTTGATGAAAGCAAGATGCAGAAAGAAATTGACGCGACTAGAGTGAGACCTCTTTTATTAACTTTTGCTTATGTAATTTCAGTGAAGTAGCTAATGCATCCCAGGGCATATTCTTCAACTTTGAGGAATTGGCCCCTCATTCAACAAAACTAACAACGCTCCAAGTCGAAATTGAAACAATCTTGGGGGCAGTGGGTGAAATTGAACGTGGAACGCAAACCCATAAATTTAAGCCCACAACCTTCAAAATCCCGACAAATTGCGATTTCTGCAACGAAACTCTATGGGGCCTGAAAAGTAAAGGGTTTACTTGCCAGGACTGTGGCTACTCATGCCACAAACACTGCGAGATGAAGATTCCGGCAGCTTGCCCAGGAGTGCTAGACAAGGCTGCAAAAAAGGCCCTGAAGGAGGAAAAACGGATGAGCATGGCAATCGGTGGACCAAACGGGAACGATACAGAACTAAGCCGTAGTAACACCATGAATTCGCTATCCTCCAGTTACTCGGGGGGGAGATTACGCACCAAACCTTCAGGCAGCAAGTTACCAACTAGCGTGAGTCCTAGTGCAGCTAGTGCTGAATTGGAAGCCACCCCTGATATTGCCCCCCCGAGGAGGAACAGAGTCATAGCTCCGCCACCAGAACGATACGTCTCACCCCCTTCCGAACCCATAGCGGAGCTCCCAGAGCATGGGAAGCAAAAGATTGGACGGATGATATATACATATTCAGGTACAGGCGAGGGTGAAATAAGTATCGAGGCAGGGGCAGAAGTAGTCGTCGTTGAGCCGGATGATGGATCAGGATGGGTCATGGTTCGCTCAGGGCATGCTGAAGGTCTTGTTCCTGCCACATACATTGACGTTGATCCATCGCCTGCGGCGCGCCCAAGTAGCGTACACTCTTCCTCCAATGCATCTATTGCAAATTCAACATTCAGTACAGGGAAAAAGAAAGGCCCTGCTGTGAAGCCAAAGAGGGGTGCCAAAAGAGTAAAGCATGTTGAAGCCCTATACGACTATGAGGCAAGGAGCGGTGCGGAACACAGCATGATTGAAGGCGACAGGTTTGTACTGGTCAAGGAGGACGATGGAAGTGGATGGGCAGAGGTCGAGAAGGGTGGCGTTGTGAAGAGTGTGCCAGCGGCATATGTTCAAGTCGTCGAAGGATGATGCTAGTTTTCACAGGAGTGGATACTTCAAGCGCCTATATAGTATAGTGGAAGGCGAATTTGGTCGAGACGGGTTATTTCATGTTTTGCCGCTTTGTTTTTTTCCTTCTCAAGGAGTCGGGGGCGTTAGACAGGTCTTTTTTCGCAATGGCTTCCCTACGCTACAATTGGGGCTCTTGTCTTTCAGGCTAGTAGATACAGAGTGCAAGTTTGTTTTTGTCTAATATAATCTAAAATCATTCTCCGCAGTAGTCTATTGCTCGAGCAGATTGTCGATAGAAAAGCCAGAAAAGTCGCCTTCTGTAAAACAACGATCTTGCTCGGAAAATAGGTGGTTTAACGAGACGTCGGGAAAAATACAAAATACAATTACACGCACGCTACATAAGATTCTTCATACTTTTGCCGTACGTAAAAGCTCAATAATGGCGATTGGCGGGGCATCATAAGTCATGATAAACACGGTATTCCTGACGCCATCCTGATCATATATCATCACTCGTTTAAGCACCTACCCCAGCTTCAATCATCAATCATGCAACCTCCGGGGCGGAACACAACTCCACCGACACATAGAAGAGGCTCGAACAGCACTATCGCCCCTCCTTACGCTGCTTAGATTCTGGAGGTTGGTAACCGAATGGTGAGGCCAGCTGCGATGCCATCCTGTGAATACCCATCGTGTAATTCCGCATGGGTATTTAAGTTGTACCATACTCGTACCCTCTGGCCGTCCCGTCAGACGTTGGTAGGAAGGCGCTCGGCTCCTGTCAGATCTACCGACCCCATCGCCAATAAGATGAGATCATCCGCCACCGATACCTTAGGTTAGATCACTTCATGGCTGAAACGAGCCTAAAGATGGGTCTAAAGCTGCATACGTCGGGGGTAAGGTTCCTTTGTTGGTCCCTGTTTCCAATGTAAGGGGTGCGCATAGTTACCATTCTGATAGTAGCGTTTCCCAGGGAAAAGGCCAAACAAGGACGTTCTATTGCATTACGGGTATGGTACTGGTATGATGGCAAGAATTCAGCATTTGATCATCCAGGGACGGCGGCCAAGAACCCTCGGGATACCTTTTCGAGTGACAATACTGCAAGAAGGCACGTGACACTAACAATGGTGGTGGTTACCCCAGCAACTTGCAAGCCCTCGAGGAACGTTATCAGCAGACTTCCCCAACCCCAAACGCGTGTCTTGGCGAACCCCAACGCGACAACCTACCACGATACACAACCCCCTCCTCCATCCAATCCAACCATCCAAATACCGGTTTCCCCGCCACCCTCCTTCTCCTTCGACCCCCCTCTCAAGTTTTCCTTCCTACCCTGCTTGTTTAGGATCCGCCAATCATCGACTCATACCTCCCACGCACCATCAAATAAGCACACTCGCTGCTATCATACCTACCTGCTTGACTACCTACTCATCACATTTCATCCTCACCCCTAATCTACTTTTTATTCAGAGGTTTTGGAAATGGCGAAAGCCAAAGCTATTGCGCGCAAGTCTACCGGCGGGAAAGCCCCACTAAAGAAGCCTACGAAGACTGTGAAGCGCCCCAGCGGTGTTGGAGCAAGAGGTGGGATCAATGGATCCATTATTATTATTATTTCAAAAAAAAAAAAAAAATTAAATCCTAAAACCTGGAGGACGGCAAGTTTTGGCTGACTGATTTTATGAAAATCGCGTACAGCCGGAGACCCAGTCCCTGCGAAGCCCACCACCGCCCGCCGCTGGAGGCCAGGAACTCGCGCTCTTCGTGAGATCAGACAGTATCAGAAGAGCACAGATTTGCTGATTAGAAAGCTGCCATTCGCTCGCCTTGTAACGCTCCCCCCATTCCTCCTTCTGCTCTAATTGTGGGGGAGCGATAAACTAATGGGAATGTTTTATATAGGTCCGCGAGATTGCAATGGATTACACCAACGCTGCTCACTTGAATGGTCTTGGTGGCAGCGGAGTCGACGACCTCCGCTGGCAGTCCACGGCGATACTGGCACTGCAGGAGGCTGCGGAGGCATACCTTGTTCATCTTTTTGAGGACAGCAATCTTCTGGCTATACACGCCAAACGAGTCACGATTATGCAGAAGGATATTCAACTCGCCAGGCGTATCAGAGGCGCTTGGGGCGGGCTGGGCTAGGTTAGTTTAGAAAGTTGGCGCACGTGGTTATTTTCGTCTCTTTGTTTTGTTTTTTTTTCGGTTTTTTTCTTCCCATATTTTGCATACATGCATGGACCGTGGGTATCACAAAGTTTAAGGGTGCAAACCTGAGGGGGATTGTATAAAAAAAAAAAATTTCTCCCCCCCCTCTTCCTTCTCCCCTCTTCCTTTTTGGCCTGTTTTATTTCCCTCTGGACGGCGTGTGCATGCGTGGCTCCTGTGTCTGCCTGTCTCCATGTGGATTGGTTATTCCCTGGCTTACCGAAATCGAACCGGATTGAATAAATGGATGCTATTGCTGGGTTGCTCCTTGTTATTTCGCTATTTCTTGGTATGGTAATGGTTTACCTTTATGCTGGCTGGCTGGGTGGTTCTCTATCTTATATCATTGTCATCAATAGTCTTTTTGGTCGCTTTTTTTTGTCCAAATACTGTACGTGGAATACCAAATCTACTACCGGTAGTAAAGGAAGTTTCAAGTATCCCATATCCCACAAAAACAACCACAGTACCAGCACCTATAACTTCTGTTGGAGATATCCGCACAAGTACCTATACGTACAGTACGATACCAGTACAATACGATACACGTCAACTCAATACAAGTAGCACTGAAAATATCCTTCCTTTATTTCCCCCTTTCCTGCACCATAGTACTTTTTTTTTTTTACCTCTAATCTCTTACTTTATTGAATAAACAATTGACAAACTTCTCTCCTAGCACGACTTACCCCTTCATTCTTTTGAACACTTGTTCTCCCTTGACTACGTGCGACCTCCTATCCAATCATTTCCCAGTTTCTCAACAAACTTCCACACGGCAAGACCAGCCGAGTGAGAACGAGTGACGAGATCAGCGCGCCGACTTCCCCGATCTATCATTCACCATATTATACAGGACCGCACAGATTCCACCAACCCCCCAATTCCTTACGATCAAAATCGTACGCGAGTATGATTACTCTGTCGACCCGAAATTTGTTCGGCCCGAGATGGGTAGTATCATAATATTATCATAGGTTACGGTACGGGAGGAATTGACTGGTGGTGGGGGGTTTTAGAGTATCATAAGTGGGTTAATACGTCTTATATAAGCATCGGCATATGGCTTGGCGCGGAAGCGGGTTTCAAGCTGGCTTGATACCGTATGGTAGTGGTATCATATCACCGAGTTTGTCAAGTGTGATACCATTACTGTACTCCGGTATTCTACCGTACTCCACCAACGTTGAACAGAATCGATATCGTCCATCATATTCCGTGCAATACCGGTATCATACAGTACGTACAGTACTCGTTCTATCAATAGGGAGCGCGTATTCGTGGGTATTATGATATAACCCAACCATGAAGCAAGCGCCATCACACAAAAGACCGGTCGCTCGCCTGGCCTGTTCCGCTTTTCTCGCTAGACCGGTTATTAAATTATAGTTCCCGCGCGGCCTCCCAGCGCTCCGGTCCACTTCCGGATTCCCCAACCGCTAGACTGCTCGAGTACGGTGTGTGGCTGACTATAGCATCGACCAACCGACCGACCGACCGACCTGCATGTAAGCCTGCCTCGCTAACCTAACCCACCAACCCACCTAAGCACACAAACTCGTGCCATCATCACACCTACAAGAGCTTTGTGCCGCCATAGCATAGCCTACCCTACCACAGGCGCGTACCACAACTCTGAGCCGAGAAGGAAAAACAACAGTAATTGGGGCCCCTGGGCGGTAAGGGTATTCTGTGCTGGCTTTAGCAGGTCCTCCTACCGCATGGTGAGAGGAGAGAAGGGAGGCTTTTGGCAATGGTGCTACACAAGAATAGTGGGTTTTTTTCTTTTTTTCTTCTTTTTTTCTTTAGCTTCGCTTGTTCGCTGCACGTGGGAGTGATGGGAAGGGCTAATGAGTTGATGATTAGAATGGGATCGAAAAGCTACGAAAGCGCATGAGCGGAAACTGAAAGCTGCTGGGAAGGTCGTCGATGGGGCGGCAGCAGGGCCCGTGAAAGCTACGGAGAAGGGGGTTAAGGATGGAGGACCCGTGCTGGGCGCGCCACTAGCCGGTAGTGAAGTGAGGGGAAAGGAGAAGGAGGGGGAACCGGCGGTGGGGAGCCGAAGTGGTAGCGAGGCCGATGAGCAATCTGGTTCAGATGAAGGAGACTCGGCAGCCTTCCGGAAACGCACCCTACAAAACAACGCTTGGCGATACGAGGAAGAGGAGGAAGTCCCCGGCGCGGAGCCAGGTGTTTAACCTTCCCACCTCTCGAAAACAAGCAAGTAAATAGCTAACGTCCTATCGTACGAGTACAGTCATCGAGGACCCGGAACCTGACTACGCAAGATTAACAATTGGCAAAGAAGTCGACTTCTCACACCCCTCCTCCTCCTCCGCCGCTGCCAAAAATACTGTGCCGCTGCCAATCGAAGACATAGATGAGGAATTCCTGAGGGAGAGCTTCCAGGCTTCCTGCACTTTCACCTCCACTTCTGTGCCGTCCAGCTCCCGCGCTCGACGGGACAAGGACAAGGACGGGGGTGATAGAACGGGGAGAGTTGTTCGGGTTCCTAAAAGTCAATTCGTTGATGTTACCGAGAAGATATCGAAGCAGACGGCGGCGGAGGCGTTCCGGCAGAGGTTTGGGACCCGGAAGGCGAAGCCTCGCCCGGAGCTAGAGGCCGAGGAGGGGGAAGATGATTTGGATTCGTTCTTTGAAGAATTGGATCGTGCTCGTGATGGAGGTGAGAGCCATATTCTCTCCCCTGTTTTTCTTCCTGCCCCTTGGGGGAGAGATTTGAAGGAGATTATTGGTTGGTGTGGGGGACGGGGGTTTATTGAAGGTTTGTCTAAAAATAAGGGGTGGGGGTTGATTGGAGGAGGATATAAATTGGGGAGTTTGATATGATCAAGAAGCGGGAATGAATGAAGGAAGGGGAATCTGTGGCTGACTTGTGCTATTCCTCAGCGCATGGTTCCAAAACCGTCACTGCTACAAGTAATACCTTCACTGCCACATCCTCATCCTCGTCCACTCCCAGGATCGCCAGCGCTGGCAGGGGAGTGCCGGTGCCTGAAGAACAGGCGGCGGGGTCGCGGGAGATAAGCGGTGGTCTTGGCAGGAGTTCAGGACATCCAAATAAGGATGACAAGGATGATGAATGGTTGGATGCGATGCTTGGCGGGAAGTAGGCAGGACAAGAAAGAATGGGGGGGATTCTTTCTCGTACTCGAGTACCGTACCGTACTGTACCGGTTACCTGTGCCTTATAATAGGGATATTTATTTCCTTTCTTCTCCTCTACCGGTAGTCCATGTGGCCAGGGGAGTGTTTTTTTTTTTTTGCTTCGTCACGGTTCATCGTGGTACGGGTACTGAAATTTTATGTTGGGACTTGTATCGTGTTGCAAGTTCCTGTCCTGGTTGATTGTTGCAGCACAACACAGTACTAGTACTGTACACAATGTGGGCTGTGCAAAGCTTCATAATAACAACAACGAGGGTGAAGGCGGCGACGACGACAGATACTCGAGTAGGTACCGGTAGATAGATGGACATTGGAAGACTGCGATACGATCCGAGTGCCTGCAAAGCAAAGCACTGTAATGCCCTATCGGCGAGGTACGCCCCATCCGGCCATCCGACCATCCACGGTGCAAGCAAGCACAGTGCACCCACCGAGTACTGTACACTACAACTACTGTACAGCACGGTAAGGCACCGCACCGTGAAACCATAATAAGCAAGACAGTGAATGTATCATACCAGACCAGGAGTTGGAGCATTATGTACCACCATCTCGGCTTCTTTATACTGAGAAAAAAAGTCAACTATACTTGTACAATGCGAAATGGAAATAAATGGGAACAAGAAGGGGATAAGGAGTAATGCCGTACAACACCTCCCCTTCCCCCCTTACCCCTTCCCCCTTTCTCGCCTACCGGTAACTTACTGTACTCACAGTGCACTACCACACGGTGATCGTTACCGATATGATACCGATACCATGGTCCGTCCATGATATCGCGAGTGACGAGTTACTTGTATGATGCTCTCTTTTTGCCCATCGACTCCCAAAGCGGCCGAGCAATCATACCCAAAGCGGTGCACGCACGCACTCCAGTTTCCATAAACGTTCCGCGGCATAAGTGTGGACTTATCACGTCCACTTTCGTGCTCTTGCAAGGAAGGGAAGGAGCTGTTGATATCTGCTGGTTCGTTCACTTGCGTGCATACATCTACATACAGTATCACTTCGCATTCGGCTTGAGCACGGTACCGGTATTTTTGTGAGCCGTTGCTGCCAGTGTTTGCTGTTGGCTCCTTTTTTTTTTTTTCTTCTTCTTCTTTCTTTCTTTTTTCTTCTTGTTCTTTCTTTCTTTCCCTTTTGAGGGGGAGGGAGGGAGGGAGTGGGGCGGTCTGCTGTTTATTCGTTGTAACTTATGGGTGGATCTTTTGCAATACTGTGTAAGTAGACTAGGGAGGCACGAACGAATGAAGCAGGTGGATATATGATAGACACTGGGCGCGGTGGGATACAAGCGGTTAGGGTGGGGGAGGGGAGGGCTAAGGTTAAGGGAAAGGGAGAGAAATGGTGAGAGGAGAGGAAAGGAGAGGGAAGGAAGAAACAATATCATAATTACTGTGCTGCACTCGAGTACAGTTTGGGAAGAGGAACTGGTTGGGGGAAGAGGGAGGGGGTGGGGAGCGGTGGGAAAGGTTTCTCCTTTCTTCTTCTACCGGTATTTTGATTCGTTTCCCACCCCTTCGTGACCCACGGTACTACTCCCTCTCACCTCCACCACCGCAAAAGTGATAGTATAATATTCAACTTGGGTATTGTATGTGGGATACGTATGTATGTGTATGTATGTATGTATGTATGTATGTATGTAGTCTATGTAAAGTGGGTAGGCAGGTATGTATTATTATTATGTGAGGATGAATACGGTTATTATGTATGGTCGAGAGGAGGAAGCGTTTCATAGGCGCCCGCAAGTCTGTGGTTGAGGGAAAGGTGAAACCGTTGACCCCGTATTTAAGGGGTGAGAAGGGGGGATATAGCAAAGGAAAAGCGACGAGTTTGAAACGCCAGCAGCTACAGAACGGACAGCGAGTAGGTGCAGCCAGTGGACCATCTGTGATCTATCCATCTATGATACTCGTACCTTATCCATCCATCCATTCACCTGTCCTCTGGGCTATTGTAGAGTTCAGTATTCTTCCGCGTATTTGCTGGAACTATCCAATCTATCAGGAAGGGGTGAGGGAGGAGAAACAGAAGCGGAAACAGAAGCAGAAACAGACCCCTGTTTTTTTCACTTCTTCTTCCTTTTTCTTCTTCTTGTTTTCTGCTGGCTGTGTGGGATTGAACCGATTGAGGTAGTCTATACTGACCGTATAACTCTCGTACTCGTACTCGAGCACCGGTATCGTACCTGTACCTATCTGAGAGAAAGCTTTTTCTGTAGTTATCGCCTTTTCCGGACGAGTGCGCTATTTTGCAAGGTAAGGTGGAGAGAAGTACCAAATTTTAATTTTAAATTTTTTTGTTCTTCTTCCTATGATACTTTATTGTATCCTTACCTAGCTCTAGCTCTACTTTTGCTATGCTCCGTGCGAGCCCTGTATCTATCGTCTGGTTGGTTTTGGCCTATGTCATACCTTATACCTCCTTCTACCCATTTTGCTGTGACAAAAAAAAAAAAAAATTTCTTCTGGACCTCCTAGCAATCCTGGCAGGAGCGGATTCAAGGCTTTTCTAAACCTTTTCTGTAACTGCCTCGCCCCCTTCGTCCTTCGCCTACATATTCCCTACAAATTTTTTTCTTCCCTTCCTTTACTCGTACCCAAATCCCCCCTGTCAATTCCTTATCCCTTTTCCTCGAAAAATTTCGCATCATTCTTCTTCCCCTTCTCCTTCGTCCTAGTTGTTTTTTGATCTTTATTTTTATAAATTTTGTTTTAACCTTCTCAATTTATTCATCTATTTTTTCCCTTTTCTCTCATCCATTCAAACTCAATTATTGCCCTCCTCTTCCCTCCCCTCTTGGCCCTATCCCAGCCTGTCCAGTCCACGTCCCCCCCCCCCCTTCCTGAACCACTTTGCTCTTTCTGTTCTCCGCCTAGCTCGCTTTACCCTCCCTCACCTTCTGCCTCACCACCCCTCCCTTACCCCCTCCGCGTTATTTCCATCTTCAGGTCCGCTCCTCCACCCCCTCCTCTTCCCACCGCTGCTCCTCCTTCTTCTTCTCGGCCCCACCCCTTCATTTCCCTCTTTCTTCCTGCCCGCGCTTCTCTCTCTCTCTCTTTCTCTCTTCACCGAGTCCCTTCGCCGTGGATTTTGTCTGTTACTGTTGCTTCCTTTCGCTGCGGACTGTCTGTCGTTTATCCTGCTGATCATTTACTCCGGCCTTGAACTAATTATCTATTTAATTCCTACTCCCTCGTTATGACTACAGAAGCGATATCTGCTCCTCCTCCCACCTTACCGCATTCCGACTTGGACAGGCCTGAGAGGTTGCCTCCCATGGCCGCTGCTATTGCTTCTACTGCGACGACGACGACAACAGCTTCCACGACAGCAACATCGACAACTGGCAGACATGGCAAATCATCCAGCGCCAGCCCTGGAAAGAACTCGACCGCATCAAAGAAGGCAGCAACAACTGCTCCGGATGGATCTCAGCGCTCTCCAGACCTGTAATTATCACTTTTTTCTTTTCCCCTCCCTCTTCCATCACACCAATTTCTTACTTTCCCATCCCCTCCCTTTGTTTCGTTTCGCTTCGAGTCTCAAGTTTTGTTGGCGAAGAGGTGAGATTGACATGTGCATGGGGGGAACGCCTAGGAAACGCAACGAACTACCAAAGATCTTTGTAAAGAAAGAACCCGCCTCTCCTGACCCCCCGTCCCGTCACCGGCCGCCCAGACTACATCTATCCAATGGCCCTACACCACCTTCCGGTCCCAATGCCGCTGCTACACCACGGACTGCCAATGGCCACTTGGCTACAATGCAGGATGTCGGTATGGCATGTTTGTCCCCCGGCTTCGCAACGCATGACCCTGCTATGCGCGACCAACTCCAACGTAGTATATCTGTGCGCGAGCAACAGCGGTCGATAATTGAATCGCGGCTACAACGCCACGTGAAGGGCGGCGAGAGAACCGGAGGCGCTGAGCCGAACTCTAGAACTGACCGTGATGAGCCACCGTCGGCCCGCGGGGGGGATAGGTCATCGGCACATACTCCTCGCAGGAGACCTCCGAGCAGTCTCACCATTGTCCCACCACCTCACCGTGCGTTTGCAAATGAGCGCGTAGTACAGTCCGCACCACTGCATCAGTCATTCACGGGCCGAAACCATCCCCCTCCATCATCACACCATGGCCCTCCACCCACCACTCACCATCATCAACAGCAGGTTAACCGATTACCCCCAATCAGTGATGTATTTGGTCTCGATGGTCCGGAATCCTCCAGGAGTGTGAGGCATCCGGACGACGGTGCCAGTAGACAGTATTTTCCCGCGACCAGGCCATCCTATCCATCCCCAAACAGTATGGCCTATTCCCGCCCTCGAGAGCACCGATCCGCTGAAGAAGCGATGGCGAATATATCGGGTGGCCGCGAGGACTTATTACCCCGGATAATCCACTACGGGGGCCATCAGCCCCCCACACCACCGAGTCCCCCGCAACCCCAGCATACCCCGTCGAAATTGGGCGTGCACGGAATGCACGAACAGCAGCCCCACTCAGCGAAGAGGCGGAGGACGAGGGCGGAATATGAGCGCGACGAGAGCATGGGGAGTGATCATGGGGATCGGGAGCAGGAGTCTAAGAGACGAAAGAAGGAGGAGTTTTTGTCGTTATGTGCGAGGGCGTGGGAGTTGTTCCATTCGTGAAGGTTGAAATGGGTGATTAAATTTTTATAAGGTTACTTTTTGTCTCACTTTTCTACTCTATGAAGCTCTAACTTTTGTTTATTTTGATTCTTTTTATTTTCAAGCCAGGTGCTATTGGGATCTTTTTTTTCTTCTTTACTCTTACCTTTTTTTATTTTACTTTATTTTGCTCGCTCTGTTTGAAGAAGAAAAATCCCAACGAAGAATCATGAGGACGTTTGGAAGTTAGTCTCTGATACCTTTTTCTTTCTTTCTCTTCGATCCCCCTCCTTTTTTTTTTTCTTCCGTCCTCCTTCGTCTGCCTCGCTGCGTTCTTTATTTCCTCTTACTTTACTTAACTTACACTTCTTGTATCTCATTGGGTCTCACGCTTATTTCGAGGGCAAAATTATTTCCTATCCTCCTCCTTTCTCTTTTCTTTTGTGGTTTCGGGGGGATTTTCCGCCTTTTTTTTTTTTTTTTTTCTTTTTCTTTCCATTTCATGTTATTGGGTACGGTAGGGTTCGGTCGGCTTGGATTTGGAATTGGCTGGTAGGGAATGGATTGGTTGGTTGGTTTTGCCGGTTGGGGACGGTAGGGAGATTTCATTTTTAGCTCTTTGAGTCAACTTAGTTGGGTTCTTGTCGTGCCATGTCGTGTTTATTATATTCCACTCCTAACTTTTCCTTTCCTTTCCTTTTTTTTCTCTTTCCATTTACAATTTTCTTCTTCGACTTTTGGCTTTTTATCTTGCGGTTTTCTTTTTCGACCCCCCCTTGTGCCGTGAGGGGGGGGGAAAGGTGATATATATAACAAGACTATAATGAGTGGGAATTGGATTGGATTGACCTTATTTGATCGATCTGCATTCGGGTCATATGCATGTTCTGTTTTTTTTTTGTTTTTTCCTCTTCCGTTCCCTCCCTTTGCCGGAGTGGTGAATCCCCTCCGCCACGTTTTCGCTTCCCCCTCCCTCCACCTTTATCCCACATTTCACTTTCCGGGTTTTCCGATAATAATATCTTCTTTTCCTTGTCCAGGAAAGGTAGGTTCACTACAGTCACTGTATATCACTCGATACAATTCTCCAGACCGAGAGAGAGAGAGAGAGAGAGTTTGGAAGGAGTGTAGCATAGCCCTGACAATCCATGGTTCCGCGATGACGCGGGGTGATGCCCTATCGCGTCTCGGGGTATTTTAATAATAGGAGGCTTTATTCACGAGCGCGTACTCGGAACCTGGTTTGTTGTACGTACCGGTAGTCACCGACCAGACCAACTATGATAGAACCCGTCGGCCGGTGAGGATTCAAATTCAATACTATATCAGGCTGTGGTATCGCCCGCCACAGGAGCCGAAACAATGAGCATTACATTACCTTACCTGCACATTGAAAATCCGGCCGAAATCGACCCCCCGACCAACCGCACGTATACCTGACAACTCACGAAGGCACGAATCGAAGCCGTCCTCCTCCCAGGCGAAAAATGCTGTTTCATATTTCCTTCCCTTCAGTCTACCCATCCACGAAAAGGGTTTTTTTTTTCTTCTCCCCTCTTCCAAGTGAACTTGTAGCCTCGGTCTGCGGAAGTACTGTACTGTACTGGTATGGGCGCTGTGTGTTGTGCTGTTGTTTCTTTTCTTTTCCTTTCTTTTCTTTTCTGTTTTAGATATCATAGATCGGGTTTGTATAATAATAATAATATTATTATTATAATATTATTATAACACAGTTGCCCTGGCTTTACCCGTCTGTTAGGGCACTGTCTCGGCGATTGGGCGTTTTGTACAAGTATCATATTTTTCATACTCGAGTTGAACTTTAACTTATAGAACTATCGCGCGGTTGTGGGCTGCTCCGTCTGATGTCTCGAGTGATATAGGATCGCTCTATCTGATTACGGTAGTCGGCTAATTGTGTACCATATTATCATATCATATATCATACTTTATTTTGGCGGTCGTGCTTTTTTTGCCTTACCCGTTCATCCCATCCATTATCATACTTATTATACCACTCCGAATTTTAACTATCATAACTAATTAAGCGTACCATGTACGGTACGAGTAGACTACCGATGAGATCTGTTTACGTCAGAAACCTGGATAAATGAATAAAGTAAAAATAAAATAAAATAAAAGATCGAGAGGGAGGGGGAGGTGTGGTGTGTGAGGGGTGGTTATAAATTCAATGATAAAAAACAATTTTCGCGCAGGGAGGTGCGTTTGCGTATGGAATACACTCCTCCTCCTCTCATAATAAAAAAGGTAAATGTATACTTGCGCAGCGGGAAGAGGGGATGTTCAGTGCTTGGATATCGTCGCTGTTTGATGGGAGGTTTGTGGTATGATAAGTCACTTGGTTCTATCCATATCTATCCGAATAGGCGTTGTGGCGGTGTAGTGGTAGTGTAGTTATCCAATTTACTTTTTTTTACTTTTTCTTTTTGAGCGGTAGGGGTATATACCTCTCTCCCTCTTCTTCGTGAAAAAGGGTATATTCGGTGTGGGAGGGAAGGGAGGGATGTGCTATTTGGTGAAGATGTGGGGCGCGTTGGGCGAGGTTGTGGTATGATACTGCGAGAGTATTGGGGTATATCATAGCCATGAGTTCGAGTGTGGATATTTGGGCTTCTCTTTCTCCTTTTCTTCTTGGAATCAGATATAAAACGGACCGACCCGCCCCATCGTAGATGGCACTGCGCACCCTTAAGGAAAACAGAGCTGTGAGGGATCATAAACGGCGAGAACCTGGGAATTCATATGATCATTACAAGTATCAATATTATCATCAGTATAACATTTTTCATATTTCCCCCCACCCCCAATTATAAACCCGCAAACAGGTCATCTATCTCATCCCTCTTCTTTCGCTTCTTTTTCTTCCTCCCGGGTTTCGTTGGGTCGTCCCTCTTGCTCTTCTTGAGCCTTGGCTCCGGAGATATTGATCGCGATGGCGGTGCGGAGGGTACGTACTGTAGCTGTGCTGGCAATGACAGGTTCTCCGGCGGAGGCGACGACAAGCCTTCAACAACCCCTTTCCTTTTCTTCTTCCCTAACGGCTTCTCCGCTTTTGCCACGAGTGTAGTGGTCCTCTCGGGCTCCATAGCGCTGAGCGTGATAGCCTCTTCTGGTTTCGTCGTAGTAGTGCCTTCCTTGATCACTGGGGGAACACCATCGTCACCCCGTACCGCCGTCTCTGCCTTGACCTCTTTGGTCGCTCCCCCCGCATCGGCTTCTACACTGTCGCGCATCACTGCCTCCCCAAAGTCCTCCAAGCTCACCGCATACTCATCCCATCTCTTCTCCACCTCCACCTCTTTCCCCACCTCCTTCCCCACCGCCGCTGTCTCCTTCACCGCTTTTTCCGGCTCCCCCCCAACAAATCTATTTACCCCTGCTAAAACCCCCATGAGCACGAGTCCCAACGACACATACCGCTTATTCGCGATAACTGTCGAAAACGCACTGAAGCACATCGTTCATTCCATTAGCCCTTCACATTACTTCCCCGCAGAGGAATGACATGACTTACGTATAACACCTCGGCACAACAACCCTCCTCATAAACCTCTTCCGTGCCTCGAGTTGGTCTCCAGCAACCAACTTCTTGAGATTCCTCCGGAGTATCGAGAACCATTTATACCACTTCGAAGAGCGGTGTTGGTTCCTGTTGCGGGTGTGGAGGGTGTTTAGCAGCGCAAGGTCAGTTTTGATGTCGAATGGTGGGGGCGCCGGCGCCGGCGCTGGCGAGGTGGTGGACATATTTGTTGGTCGGAAGGAGAGAAAAAACGGATCGATCGTCAAGCGAGTTGCCAAGACTTTAACTAGTCCTATTTGGAATGCTTGGTTATGCTTTTTTTGTATCTTTTTTTTTCTTTTTTTTCCTTTTTTAAGTCTGCGGAGGTTCGATCCTCACCATACCCGTGCTCGCGACGAAAATGGGAAGGTGACGAACAAGGATCCTAGTTGATAATTTCCCTTTTTTCCCGCCGAATACCTGTTTCGTTGTGGGTATGATCAGGACTGTAGAGTGGCAGACGGGAGGAGGGGTGAGGGACATTATGGGCTGGTATTTGATTCCTGGCCGCAGGTGGTGGTTCAGAACTTGGTGCGCTGGATTATTTCGTTTGCGTTTTTGACGGACTGCGGAGGGGGTGAGGCTTGATATATCGGTGCTAACTTGGAATCTTTGATACAAGTATCATACCCTACCAGTACTGGTGCACCAGATCCCCTCGAAAACGGTTTCAACAGAATTGCTTTTCTAGATATCAGAAGCATCATACGTAGCTTAATATCCTCGTTTCCTCTTCTCCTCCCATTAACCGCTCGCCTCTCTTCAGCAAAAATTTACAAACACAAAAATCCCATTCTTTCCTGGAAACCCTCGCGAAAACAAACTTCAATTGTGTGGAAGGCCTCAAGTATTCCGGATGTGAAACAGTTATCACAATGGAAGGATGGCCGAGTGGTTATGGCGTGTGACTCAAGCTTGCTGCTTCTTCACTTCCTAAAGTGGGGTTTCTCATGGGCTTTGCCCGCGGGGGTTCGAATCCCCCTCCTTTCAAATCTTTTTTTCCCACTTTTTATTGTTTCCACCTCGTTTCCCCCCTCTGGAGGGTGCGGTAGGAGTCCTTTACGAGTAGTGTGTTGGAGTATTTTTTCCAACAAGTTCCTGACGTCATCACCACCGCTTATGAGCAGGCTTGTCCAAGTCACAACCGACTCAGCTGGCTGTTGGGCCGTTTACACAATCAAGCATGGTAGTGCCATATCTCAGGAATCAGCGCAGTGGTGATGGTAATGGCGAGTTCAGGTCGGGGGGGTGGGGGGTATGGTGGGCGGGTAGTGTATTCACAAGGTATCACTCGGTAGACCTGTTTACTACAAAATTTAGTAAGGTTGTGAATGAAGAAGGTAACTAGGAGGCAAAAGCGTACGGGCACAAGTTGCAGGAGTGACTTTCTCGACCTCCTTCCTTCCTCCCTTTGCCTTCCTAGGGGGGGGGGTAAGTAGGTCCTTAATTAAATACGTAAAGTCCGACACCACGATATGTTCTGCTCGTTGGGAGGAAACTTGTTTCAGACCGGACGAAAATGAATATATCCGACATTCAATACTTCCAATATTCGGAGGTAGATGCCGGAGAGGTGGGAGATGTGGGTTTTTTTTCTTCTTCTTATCTTGGTATCATACTCTCTCACTCTGGGTGTTGTGCCCCCGGCCAGTCCTGGGTTATCCTGGCCGTAAGAACCCCCCGGTGCGTGTGCGCGCCAGGCTCTGGAGTGGGAAACAGGATCGCATTTTAAAAAAACATCACTCGCCCTCTACAGTGAGTATATAGTAAGTTTACATGGTGGGTTTAGAGCTTACGGCAAAACTCCTGAGAATGAATAAATGGATATATATCTGATTCCCCAGGGTAGTTAGGACTTCCTTCCTCGGGATATGACACTTTCCTTCCCCGCTTCCCACCCCAACCCAACCGGCTGAAACGCTAACAACTGATTTCATATCATGCTCGGGGGGGAATCCGTGCAAAAGGAATATATATCATAATACGAGCATGGTATCATACGAAATACGCGGTAAGTATCATACCTTTAAACCACAAACAATGTATGTACTGTATGTACACTCTCCTGCGCCTCCGAATTATGTTGAGTGGAAGAAAAAACCATTATCATATATCATACACACTCTTCCATCCCAGAAACACCGCCATCATCCAGGGGGGGTAAAACAAATAATACTAATAATCATAACCGTACTAGACATTCGCTCCCTCCCCACTGCAGAATGAAATGGATCATGTGCCACGAAAATAAAATAGTCTTTTCGTTAGCGGGGTGGTATAGGGTCCCGGACAGTTGGATGGATAGGATACGCCACCGTAGAAGGGGACCGTTTTCAGAGAACTCGAGTCTGCCTGGGTAATAAGGGATTTCGAGAAGCTGTAGGAATAGGGGCTGAGGATTGGTATTCTGACCGGTGGTGTTTTGTGCTATGGTGCGGTAAGAGCTGAGGAGTGATTTGGGGGACTTGGAGGTGGATGGGACTAGCCTAGTGCTGTGTCCGAGATATTTATTTATAGTTGAGGCTAGTTACGAAGATGTTGAACAAAGTTTCGCTTTATTATTTGAGTAGAAATAAATGGATGGATTTGTTTGAGTTATTCCAGAGTTTGAACAAAGCTCAAGAGCAAGCCCTCCGCTGAGTAGTAGCATCTGTTATAGAAGTAGTGGGATGGCACCATTGAGGAGGCTTGGAGCCCTCTTATCTGGAGTCTCGTATCATATGATACTGTGCATAGGTTCAGTCAACACTGATTCAACAGCAACGCGGCGCCTCCACTAAGGATCGTATTATCACACGGAAAACGGGCTTGATTGCCCTGTCGGGCCTATCACGACGTATAGAGCACCGTGCTGACAGGGTTGGAGGGCAAATAAAAAGGGTTGGCCAAAAAACCATGGGCCCGATTCCGGGATCGAACCGGAGACCTGTCACATGCCAAGAATAGTTCATTGGGGGAACTCCCGAAGCGACAATCATACCACTAGACCAACCGGGCCACTTAAGAAGATTAGTAAAAACAAACATTCACCAGGTTATCTCCCAGTTTTCTTCACAATCTTCATTTTTTTCGCCCAATCCAACCCACCCAAACTCCATCACCACCATCCATCACCACCACAACAGTAACCACAACCATGTCCTCAAACGTCGGCCTCTCCACCCCCCGCGGCAGCGGCACAAGTGGATACGTCCAGCGCAACCTCTCGCACCTAAGACCCCGCGACTACCCTCCTCCCTCCTCCTCCTCCGCCATCGCCTCTAACACCCGTGAATACCGCCAACGCCAACCAGACAAAGAAATCCTCGAACACGATCGCAAGCGTGGCGTCGAAGTCAAATGCTTGGAATTCCGGGATAAGCTTGAGGACGAAGGGGTCGACGAGGACGATATTGACGAGCGGGTGGAGACGTACCGGAAGAAGTTGTTGGGGGAGTTGGAGAGGGAGGGGGAGGGCTGGGATGTGGCTGGGGGAGGGGGGAAGAAGGGAGGGTTTAAGCCGCACCAGGTTCATGAGATCGCGGTGGCGAAGGCTGGTGGGTTCCTTTCTTCCTTTTCCTGCGGGGAGGTGGCTAATATCTGAGGGGGGGATAGCCGAGAGTGAGAGATTGCGCAATGCGTTGGGAATTTCGAAGGATTATCAGGAGGTTTGTAGCATACTCTTCTTGATGCCGCATTACACCCTCTGGAATGGAGGTATTTGTTGCTGACGCGCTATTTTTTTTTCCTCGGTGGTGTTGTAGGGGAGCCATTGGAAGAAACAGGAGGATGAACGACAGAAGCGCTTGGGGGATAGAGAGAAGGAGATTGCGGCAAGTAGGAGGAGGAGCGCTTCTCCGTCTTAAATACTTTTCCTCTTTCTCTCTCTTTTTTTTGCGTTCCGTCTAGGAATTGGAACGCTGTTGGATAGGGCGGGGCTTGCTGGGACATAACGCAGTACTTTTTGCGCTGGCTTCGGGGTCACGGGTATGGAGAAATTGTCCTGTCTATCTAATTGAGGCTGCGAGGGTGTAATTCTAGTTTTTGCCATTGTCATTGTCGTACTGTCTTCTGGGACTGTGGCCCACCCTCTTTTTCAATACCTCATTACAGTACCGGTACGCACACTTAAATAGCACAGCGTACTCTATTGTACCGGTATCGTACCGGTATGATAATATTGATACAATCAAAGCTTAGCACAAGTGATGGCAACCAATCCACTAACCCACCCACCCCCCTCAACCCCACTTCATCCCAATCCAATCCCACACAATGCCAAATCGCCCAGATCCGCACGCAGGTCCCTCCCCCTCCCCTCCACCCCAATCACCAAAACTAACAAGCGCGCCTCAGGCAACCCCGACCACGCCGCCCTCGAAGCCACCAAAGGCGCCGTTAGTGGTGCAATCCGAGTCCTCCCCCCCTTCTCCTTTTACTACCAAACTACCGTAACTAACAACTCTAACAGTGGGGCGCGGTCTCCTTCCTAGCCGGCGTAGCAGCCTACTTCTCCAGCCCCATTTTTCGTAACCTGACTGTACAATTCAAAGTCTATCTATGGATGTGTCCGACTGTTGTCGGGAGTATGATTGAGGCTGATAAGTATGTTTTCACCTGTATGACACTGCGCGAGAGTGGACGGGGGGAGGATGGCTAATGGGGATAGTCGGCTGCGGGGCTACGAGGGTATGATACGTAGGCGCAGGCGCGCTGCCATGGAGGATGCGCGGGAGCGGGCATACGTGAGGGAGATTGAGGAGTTGGAGAGGAGGAGGGGGGGGTGAGGAGTGTGTGCTGTATGATGTGACGAGGTATTATAGATTCATAGGGGGGGTTGGTATATCATCATTTGGTCGTTCGGGACTTTTGCACGCAGGTTATGAGGGGAAGTGATGTGAATCTCGGATCAATATTTCCCCTCCGCCGGGGAATATAAATTCGACATATCAGCCCGGGAGAGACACTATTCATTTGTCTATGGTTATAGCTAAACTAGATCCAAGAGCTCGATGGCTCTTTAGAGTGCCGAAATAGGGCGGGCAAGCCCCGGAACCTGGTGCCTCCAAGGTCATTAAAATGTTGTATATCGTAACTGAGAAAGGGAAACATCGCCCTCCACAAATTTTCTTCCAGCCAAGGCAGCAATCGCACTCTTTCTTCCCTCCCCTTCCTCCAACGATCTCCAACTCCCGATAGCTTCCATTATCCCTAGTTTGCCTCTAGACCCAGCGAACAGACATGTCAACCAACTCCAAAACAAGTCAAGCATTTTTTCGGGCGGGGGAAAAAAAAAGAAATGCAACAAAAAAAGCATAGCGCCGCCTTATATTACAAGGGAAATAATACTAAAAAGACGTATATACTACGAAACCTACAGCGCCGGCGGGAATTATACAGTCGAATCGATGTCATTAAAACTATACTTCATGTTTTGGCAGCCTCTTGAAACCAGCTCCGACTACGGTCTCTCGGCGCGGCCACCACCAAGGTGATGGCTGCTCGGTATAGTTTGTGTTGCGAAGGTGGAGTCTCTTATAAATCCAAAACCCGGTAAGGTATAGCGTGATGGCAAGAGAAAAGCCGCAGACGGTCAGGAAGAGCCAATGCTGACCCATCCAGAAGATGGTTTTGGCATCGCTGGAATGCCATGAGGAACCCTTGTAGACCGCGAAGAAACTCCAAGGATTCTTGTTGTATCTACGATTCATAATTAGCTAGCTATAAACCTGAGCGGTGAGGGGTTGGCTTACTCTTCCGGCATGAGAACTCTGACTCTTCCCTCCTCGGTTGTTCCCCAACGGATGTACTCCTTCCAGATAACGCTGAGAAACAACGGGCCGGTACCATACATCACAGTAATGTAGGGGACATGCCAATTACGATTATAGGTTTGAAGACTCTCGATAACACGCAAGAAAAATGGATGTTGTGGAATAGCCCCCATGGCATCGTTGGAAATACCAGTAGGGATAGTCTTTCGGACCCAAGCGCGGTACGAGAGTAATGGATCTAGTCGCCGGTTGCAGCCCTGGCGAAAATGATTAGCAGCGGTAACGTGACCTCCCATTCATTCAACTCACATCGTCGAGATCGATATAGATCCCGCCGAAATGTGCCAAGACGAAATATCGAATAGCATCGGCGCGCATGATGGGGTAAGGATAGCTATCGTAGGTACCGATGAACCACGGGTACTCCTTAGCTACAAAGTCCCTCGCTTTCTCATTTGTCCAGAGCTACACGATCACCGAATTGATTCAGCCAAGACCCTTTCCTCAACATTTAAAGTTTTACCCCTGACGGGAACAAAAATAACCGCAAACGAACCTTATACTCGTAATCTCCATGCAAGTCCAGACACGACTGTTGAGCCTCCCGCCATTTCTCGGGAACAGTCTCGTTTTGCCAAGTCTGGTGGATAATTTTCGGAATTAGTTGGGGTCGTGAATCGATGAGTTGCGAATTGGGAGCTGGAATATCGACAGAATGAATGGCATCCGCTGAGCAGTCCTCGAACAGCAAGGTAATAAGGGTGAATAGAAAATTCACAAGAAATCCGATAATGATGAGATTGCACACCAGGAACAATATTAAACCTTTGCGCATGGCGACAGTCGAAGTGCCTGTGTAGGACCAAGAAAGGGGGGGAGGAGGGGGAGAGTTGACGAGACCTCCCAGAGGGGAGGGTAGAGGTTATTTGAGGCTGAAAAGAGGCGGCAGCGTGTGGACTGCTCAAGTCGAAGAAATGAGGAAAATTAAAAGCTTATAGAGAAAAAGAAGGGGAACAGACCAAAGGGTAGTAAGAAGAATGGGATACTGTTAAAGGAGCGGTGGGGGGAGGTAAAGGGAGGGGGGTTGAGAGGGAGTGGATGTGAGAAAATGACGGGAGAGACAGGAAGGGCTGGAAATTATTATTTCCCACGAGAGCGAGCGAGATGCAGAACGAGAGCGACCAGGGGCGAGCGAGACATGAGTTACAAGGGGTACGGTAACTTGGGGAGACACCAATTCCGCAATACTTGCCAATTCGCAAAGTGTCCGGAAATGGAGTGCCAAGGTCCACTAATTTAGGGGTAAAACACCAGTTCTTGGCATTTTATGTCCGGACACTTTATGAATTGGCAAGTAGACTATTGGCTGCGTTGCCGGCTGAGGGATTTTAGAAAACTTGAGTGGCATTGGTTACGCAGGTTACCTGTAACCTACCCACATAAAACGGGGTGCACGATTAGTTCTAGTAGACTGGCAGTTATTGAAACTTAGACTGATATTGTCACCACCGACAATGCATCACCGTCAGTCCGCTGGCATAAGTATTAAATGCGGTGCCACAGATTCCACCCTTTCTAGTTGTGATATTTGATTTGGATCAGGTTCATCATGGTTCCAGTTTCGATTCTCGGGTGACTTTCTTCCCCAAGTCAAGAATTGGCCCCGCTGGCTACAGTTTACTGGAGAGCTAGCATAGACTATCTGCACCCTCAATGAGAGTGCAATTTTCGTCAGTGTTTCCCCAGAGCTTGCACCCTTTCTCTTTCTTTCCGGTCCTACTCGAGTATGATACCATATCCTCACCGTGCTTGTAGGGCGTGAATCGCCGGATGCTTCATATTACATTGTTACTGGTTGGTTCATGGTGCAAGGCCCCCTTTTTTTCCTCGAGTGATGGGGTGTTGGTGGGATACAAGTATGATAGTCTACGAGTACAGTACTGTACAGTACTCGTACACGAAGGCCGCGCGCCCGCCCATCAACCCTCCATTTTGCTCTGCTAAAAAAGGATTGGCAGTGTCTAACTCTAAACGACTCAGGTTTGCCGAACAATGCCCCCCTTGCTCGAGTACCGTACTTTCCCTCTTTTCCTTCTGATCGAGGCTTTGCCGGAGACGTCCTCCCCCGCAGTGACCGACCCCGCTGCGCCGGACGGAGGCAGCTCCGTCGCCCCCGGTTGCTGGCTGCTGGTTTGCATCTCGACCCTGCGCGTGAGTTTATCGCGTCCCGCTACACCACTTTCGTTTCATGTTCTTGCCTCTCTCGCTGGACGAGAGGACAATTTGGAAAAGCCGTCAAGCGCTTCCTCCCTTGGACCCTGCAGAGCCAAACATATCTCTTTTCTGCCCGAGTATATCACTTTCCGCAAAAACTACTGCATCAAACGTCATACACCCCTTTCCTATCACCCATGATTCAGGTATCGCACGACAAAAAATCGCTTGAGAAGCCTGTCAAGTGGAGATATACTCGAGCGCTTGAAGCGAGAAGGTCCACAACCACCAACCATATGCTCCACCATCTAGGACAAACCTATCATCGGTTTACCCTTGAATTGTGTAGTAATACGACAGGCCGGGAACGTGTTCCGGAGTTCAAAGGGCGGATGCAAGAGGAGAACACCCGCCGTCCCGGGGAGCGGATAAGCGAGCATTTTTTGTGCCTCTCCACTACCACAAGAGCACAAACGGTAACTTAGGGGTACTGTACGAGTACTGTACGAATACCGGTACCTGTACGTACTCAAGGATCTGGCCCCAAGGTTGGAAGGGGGGTATCGGCTGCTTATGCAGCTATCACCGGATTCTATTTCAAGTAAATCTGGTGTCGTACCGCATTTTCTCACGGGAAGAGCCTTTTCTCCTACAGGCTCCTACCTTCTACCAGCAATTGCATGTTAAAAAAAGAAAAGAAAGCACAAAACAATCGACCTGCTTTTCTATCCACAAGGCTAAATTGCATAGTATGAGACAATTACTGTGGTTCATTTATTGGGTTTAATGCGAAGTTCATTCTGTCGCCTAGAATGCCGTCGTTGTTGGCGAAATTGACTACTGGGGGATTGGCCGTGCGGGACAATTTTTCCGACCGTCCTGATTCCCATGTCTGGAACGGCATTCGCCCCTTCCTTAACACCCAACGCGCGTGGAAGGCTGCCGCTCAACGGTTTCATATCATACTCGAATAGTTTCTTGCTGGGCGGTCAGGTTTCCGGGATCATATAAGCACAGTCCGAATCATACTCGAGTACTCCGGGAGACTAAAAACGACAAACAATAGGTCAGCCAGTCTTGCATCTCAGCCCAACTTGTCAGCTCTTCCCAAAGCCCAAGTAGACCGTGAGCAGGGTAGCTCGCGGGGCTATCGGCACCGATTGGGCCGAGGTCTGCATTACCAGTACGAGTACTTGTTCATACAATACTCAAGTACCCGGGTAGAGGAACAGGCTCTGGCCGCCTTGGGAGGCTGTATCAGCTTGGTGACGTTGACAGCTACCGGTGGGCGGTGCCAACCCTGCGGAATCACCGTGATGCAGCACATAAACTCCAAGCGAAGCTATTTTAACACCCAGCTCCTAAACCCCTCCACCAGTGGAACATAATGATTATGATTACGGTATGATAATATTATTATGATATCAACTCCCGTAATATCATAGATAACCCTGAGAACCATCTACCGTTGTGTCTAGGGTATAGGGTGAGGGCTCACTTCCTTCCTCTTGGATCAGTCATTGGTGGGTAATCACTCATGCAGTATCACTCGGCTAATCAATGCAACCTTGAGTCTGTGATATTAGCAACATGCTCTTCGAGATCCATGTATTTGACGTTAATGGGGGAAATGATATGTTGGTGACCGCATCTACTGGAGATTCCACTCTCCAAACCTTTATAAAGCAGGATCAGGAGCCGCGTATACACGGTTACAATTCGGCATATGAGCACAAGCGACTTTCAACATATCCCATTTCCTTCCCCAACCCTCTCGCACCTTACCGCCCTTCGCTAATCACAACATGTAAGACCACGAGACCATGGCTTCGAGTTGAGGGGGCTTCTCTGCTAAGGTCACTTCCCGAACAACGACAATGACACCAACGGTGGATAGTGGATGGTAGACCACGGGCAAGTGGACCCACTTTTACGTCCCCATCTCTTCGCGCAAAAGCCGATACCGGTTGTGGCTGGGATTTGCTTTTTCCACTGAATTTCTGATAAGGAGACCTTCCGGGGACGGTCTCCTGTGACCACCCCTTGCCAACATGCTCAGCAGATACGCTGGCCCGCTCGCCTAACCAGAGGCAACTCTAGCACTACCATTTGGCTCACAGCCGTGGGATTGTTTCCTACCTCTTTGTTTTCCGAGTTGACTAAAATTGAAGTTCAAAATTACCGGCACCCCCGACGAGTGTCTAGCGCGGAAAAATGGTTCCATCATCTCGATAGTTTTTCCAAAAGAAAAACAGAAATGTTACCACATGGGGTAAGGACTCCTATGGCAGTAACGCCCATCGCCAAACTATCGAGATTTATTGATTGTCTCCTCGATCAGGGGCATCAGGCTGGTTCGCGGTTTTGGGCGCCCCCAACATAGCACCATCGAAGCTGCTAAACCACCAGGCCCGGTAGAGGCGCTGCCCTGGGCCTTTATTGCTCCTTACAGCTGTCCTTTGGCCAACATCTTTGTTTCCTTTGAGCTTGAGTTTTGTGTGTGTTGTTAGATACATTAGAGTTCTTAATATTGTTCCCCAGAACAATACCAACGATACCGAGGGACTAACCATAAATGTGAAAACCTGTTAGGTATCACCTACGACGCTAGCGCTACGACTGCCAAAAAGGTCCTGGTGCTTAGTAAAAGCGAGTATGCGTGGCTTTGTGACGTCTCTTGTGAAACTATGAGAACGGGATTTTGGGATACCAATGGTATTCCCCAAAAGGACCTTGGTCGAGAGCTTTTGTTAGTTGGATAGTTTCTTGTATCATTAGAATATCACAGGCTGTGCTTCGCTCAATGACCCAGACCGCCTCTCCCATGACCAACAGGCCCAAATGCACTAGCTGCCTTGATTGCAATGCCCACCATTTCCAAGGCATCGCCCTTAAAAAGGCTGCAAGATCTCCCTCCACTGAATGCCCACCCATACTTGCTGCACCCACCGCACTGGTATCACCAAAGTAGCCAGCAATTATGGTGTCATTCTTCAAAGCCTTCCTCCTCTTCATCTTCGCGGCCAGTGCAGCATACTCTTTCCCGGGATATCCGGATTCTCTGGAGAAGAGAGGGGCAGGTCTTCACAGGAGGGACCCTGATTGGGGAAACTACGTCTACATCGCCTCCATCTTCTCCGGGATAGTCGGCCAGAACATTGGGTTAATTGCACTTCCCGGGGTAAGTCGCTGTCCCGGAAAAATCGAAGAATTAAGCTAATTAGACGACCCATACAGAATCGTGCTGTGTGCCCAGGCCAGCTCTGGGACTTGCAAACCTGCGCAGACTCCTTCGAATCGGAATGCATGGAAGAGCGTTTCGTCTTCCAGTGGTGCTTGAGTCATAGGTGAGCGGACAACTTGTTTAGCCGGACATGACCAGCCTAATGTCGCTCGCTCGTAGGATCACCCCCGAAACATGCGGCGCCGAATGGCTCAATATGACAGTTGGATGCATGGGCGAGAGCTCAGCTTACTGTGTGGAGACTCTGGTGACCCTCTATGACTGTGCTATCGTAGTCGAGGTCCCCGAAGTTCCACCCCCCTAAATACTCGTGTTAGTGAGAAAGAAGGTAAAAGAGGAAGATACAGGAGTAAAGCTAGCGGAGAAACAAAAAAAAAAAAACCGAGGAGAGGGACTCACGATCACACTGCACTGTGGGAATGTGTTCCTTACCTTTATGTGCCTTGATAAAAGCATGTATCTTTCCCACGATTGAGGGAGTTTTTTTCTCTTCCTTTTTTCCCTCCTTTACTGCAGTATTCAGTGCGCACGGATCCTCCTCCATTTCATAATTTCCTTAGTATAATAGGCCACATGTTTGATGTGGGACATTCTGTATCAGTTTAATCCAGCTCCCTGATGTCTACTATGAGGTGCTATGTGAATTTGTGATGATAATGTAACTACTATTGTATTAGACGAGAAAGACAGACCACATACTGTACATTTCATACCAAAAGAAATGGCTAAGCAGAATATATCATAGAATATCACTCGCATTTTCTGCCAAGGATGTCGAACACACGTGGACGATCACGCACTGGAGGACGCTAGTGCTGAAAAGTTTTCCTTACCGGTATATTTTGCTTTCTTTCCTTTCCCTTCTTTTCCTTCCTCCTTTCATTTGCTTGCTCCATTGACCCACCACTTAACCCACACTCGCTCGTTTTCCCAACCGAACTCTTCTACTCGCCTTGATTCCTGCTTCCTTTCATCTAACTCTGGTCTGGGTTGAATCTACACTTTGTGTATCATACTTCTTATATATTCAACTCTTCTCTTGTCTCCAATCCGCCTCACTCCGTAAAACCGCCGTTCCGATCATTACCATTTCACACGCTTTCAACAAAGGAGGCCGAGTGACCCCGACCGACGCCACGCCAAACCCCTCAGGATCAGATAACAAAAGGCCTACCCCACCATTCATCACTACCACCACGACCGCCGCCGCTACTCCCAATTACACTTCACAAACCTGCCAAAATGTCGACAAGATCGTGCTACCACTCCCGCCAGACCAACGAGACCAAAATCCAGCTCGCCCTCTCACTAGATGGCGGCAGCCTCTCTTCCCTTTTGCCAGAGGATCCTGACTTGGCAAGCTCCCACGCAACCCAAGCCTCTAATTCTCAATCCATTTCCGTACGCTCAGGCATCGGCTTCCTCGACCACATGCTGCACGCCTTGGCGAAGCACTCTGGGTGGTCCCTATCCCTAACTTGCCTTGGGGACTTGCACAGTGCCCCTCCCCCCCTTGCTCCGTACTCCAATCCCATACATCGCTAACTAGATTATACAGTCGACGACCACCACACAGCGGAAGACTGCGCGATAGCCCTTGGCAGCGCATTTAAGCAAGCCCTCGGCCCGATCCGCGGGTACAAACGTTTTGGCACGGGATTCGCCCCACTAGACGAGGCGCTCTCGCGCGCCGTCGTTGACCTCAGCGGCCGGCCGTTCGCCGTCGTCGATCTGGGATTGAAGAGGGAGAAGATCGGAGATTTGAGCACCGAGATGATTCCCCACGTCGTTACGAGCTTCGCCGGCGCGGCTGGGATAACTGTGCATGTGGATTGTCTTCGCGGCCTTAATGACCATCATAGGGCCGAGAGCGCGTTTAAGGCTCTTGCTATCGCTGTTAGGGAGGCGACGAGTAGGACGGGCGGGGATGAGGTGCCTAGTAGGTTTCCTCCGGATTGAGGGTAGTGACTTTCGCGGCTAATTGTTTGGTAGGCACGAAGGGGGTGCTATAAGTAGTCTTAGCGGGAAAGGCCCGATATCATACCGGACTCCGCGATGCTTTTTCTCTCTTCTTTGTTTTTACATTGTTCTGGACAACTAACGCAATCGGCTGCTCCAGCACCAATTTCTCAATGTGCCCAGTGTAAGAGACCTGTCTCCTATGCATAACCCTCTTTTCTCTCTCCCTCCCCCACCTGTACGACCAGTGGGTCACACCCAGGCACCCATATCCGATACGCCAGCTCGTTCTAAAGCCCACAGTCCCCCTCACTCCAGACCCGTTACGATATATCTAGCAACCCTATCGTCCAATAGCCATTACTGTGGAAGGGGTGAAAAACTCTAAAATCAATAACCCACCCACCTCCTTAATAATTTAACTCACCACTGCACGCTCGAGATGTGAAATGAAATTTAGGAACGGAAGCGCTAGAGGCCCAGCGACATCCCTCAAGTGATCGTTGCAATCTCAATTTCATTAGAATATGACCCAAATTATAATGAATTGATATTTGCAATATTTCTTTTTATCTCCCGCAACAGAGATAAAATTAAATCGCCTTAAAAAAGGGAAAAGATAAAAAAACAAAACAAAACGGAAAACGCTCCAGTCTTGGGCATGTAGAGAGAGAGAGAGAGAGAGAGAGAATATGTAATAGGCTTTTCTCTTTTCTTTCTCTTTCTCCTTCTTTTTTTCTTTTATTTTTTGAAGGGGGGGGTTATTGACTATCAAGATATCTCTAGAGTTCAGTTTGCTGTACAGTACAAGATATGGGCGTAATGCCATTGGAAAGTGACCAGTTTTCCTCATCACCAACTGGAATTTCCGCAGGCCGGTGCCCACGAGAGTCGCCGCAAGGGTTACGGCGTAAGGCCAATATGATACATCATAGCCACAACTTAAACCATGGCGGGTTCGGGGGGGGAGCATGCAGGCACGGAACGTGATACCACACCACCACCACCACACACGAGCCCAGAATTGAGCGCTGAATAACGCAGTGCAGAGCCCGTTCTCACGAAACCAGGGTGAGGGGTGTATGCAGAGCAGAGTGGAGGGGGACTGGCTCTTTATACAAGCATCAATCACGATAACTTGCCAGTCGCAGCGCCGCTATGTCTATTAAATTAAGCATCTCAGTATCATACATACAGAGCTTGGTATGATAACCCGACATTGAACAAGCCCTACATCCACACACATATCATACCCAATACAAACGCAAAAGCTTAATATCACCACGGGGGATCGTATAGGTATAGTGCTGACCACATCGTCACTAAAAAAAAAAAAAATCAAGATTGCACGCTCCTGTTTAAGTTACGAGCGTTGCGGTACTGGTATTCGCGATAGTGGGTACCGCGGCGCAGAGTAAGGGTCGCATCTCGTGCTGAGGCGGTACCGGTATCCCAGAGGCGGATTTGGCTGGCTCGGTGCATGGGGCGCCAGGCTGGAAGACGGCTCTGTGGAGAGATTGGTGGGAATGGCCCAAGTTTTTATTTTTTATTTTTTCTTTCTCTTCCTCCCCATATTGGCGGTTTATGTGCTTGAGTATCATACCCTCGCCCTTGACAGCTCACCGCAAGAGAACAAAATTTAATGGTGTTGAGGTAAATACGATATGATAATTATACGAGTATCATATTCACATAGGTGTTTACAAGTAGTCACGTGCCTTATCTGGTGTGCTAAATTTTCTTATCTTATCGGACGCACGTGACTAGTTTATCTATCGGCCACAGTATCATACTCGAGTACGGTATGTACGGTATGGTAGCTAGGTTGGACTACCGTATCTATCAAAGTGTCATAGAATTGGAAAAAAAGGAAAAGTGTGCAGCTTTCATGCTGTATAAGTAGGGCGGGGGTAAGAGGTTTTGTTGGTGGAGATTAACTCGAAGTATTACAAGTATGAGCGATGGGGAAACTTAGTCTATCGGTGGCGAACGGAACGGCCCACGGTTGCTATCATAGCTCCCGTACGATACGACCCGTGTGCTGAACCAGCCAAACTCCACCCGTGAATTCCACCCGTGACTTAGAGGGCAATCAGGCCAGTAAACAAAAAAGCGAAAAAAAGAAAAAAGCCGGCCTTCGGCACTGATGAAAATTCAAACAAACAAAACGAACGAACGAACAAGTAAATCGTACCGGGAGAGGCAACTCCAACGTCCTTGCTCGAGGTCTGACTATTCAGATTTCCACTTGTACTCGAGTATCATACGGGAAGGTATTGTACTGGCGGGAAAAAGATCAGCAAGATCCTATATGGCAGCGAGCAATAATGGGCTCTGATAGACACGAACTTGGAGTATACTAGATACCAAACACACACCACCTCACCAATGACAAGGTATCCCAAGCTAATAGCTAGAAATTGCTCACAGTGCGAACTGGCTCTGTGGAGATTACCCAAAACTCCCTAGAGCCCTTCGGAATCTCTAATATTCGGGTTTTGTGGGGAAAGCCGGCACCAATGCGACTGGTCTGGGTTTCTAATCTCTACAACCCTGTGTTTCTTTCTGCGGAGTCCCCATCGACCGACAATATCACTACTTGTACTTTGCCACCACCACAGGTTTTCCGATTCTTTCATCCACGCCCGAGTTCTCGAGCATAGGCTCCGCGCGATCAACAAACGAGACTCCCCCACAGGCGTTGAAATTGATAAAGGAAATGTGTGGATGGGTGGAGGTTTCCGTATGCCGGTAATACACCGCATCTCGTATAATTTGTATGCCCGCCGTTCGCGTAGCAATGGCGGTGCACAGCGCCAGTACTTTGGGTGTTTACGTACAGAGGTGTAGCGATGGCTCTGATAGCGTTCGTCCGAAGTCCTCGTTCGGAGGGCAGCGGGCGGTTGTACGAGTAGTCTAGTCCGCCCGTCCGGCATGGCACTCTACTACGTTGCAGCACTCATCGGAATCCCCCGCTCGCTCTCGGCGAGTTTCTCTGCGAGTTGGGGTTGGAGGGAGGGGAGGGGAGCTTGCGGATTCAACCTGCCGGCGTCCGCCTCCCGCCATTCTACCAAACGAGAAGGTGGGATGCCGTGCGGTTTGTCATGAGGAACTCGTGGAGATGTTGTACGACAGGATGCGAAGCGTATTCCGGCCGTCCTTCTTATTCTGGCCTTTCTAGAACAGTACTGTACTTGTACGAGTACGAGTAAGTGCAAGTATCGTGGTGGCTGCCGGTAGTAGCTGGGGTTTAGGTAGCGGTGGGCTCCGGCTCTCGTTTCGTTTCCTTTCGTTCGTCCCACCACAGCACCTTGCAACGATATTGTGTATCATAGTTGGGGAAGTCTTTAACCGGAGCATCTCAGACCTGAAAAAATGCACGAGCCCAAACCGCTGGGGCTCCTCAACGACAACTTTTTTAATACTCACCTTTCTATCCTTCGATAGACAATAGGCTGGAGATCTGGAGGTAGAAAGGTGTTTTTCAAGATATCAACTTTTGAACGAGATACGGTATTGGACGTTTAGGGTTAGGTGTACTCGTTCAGTACTTGGGACACAAATGTTGCATACAGTTATTTAGCCGATAAAATTGCAGGTTTATTCTGCCAAGAAACAAGAATTTATTGATAGTTGTCTGCCTGGAACACCAATTAACATGTATTACTAGGCAAAGTTGAACGTCGTTAACTTGAGTAGCCCTCTCTGGTTTAAGGATTCCTCCACCATAACCTACTTGTACTCGTACTGTACCCTACTAGTAATTCGAGGTTGGTGTCCCTTCTTCACACTAAAGTAAAATATAATATCACACCCACAGCAACTCACCGCAAGGCACGATATCAAACCTGGTGACACCAATGTCTCACCCTGCCAGTCTCGAGTACCGGTACTCGAGTAACTCCTTCTCCACCACTCCTTCTGGCGGCTACACTGGGCTACGGGAATGGGGACATAGTTGATCCCATCTTTTTTTCCGCCCTACCTACTCAAGTACTTACACCTACCTAGTTTAGCCAATCGTCGCACAGCACAATCACCGGTACTTGAATGCTGGCCGGCAGACCCAGCTCGGATCGCAACTCTCGACCATTCGGAGGGGCAGGATAAGCTCGGACTGTTACTGGATGGGGACTTTTTTTCTTTTTTCCCCTCCACTCTTGGGAGGGGTCTACTTTCTATGATGGGTGGAGAGGAAGGAAAGGCTTGAGGTATCATTCATGGATTGGATTGGGGTGGAGTTCACTGGACTGAATTGGACCATACGCTGTCACGCTGCGCATAACGGACCAGGTTTTGACGACATTTGGATTGGGAGGCATATTGTATGCCGCAATGCCTTGCCGAGAAAAGAAAACGAAGGGAAGGGGAGGGAAGTATTGATATCACTGTGATTGAGCGAGCAAGTCAATATGAACGAGGCTTTAAGATTTTACTTTTTTTTTTTTTACTTTTCTTCTTTTTTCTGCCATCAAGCTTTATCACGAAAATACTCCCTTGCTTACTTGCTTGCTTGCTCGCTATCATAACTACAATTTCCATCTATCGTCAACATCCTGGTGGACAAACAGGGCAGGTGGATCTCGGTCCTCGTTTCTTTTCTTTCTCTCGTTCTATACTTGCGTGTGTGGTAAGACGGTGGGTCCACTCCATAGAAATTTATTTAATAAGTCCCAGGGACCCGCGAGGAAGTAAGCAACAAGATCTTATCTACGGGCACGGTGGTAGGGAAGTTTTGAGATCCCAAACGGAAATAAAGGCCGGCGGGTCCATCATACTAAAAAAAATTCCATTCTGAATTGGGATAACTTGCTCTAGTCCCCGTCCTTTTTTCCCTCTCTCTTACTCTGCTGTGCTTCTATTCTCCCCTTCACCTTCAGACTCGGTTTACAGATACAGAAGAGAGAGCGTATGAGAGGGAGAGGGTGAAGAAGAGATCTGATTTAAACTCGATCTCTCAAAATGACTTGGATCGATCGGACAAACAGACGGGTGGCCGACAGTTCATTCGGTCGATACTTTCGACTAGAGCATTCTGGTCACAGGAAGGAGCGAAAGGGCTCACGATTCTTTACGGAGATTCGTGCTGGTCTTGCTACGTGAGTGTCAATTAGCCAACCTACGATCAAACTGAGACTCTAAATTTGAGCACTCGGTTTTTGTCTTCGCCGCCGCATAGTTGCTGATGGTTCCCGAGTCTAGTTTCTTTGCAATGGCGTTCGTCTCTCTCCCACCCCTGCGTTTTCCCGTTCGCTCACATGCTCTTCACCGGAATATACCCCCCCCCTCTCACTAGACCTTGTTCTCCCTTGCTAACCCTGTTGTTCAATTGGCCATAGCTATATAATTGCTGTAAGGATTTTCTCCTCCCTTTCCTTTCCGCTCCCAAATTCGCAATTGGGCGGGCTCGGAACTCTAGGCTAATTTCACTTGGGCAAAAACACAGGTAAATGCGAATATCACATCGCAATCCGGCGGAACTTGTGTCTGCACACCGACGCAAGAGGACCCGGTATGCGACAAGAGCGAAGAATACATGCTATGCGTGGGCATTGTGCAACGAGATCTAGTAACCGCAACCGCCGCCATCGCCGCCCTGACATCCTTCTTCATGGGACTCGGAGCGAACATCCCCATCGCATGCGCACCCGGTATGGGACTTAACGCCTACTTTGCATACCAGGTCGTTGGATACCACGGCTCGGGGCCGGTGCCCTACAGGCTCGCTGTGACGGCGGTCTTCGTGGAGGGGTTCATATTTGTTGCCCTATCGATATTGGGAATGCGGCAGTGGCTCGCCAGGGCCATCCCTGCTTCCATCAAACTCGCTACCGGAGCTGGTATCGGGCTTTACCTTGCGCTTATCGGGTTGACCTATTCCGCTGGCATCGGCGCGATCACCGGCGCTGTGTCGACTCCGTTGGATTTGGCCGGGTGTAAGCCCGAGTTTAGGGATGAAGTTACTGGGGTTTGCGAAGGGTATAAGCTGAGGAACCCGACGCTTTGGATTGGCATCTTTTGCGGTGGGATTGTCACCGCTTTTTTGATGATGTATCGGTGGGTGTTGTGACCCTTTGGTGGTTGAGGTGGCGGTGATGTTGGGGTGGTGGTGGCGGTTGCTGATTGGCTTGTAGGGTCAAGGGTGCCATCATTGCCGGCATCGCCCTTGTGTCGATTATCTCGTGGCCAAGACCTACGGAAGTTACTTATTTCCCTTACAATTCTGAGGGAAACCAGAGGTTCGACTTTTTCAAAAATGTGGTTGCTTTCCACAAGGTATTCCACTATCCTCACCCTTGAGACCCTCTTTACTCACGAAGAATAGATCCAAAAGGTTCTTGTTGCGCAAGAATGGGACTTGTCCGGCGCCGGCGGTCAATTTGGCTTAGGTGAGTGACGTCCAACAAATGGAACATGTCTCACCAACTAATCTCTGGGAAAACTCCCAGCACTCGTAACCTTCCTCTACGTCGATATCCTCGACTGCACCGGAACCCTCTACTCAATGGCACGCTTCGCCGGCTTCATAGACGAGCGCACCCAAGGTACCTACCCTCCTCCCCGAACCCTAAAACCGTCAAACTAATGCTCTCCGCTGGGCAAGACTTTGAGGGCTCAGCCATGGCCTACATCGTCGACGCCATGGGCATCTCCCTCGGCTCGCTCTTCGGATCCCCACCTGTGACCGCATACATAGAGTCCGGTGCCGGTATCTCCGAAGGCGGAATAACCGGGATAACAGCCATGGTGACGGGGGTCTGCTTCTTCATCTCCGTCTTTTTCGCCCCCATATTCGCCAGCATCCCTCCCTGGGCCACCGGCTCCACACTCATCATCGTAGGTAGCATGATGATGAAAGCGGCCGCAGACATAAACTGGTCCTACCCCGGCGACGGAATACCAGCGTTCGTAACAATCATGGTGATGCCGTTCACCTACTCCATCGCCTACGGCCTCATCGCCGGCATCATCACGTACATCATCCTCAATACGGGAGCCTGGTTCATCGAAATCGCGTCCGGCGGGCGCATCGTGCCCTACGGCAAGGAGCTCAAGGACCACTGGACCTGGCGCATACCCGGGGGCTTCTTCCCCGCGTGGGTTGTGCGCATCGCGCACGGCGATAGGAAGTTTTGGAAGAGAGAGGAGTATGATGGACGGAGCGGTGGTGCTAGTGGCGCTTGTACCCCGCAAGAGAAAGTCGGTGGGGAGCCAAGAGGTGCCGCAAGCGAAGACTTGGGAGTGGAGATGGGAAGTGCTGGTAGCCAGGTTGGAGTTGGGAAGGATGAGAAGTTCGTTAAGGATGGGTAAATTAAAATAGAGGCGGGGGGAAGGGGCAGTTTCATAATATGATATAATGTGCATAAATTATGTTTTGGGGTTTGGTTTTGCTTGGTTCGGGTTCTCTTTCTTTCTTTCTTTCTTTTTTCCCTTGAATCGGAAGGTTTTGCTTCTAGGGCGGTTTTGTAACCCTTGGTGAATGGTTAGAAGGAGAATCGCTTCCACTGTTCCGGATTTCACACACTTCTATATAGCGCAAAAGACGAAGGTTTTAGTACGAAAACCTAACGATAAACAGGAAAGGCGATAAATCTTGACTGTGACCCGGCCGATAATCCCCTAAAGATGATATTATGTCACGATATTACCGGTAGGGGATTTTCCAGGTTGTTTTGCCATTTATCCTCTGCACCGCCCGGGTTAGCAACGTTATCAAGTTACCGCTACGGTATCCCAATCGCTGGAAAACCTGCTCTACCCGAGCACAGTTTGAAGGGATAAGTTAAGACCCGTCGTCAGTCTATGCTATTGCTGCGACACTGTATTACCCGACTATACTAGAAACATCACCAGAGCAACCAAACAAAGCACGCTCCAATATCACAGACGAGTAAGAGAACCTCTTCGGAAACCCTCCCCCCCCTCCCAAAAGCACCGTAAAAACCTTAGCCCATAGAAACAGCGCCCAAGGCAAGCCACCGCCACAGGCATGGAACACCGACACCCGTAGATAAATAAAATAACGGGGAACCGCATCTACCGTACTGTACCGCAGTCCCTGCCGGCGACGGTTACCTCCATTCCCGTCACCAATAGGGCGTACCATTCAGAGTGTACGTTGAGTCCGGGGATAAATCCCCCCCCCACCCTGCGGTTGTTCGGTGCAGGACCGTCACACAATCTCACCCGCCGTTAGGCCTTGGCTGACCCGGCGGATATTTTTTTTCCCCCTTGGGTCGGTTTGGTGCGGGTGCGTGGGTGCGTGGGCGTCGTCATATTGCGAGTGAAAAATGCTTGTATGATGGGATGGATATCATAAGTGGTTTTGCGCGCTGCAGATGCGCGGATGCTGGCTGTGTGCCCGGGGTTTGGTGTGATCATGAGATGTCACTGATGTGTGGTTCTCGTGGACGATTATGAACTAAGCGGAGCGTGGGAGCGTTGAATATTTCCTATACTCTATTATTATTACCAATTTTGTTTCCTTCCCCCCCACCTGCCTTCTAGCTTTTTGCTCTTCCCCTTAGTTGCTCCCTTTGCATAATCCGTATCAGTTGAAACTTGAGGGTTAAGAGTGATGTGATGATTGTGGGAGCGCCCCCGTATTCGCAGGATAAACTAAGTTATCATAGATGTGTGTGTTAGAGGGCCATTGCTAGCTTTAGCATTTGTACCGTTGTCACTAGTAATTACTACTATGATATTATCATACTTTCCAGAGAAGCACACTTGATATTCCTCAACTCTTGCCGTCATCTTCTCATCAGTACCTTTCCTTCCTTCCTTCTTTTTCCACTTCCCCATTTTCCGACATTCCACAAGCAACTCAGTTAGAAGACCCGGCCCATGAACGCCATCCATTATATTTCCCAAACCGCCATACGAGTACATCCTCCTTCCAGCGTAAAAAAACAGGTGTGTGGGGGTGGGGGGAATTGTAGGGTGCTCATTGAGTCCCTTCTATTATGCAACATATTTGCCCAAGTGCATATTAGAAACGACCGCAAGGACAACCAACTAGTAATCGAGCAACACAGTAGCCCCCCGTTTGGCATTCGTGTCTTCACATATCTTTGGGGACTGGCTGTCAGAGAGTTAGATGGATCGAAAGTATAATAATCTTATGCACCACGCGATTGTCGGGGTTTTTTTTTGATAGGTGGAATTGCCTGCTGTGTTCTTGTATCAATGGTGCTGCATTTCCACTCGCATCACGAATATACAGTAGCAGGTCGATACGGAAGGAGGGTCCAGGAGCTGGTCATTCTCTTCCAGTGTGAAGCTTCTCACTCTTTTTTCCACTCGTACACGATTCGTCGGTGGAATCTCCCGAGAGAGAGCTCTACTCTCGCTCTCCAGCACAGTCCTCGAGGAGTCCCCGGGTCACCGATGCCCAAGGCGGATCGGATCGTTCGATGCTCAGCAGTTTTACCAAGGGCCAATATATCGTACCCCAATTCGCAGGCCACGATCACCTTCGTGAATCCCGACATTGAAGGCAAGGGAGCCGAGTGATGGCCCGATGACAACTATGACCTCCTACATCTTATGGATAACCCTAGCCATGATGTCAGACCAATTCCACCACCGGGAGCGAGGACCTCAATAAATAATCATACTCCTAAATCACTACCGTAACTTTCATCGACTCATCACACAGTACCTGTATTGTGTCTTTCCCACCCCGTTCAACACGCCACTCACAACCTACTCGGGAAATACTACCGGTACCCGAGTACCGTACGAGCACAGTACTGTACTGTGTGAACATGGATCTCATAATCAAAATCAAAATCAAAAAAAGGTCAGGGATGAATTGACGCCTCCTTACATCAGCTAAAGACTACTCGTAAGCCCGTCAAATTACCGCACTCTACTGTACACAAAAGTCCAACCGTTATTACGGTAGCAGTTGCCATATCGTTCCGTTAGATGGGATGGAAGTTCATGTTCTCTTTTCGGGGACAAGCTGACATGTATTATTCCGACAAAGTAGATTACCGAAAGGGGGGGGTTTCCCTTACTTTCTTTTCTCTTCATATTCCTTTTTCACATGACCTCAGGGCTGTATCGCCCCTTTCCTGTGCTTGCGGCTCATTGATAGGTTGTTACGCGTGGAGTGTAATATCATGCTCGTACGAGCACAATGCTTTCATCATAGGGGGTGAAGGAGCGGATCATGGAGTATCATACCGTATGCAGGTGGCGACGTCGCATCAGACGGAAGGAAAAAATCCCGTGGATGGTATATAAACTACAATCTACTTCTATATCCTCCTTTCCCATCCCCCTATTCTAGTTTCTACAAGTATCCTCATCGCTAAATATATAAGCGAACCCAGACGATGCGGTGTATCCTCTCAGAAGCACAATCCCATTAGAAAAGACCCCATAACCCGGTCAAATCCGAGTGACACCCCATGTTTCCTTCCTTTGTCCCTTCCTCCCTACTTGCGCACCCTTACGGGACCGGCAATACTTCCATCACGGGGAATAGTCTCAACCTTCAAAAGCAGCACCATGAACCCTCTTACGTCCTCGAAAAGGGGGCGACCCCCATAATCCTGACGCAAGTAGCAATACCGGTAGGCCACTAATAGCATCCTCCAATAGTCTATCAATGCGTTGTCCACTTTACCACCCTTGTCGGTTCGAGTGAGTCTTTGTGAACACTGAACTGGCACCCCCCCTGCGTGTGTAAGTACGAGTACTCGTACACTTAGTGCCGATGGGGGAATACCGATATCGTGCTCGAGTACCGATATGGGCTAGCCTTAAGGTTAAGGGTGGCTTGAAACTCTTAAAGGACCTGCGGTTGTGGCGTGGGTATTTTTGGTGAAACGGCTTGGCGAGGTACTGCTATTTGCAAGGTGCATCCAGGACGGGTAAGTACCCCTTGGGTTCTGCGGAGCGGGCGATTTGGAGCTGAAAAGTTGGAATTGATTACCCGCGATCAGTCAATCGATCACGGTATTACTTGCGGCTCAATTGTCACGTTAGAGTATGGCCCCCATAGAACACCGAGTTCAGGAGGTGAAGGAACAATGAATGTGGATGGGGATTGTGCACTACCGACGGCTTACGGTTCTCATCGACGCCATGTGATTTCCCGGCTGCTTCTTGCAGGAGCATCTCCCGTTTCCCCAGCATGGATCCCGCCGCGTTTGAGGATGCATAGAACCGCGGTCGTAAAATTTGCAAGAGAACAGTGCGCATAGTTACCGGTATTATATTGAGTGTCCGAATGTCATAGCTTTTATGGTTCAAGAGAGAGAGAAAGGATATCGCACCCGCGCGCTGTTAGCACGTACAGTAGCTCGAGTGCCGGTACGCACAGTATGGGACACTGTGGGGCTTCGAGCCTTCCGACGACTGGCTAGCTTGACTAACATCTCGAACACGTCGCAGACCTCTTTACTCGGGTAGAGGGGGGGGTGAAAACCCCGAATCGACCGAAGAAAAGACCATAATCCGGGGGGAGAGTGCTGTAATGCGCAAATGAAGTTTTTTGGAAACCTTCGCTGTTCTTTTATTCCATTTCGTTTAAATAGATGGAACGGTTCTCGTGAGCGCGCGTTTCCCGACACTCTTTGAAAGACAAGGAAGGAGCCTGCAGCTTTTTAAGGCTAGATAGGGTAGGGCAGAGGTAGATATTCTTTTCTTGTCGATAAGGGGACGGGGGCGTCTCTCCACACTCGCGCTGTCTCGGATGAAAAGCCTTTTAACGCTTGTAGGGTTGATGGCGAAATGGGAAGGTCTGGATTGACGCGATTGGAAGCCCGAGTCCAAGAATAACGGATTGACCTATGACAAGAACTGAGATGGATTGATCTTGTGCTCAGAGAGAGTTTTCCAGTTCACACCAGTGCAACATTGCTCTTCCCCCTGCCCCCTACAGCAGGAAGTGTGGCAAGTGTGATACTAGTACAAGCAAGTCAGTAGGCAGGTCAACAGGTGCACGAGTATCACAAGTGGTACCGGTATGGTAGTAGCCGTGTCTCTCCACGAAAATGTCACAAAATGTCACGAAATAAAGAGGGAAAGCGGATTTTGGACGCAACTTACAGGTGCTCGCCGGAATCGTAGGCAAGTTAGGTACTGTATTCGAGTAATAATAATTTCAGATACCGGTTATTCTCGCCTCTTTTTTGCAGTACGAGTATATCCTGGAGTCCCCCTTTATCCCTTATCCTTCCTTGCCTGGCCTGGACCTGGTTTGGGATTGATGGGGGAGAAGGCGCAAACCGGTATATCATCCCTGATATTGTACTCGTACTAGTACTTGTACGGGTATGGGTATCATACGGCGTATTATGGTTAGGTACGGTACTGTACTCGTACAGCAGCTGCTTCTTGACTGCAACTTTGCTTTTGCTTGCTAAGAGAGCGTTGGAAAAAGCGCGAGCTCTGAGTGGGCCAATTGCTCCTAATGTCACTCACGCCTTTGTGGCGCTGGTCGAAAGAGGAAATGAGTTCGAGTGGGGGGGAACTCGGATTGGACTGGACAACGCATCGTCCTTTTGGTCCTTTCGGTATGGCACACAAGTATGGTAGCTGCTGAGCGTTAATCATATGCCCAACCCAACTTTGGTTCATTGGACCGGGAGAGCTCAGGTTAGCTGCCACAGACCAGGCGCCTCAGAGGCTCGTAACTGTGCAGTTGCTGTACGAGTACTGGTATGTACAGTACGGGGGGGTATTGTACGGCAGTAGCAGCTTGGTACTGCATGTACGAACATATTGTAGTACCACACGGAAGCTCTAGCCAGCCAAAGAGATTTTGAAGACTTCAAGTGTCAGGAGAGGGAAAAGTCTGGAGAGTTAAGAAAAGAAAAACTTGCATGATCAGGTCGAGGTTGGATATAATACTATAGATTTATGGTTGGCCACCAAGTTAGATCTCTCGATGTAGCTTTTAGATTACCGGTAGTACGTCAGACTTGCCCCTCGCTGCGAGAGTTCGAAGTTTGAAAACACTCGTGTTTGCTTGAAGCTTTCATACAGTACCTGTATCTTCACACCTCCCCTCCCCTACAGAATGGTAATAATAGATAATTTTGATATATGTATCAGACAGTGTACCGGTAACGAGTTGTATTTCGCGTTATATTTCGCGAAAGACGGGCTACTATATCACCAAACGGAGTCCTTTGTTACCAGTTGCCCGCTTCCTTCTCTACCCATCTTTTCCTTCTCGTTCTGTGTTCCGCGCAACAGGGTACAAAAACACCCCTCCCCCCACCACCACCACACCCCTCCACTCCCCTCATTCCTCACCCCCCCCCAGATCTAACTTACAGGTTATCGTGAATCCTCCACCTCTTTCGCGCGCAATACCATCGACTATTCTCTCCCTCTCTCTCTCTCTCTCTCTCTCTCTCTAATCGGATTTCTCCCTTACCCTTCGGACGATTATACGTACCCCTCACCTTAACCTCACGGAACTACAAATACTACTACCTTATTGCATTAGGCACCTGCATTTCTTTATTCTTTGGGTTTGCCGCCGGCACATTATAATATTTGTGGTTTGTGTGCCCTTACTCCTTTGCTCGTCGCTCTTGCTCCTTCAAGTCTCCACTTTTTTTCTTTTTTCTCCTTCTTTCCGCGCTGTCACTTGACATTCAAGAGGTGGGAGAAGGAGGACATACGCGCACAAAAAAAAGAAAGAAAGAGAAGGAGAAATGGAGGGAAAAGTCATTAGTCTCGAATAGCAAACTTACCGAGAAATTTTTCTTGTCTGGGACAGAAAGTCGCCGGGTTGTACCATACCCCATTTCATTCCGCTTGCTGAGTCACGTACCATTCTCGCGTCACGTACCCAGCGCCTCAACCCCCTTTTATCATCCTTATCGCCAGAATTCCTCGACTCAACGCCCTCAGTCACGCGTTTTCCACGCGATTCTAGATCCAGACCCCCTTCGCCTTTGATTCTCTGAAATTTTTGGCGCGGAATAGTCATGTTTTCGACGCGTTTGCCCCCGTTAAAGATCCACAGAGATGCGCTCGGACCCTCGTCAGAACCCGGCTCGGCATCGACCCCAACCTTCCCCCCCTCGTCAGCTTCCTCTAACCCCTTACAACTCACCAACGGCAACTTGCAGCCCATAATGTTCCGCCCTCCCATTGTCGGTCCTTCAACATCCCCTTCTAAAAAGAAGCTTCACTCCAGACAGAACCAGGCCCTCAATAATCCAAAGCACTCGAGTCGCATCCCCTTACCCAAGCGTGTTCTCCAGAATACCTTTGACAGGATATCGATGCCTCCACCGGAACCCGACGCGTTCCCCACTGATTCCCCATTGAAAAAACCTCCAATCTCTGTATTCAATACCTCGTTCGCCCCGATGCCTGCTGCCCAGATGAGAAAAACCCAGGCTGCCTTCTTCACCAGTTTCTCGTCCTCCAAGGCGAGTTTCGGAAAGGAGAACGTGTCGCCTGAACCTAGATCTTCCGACGACGACAATCATGGTGGGAAGCCATTGACGGGTCTGAAGGCGGCCCCCCGACGGGCCTTGATGGAGGCAGCACCTATTAAGGAGAAGAAAGTTCTGCGGGAGAAGAGCATTTCACAAAACGCGTCTTCTTCGCCAGAAAAAGATGTGCCACTTGCCTGGGAACCTCCAGTTATCGTGGATGATGGAAGAAAACCGCCATACAGCTACGCTACACTCATCGGCATGGCCATCCTTCGAGCTCCGTCGCAAAGGTTAACTCTCGCCCAGATATATAAATGGATCGCCGACACATTCCTATACTACCGAACATCGAATAATGGCTGGCAGAATAGCATCAGACACAATCTATCCCTCAACAAGGCGTTCGTCAAGCAGGAGCGTCCTAAGGATGACCCCGGAAAGGGAAATTATTGGGTTGTTGGAAGTGGCTTCGAGCATCAATTTATGAAGAACAAAAATTCACGCAAGTCCGGATCACACTCAAAGAAGGGTTCGGCTGCGTCCAAGGCCTTGATGCTGGAAGAGATGGAAAATTTGTCACACCCCGAGCCTATTATCGAGATACATGTTGAGCATGCCGATTCCACCGAGCACGCTGGTAGTACAGATACAATTGAGGACAAAGAAGCGGCATTGGAAGAATTATTGACGTTGTCGTCCGATGCAACTAGGAGTGCTAGTCCTGAGCCACGACGAATGCCAGACGATGACGACGATGTGTTTCAACCATCTTCTCCCCACGGCAATGCTACAACACGATCATCTCCACCACCCCCTATCATGTGCTCTTCACCACCCGTCACCCGCAGCCAAGTCCAGCCACATCGTGATTCAACCCCCCCGTCCATGTTCCCGTCTACAAGCCGGAAGCGGAAAGCACCTCCCATGGGGGATAGTGGCTACTTTTCATCACTTGAATCATCGGTTGTACGGCCAACCATTGAGGAAGATAGGCCTAGAATCAAGCGGGGCCGGGCCGAGGAGGACATCGCCCGAATCAGGCATTCTTCACACGAAAGCCCCATCCGCAGGAATACCATTGGAGGGGGAATGAGTTTCCTAACCTCATCACCCATTCGGAACTACGACAATAACCCAATGCTCCCACCTCTTACCCCGGCGACCATGCTTCGTCCACGTAACCCACCAATGTCGGTTAGTCCGGCAACCAGTCTCCGAATCCACCGCGACCGTGTTAGGCAGCTCGTGAAGTCCCCGTCCCGGGACATTGGCGTCCTGGAGGACAATCCCTGGGGTGCCGCCTTCGCAGAGCTCACGTCCGGCAGCTCCGGCATGGAGAACGACAGCAGCGCACAGGACGATATCGAGACCATCGTTTCGAGAGCGTGCTTCGGATCTCCCGACAAGCGAGCGGACAAGAGGCGGGAGGTGCGGAGGAGTTATGATGGCGGATTACGCTCTGCGGACCTCCTCGGCGAGGGCTTCCTCGAGCCCCCGGACGTCTTCGGCGTGGACGTTTTCGGCGTCATGAAGAGTGGCTATGAGAAGTTTACTACTGATGGGTTCGGATCACCGTCGGCGCCTGGGAGACCGGACCTGGGGAGGAGTCATACTACGGACTTTTGATAACACAACCTTTCCCGGTTGAAAAGTAGTTGGTATGTGTTTACGACCGAAACGACGGAATGTCTTCTGTTTGCAGCGGGTATTTTTGGGGCAAAAAAGGAAAAGTAACATGGAGCGATTTCTTTTGTGTTCTTTTTTTCACTTCTCTTAACTTTTTGTTATCCTTATTACTATTCCCTCTTCCTATTATTTCCATCTATTTTATCTGCTCTTATTCTTCCCCATTCATTCTACCCCCATTTTATCCCATTTCATCTTATGACGACCCTGACGACGCCATGACCAACAACGGGGCTAAGATAAGGCATCATCATCATATATCTATTCAGGCGTGCGTCTTCCTCTTCTTTTTCCTTTCTATCCTCTCCCCTTCCTCTCCCCTTCCTCCCTAAGGAGGGGGGAAGAGAGTCCTGTAATCTTTTTCTCTTTTCCATTTTCATTCTCGTTATCTCCTGTTTCGTGGTTTATCAAATCCCGGGGTTCTTCGGTCTGGTGGGGGTGTTTTTCTCTTTCTACTTCTCCTCCTATCAATCTGTCTTTGTCTGCCTGTCTGTGTCTGCCTGTATTTCTTTGTTGGATTTTGTGATACTCGTTCCAACAATTGTTTTGTCCATTTGTCTGTCTGGGTGGCCCTCTGTTTATACCATTACCATTGTTCTGTCTTTATTTCACAGGCGAATACCCCTTCACCCTCTTTCTCTCTTCCCACTTGTGATTACTACAGCCTCTAACTGAACCTGTAATTTTCCTGCCCGTCGTGCGCCTTCTATGTGATTTATTTCTTCCATCTTTCTACCCATCTGCGGAAAGATCATGCATGGAGGTTTTTTTTTTGGTTGTTGTGTTTTCTTTCTTGTTTTTATTTTTATTTATTTATTTGGTTGGCTTGGACCGGAACGGTTGGTATGGGGTGGTATGGTACGGTATGGGAAAGTGCATAGCGGGATTCGTTGTTTTTATTTTATCCATTTACCAAAGGTTTGTGTAGTGTCGTATTTATTTATTTATTTATTCCATCCATCCATCTCTTGCATGAATCGGCGGTAGCGGTAGCGAGTGATCGTGTATAACCCTTATACCTACCTACCCGACTCACTCGGCACTGTCTGCTACACTCGCAATTAAAATAATAACCACCAATATGATAAGCAAGTATAGTTTGCAACCCAGCTGCCTGCCTACCCTACCACTACCATTCATCACGAAAACGAACGGACGAACGAACGAACTCTTTCACCACTCCATTCCAATTCCACCCGTCCATTCCGATTCCAGCAAGTATCATAGCTGGGTTAGGAATTTTCCCTCCATTCATTCACTCACTCACTCACTCACTCACTCACTCACTCACTCGCCCATCCATTGCGCACGTATCGGTTGGTTGGGTGGAATTAGGAATCATTATGCGGTTGTGTTGTATTTTGTTTTATTCCGTTTGAAATTGTGGGATGATTTTTGGGACTCGAATTGGAATCGGAATGGGGTAGGGTAGGGTGGGATTTGGATTGTGTTTTTTTTCTTTTTTTTTTTTGGTGGAATTCCCGAGAGTTGTGCGCAGTATGTGCTTTCGGGTGAAAAGAAATGTTGGTTGGTATGGAGGTGTGAATGTGAATATATTATAATTATTATAATAATATATCTCTTTTTTTTTGGAAGGGAGGGAAAAAAATAGAAGATGATTTTGAGATCATGATCATTTCGAGACCAGAAACGTACCCAGCCTATCCTATCCTATCCTATCCTAAGAAAAGGTTACAAAAAGAGATATATATATAAAGAAAAAGGTTATAATACACAATACATTCCCCCCGGCATCATCCCCTCTCTCTAATCCCCAGAGGCACACCCCCGACACCCACAACTGACACACTCCACCACCTGCTCCTTCCCCAACCTAGCCTTCGGCACGCGACAAATGCACGTAGCATTAAAGTTATTTTCCTTGGCCTGTATGCAGCGCAGACAGCACAGCTTCTCGTACCCCTGTTTCTTCCACTTGGCGATGAGGTTCGCGTCGCCGTAGCCGTTCTTCAGCAGCCAGTTGTAGAGGTCCTTGCTTATGGCCTCCTTGTCGTAGTAGAGGTCGTATATGTAGCGTGAGCGCTGGTGCGAGATCTGGAAGATGGCCCAGGTGCTCTCGTTTTTGCGTTTGCCCTCGTGGGGGGCGTTTTCCGCTGATTTATGTTAGCTGAGGCGGTATATGGGGAGGGGAGGGGAGGGGGGTTTACCATCTTTCATTTTGTTGGCGAATTCTAGTAGGGTGTCTTCGATGTCATCGAAACCCTCTGGGGGTGGTTTACGGTTTCGACTGGTGCGGATTGGGGGCATGATTCTTTGGTTCCGGGTATTTTTATTTTTATTATTTTTAGAGTAGATGGAGGTGGGTAACTGTGTCGGTTGAGTGGGAGCTCAACGGAGGAAGAGGTGGTGGTGGTGGCGGCAAGTTGCCCGTTGATGTGTTGACAGCGAGGTGGTTGAGTTGCAGTGAGGTTGGATGGAGGAGGCGAGGCGTCGCAGTTTACTGTAGAGCCTCAAGCTCTTTTTTTTTTGCTTTTTGCCCGAGCAGTGAACCTTGCGGTTTACTCGAGTACAGTGCAATATGACGCAGGTTCTTGGACCGGTACTATGATACCCGTACTATATTCGCAACGGGGATATTTGAAAGTTTACAGGGAGAGTTTGCTTCTGTGTTCGAAACATGAATATCTATAGCAAGAGAAGAAGAGAGGGAAAAAAAAGAGAAGACAAAAGAGGAAAAGAAGCAACTTTTTTCTCAACCGCGAAATATGATGGACCGAACAGCTAGAAACCCTAAGAGAGCCATAGACATCCTCTAAGGGCTGATAACCTTTTTGGCTCTCTCCCTTAGAGCCTTCACCAACCCATCAATAGCCTCCATATCATCCGCCCGGTACTCGTGCCTCCCCTTCTCCAGTATCTCCTCCGGTAACAACTCAACAGCGGCCTTCAACGACTCCTCTTCATTTCTAATCTGACTGCTAAGCGCATAAACCGCCTTGGTCCTAACCCTCTCCTCCGGATCTCTAAGCACTAGATCAACAATCTTTGCCACACCCCCATGCTTGAGCATGGCGGCCTGAGACTTTGGGTTGTTCTGGACGGCGGTCCCGATGCACCAGGCCGCCATGAAGCGGAGTTGCTGCTCTGGTACCGATAACTGCGCGATCAAGGGAGGCCAGAGGTTGAGGTTCTCGAGATTGTTGGCGTTGTCCAAGTTCTCGACAAGCATTTCGAGGTTGTCGAAAGCGATTTCTTTATTTTCGAGGGTGACTTCGGGGTCCTGGATTGCTTCCAGCGCCTCGCGCATGAGGACGCTGTCGTCTTTGACATTTGCGCCGAAGAGTTGGGCTAGGAGCGCTGGGTCCTGGTTTTTATCATGGTTAGCGTATGAATTTTTGTGAGGGTATGAGAAAAATCGGAAGTACCAGTTTGGCTCTTCTGTTTTCTGCGTTTGGGTCGTCCGAGGGAACCGAATTCTCGATTCCCCACGAAAGGAGCTTAGCCATGTCCGACATGGTGAAGGCAGTGTGGAGAAGTAGACTGGAGTGGTTCGAATATTGGGTATTTCAGGGTTTAGTGGGGTTGTTGAGTGGAAGGCGCTTGTGGATGGGGGTTGGGGTATCAAGAAAAGATGTTGGAAACTTTTATCCCAGTCCAGTGACGACGCAAATTAGAAGCCACTAGAAGCCAGTGGACCTCCAAAGAATATTTTCGAAAGCGTATTTACGGTGTTTGGATTTGCAATGGGCTCTATATCCCAGTGGTACTATAGTGCTAAGTTCCTGGGCCTGGGTAGTTAGCAGCCCGAGCCACCCGAGTTTGTGTTTTCTTTGGTACAATATGATAATAACCCCGCCAACTTGGTTGTTTCCCTCCCTTGCCCCACCAGGAACGATTCGGGAGAGCCAACTGAACCCTAACCCATGATCATATATTATCACTCGGATAGTACTCTTTTGGAGTGGGAGAAATCCAGAGTTGGCCGAGCATAAAGGATAAGATGGATTTGATTTATCCCATCCGCAGCCCCAGTGCCGGAGAAACGGAGTTAACCCATTATCATACATATTTGGTCGCTATCACCTTGCCTGCGCAGTGAAGGCGCTGACAGCGTAGGGAACGAAAAGGAAAAACGGGTGGTTCGGCGCCAACTGACGCCCGCGCTTTAGGAGCCAAAGACAGGACGATTCTGAGATCGGAGCGTACTAAAAGATATTGTGCCAGTGGGAAGCTAGTACTTATTACGGTGAATTCGAGGATGGATGTGAGTTTATCCTCCTCGGAAATACGAGAATATCATGTCGGCTCTTCCTAGAAAGATCCATATTTTTGTGGAAGCATGGCTGCCTAACCTTGCTCCAGAAAGTATTTGGGCAGGTGCCTTGAGTTTTTTTTTTTTTTTTTTTTTGGCTTGAGGTGTGGTGGTTATGTGCGATGCTTGGAATTCCAGGTGTGTTGTACGATTCGGATCCGGTGACTTTCCGAGATGCTGAGGCAGTAAACAACTAACAAAAGAACCTTGTTGTGCGATAACACACTACTATATGCTGCAATGGAGTATATCATGTCCCGAGCTTTCCCAATTAGAAAGGGGCCTGCACCCTCGGGGCCAGCCGGAAAAGGAGCATAAGACCGGAACCCGTTCTCTCCTCAAGGGGCCAGTGCCGCAATGCTATCACAGTGATAGCTTTCTCCAGCGAGCTTAGGGTGCATGTATCACATACTTTTTTTCGCAACCCGCTAGCTGCGCGGGCACTTTTACCTTTACCCTAGCACTCGCCTGTTGGGCCAACCAGGAGCTGTCGTGAGTAGGGATATGGGATCCTCGTGAGCTATTTCAAGGGGGGCGTTTCTCAGGCAAGGCTTCACCGACGTGACAAAAGTGCCATTTGACAGGCTTTAGCTGCTAGATATAGAAATATTCCTGCGGGAGTGATGATCGATCCTTGGTTCTAGAGGTATGCAGGGTGAAGTGTCTAGGATTCTGTTTATAACATCCAGGATGAGCAGGATGGCGGCGAGTCAGTAGTGCCATGTGGAACCAGAGGGTGAGGATAGGCTGCTTGTTTGATAGGGAGGGGTATCGTAAACAAGAAAAGCTCCCCGTTCAGGGGGCTGGGGTCGTGGATTTTGGGAGTTTGGAAGAGAAAGGCTGGTCTTGGATAGGGTCAGTTCCTGCGCTTGCCTCCGAATAAAGGCTTTTGTGATTTGGTGTGATCCTGCGTGAGGGAAAGTGTCAAAAAGGTCCAGGTCAGCACTTGGATGGACCCGGTGCCCTATAGCTTAAGGTGAGAACGGGTGGTCATGGTGGGGAAGGTAAGAAGGGTGAGTTTGTCATCCTTGTTAACACTATGGGCTGCTCACGAATCGCAAAAAGAATTCCCTTGATTACTTGTCTTGGAAGCCATAGAGTCTGTAAAAATTGTGTATCTGAGTTGAGGATTGCACGTGAGCGGGGTTCCAATGATGGTGTGAATAGGGGCGAAGAACTCACCCTTCTCACCTTCTCGCAAAAAGCAAATCGCTGGTCTGCTTATTTGTAATACCCAATTCTGTTTAAGCTATAGCTGTCCAGTCAAACATTGCCCTCAAGGTTTTTCTCCCTGGCTTCCGCGACACGAATATGTTATCCGTTTTTAGCGGGGTTGTTCCCTCCCCCTCTTTTTCCGTCAACGATTAACACACTGTTGCGGCCTATGATGATCATGCACTATCACTCGGTATATGTCATATTCTGAACCTCGTCATTCGGAGTACGTGTGCTTCGGGTTTAGAAGCTCCAACGGCCACGATAAAGCGGAAGGAAGATAGACTTTGCAATGATCCTGGAGCTCTTGGCTTCTCGGGAGAAAAGGCAGTCGTCGTAACTCCACCCTCCGTTGCGAACCTCCAAACAAAAAACGGAGGCAGAACCCCTAACCCGTAGTAGGCCCCTTGATTGACATCACGGACGCCTGGTATAGTACAGTATCGGTAGGCGACGTCCCGTCGGGTGACTACTTTACTGCCAAGTCTTTTCTATGACAGCTCCTTTCCCGGTTTCGTTTTCTATGGTGCTGACGTTTGGTGTCTCTTATGCTAAGAGAGTTTGCGCGATGCCTAGTTTAACCCGTGTGTTTACCGGGTGACCAAGAGATTACCGAGCCACCGGTATTGTAGTGAGCGGTGGATATGATATAAGTCGGGCCATCATCACCGAAACATCTATGTATACGACTCCCAAGGCTCCATGTGTGACAAAACAAATCTTATGTTGGTGCCTTCGTAAGCTATGGGAACCCCAAGCCTTCGTCTTCACTGGATATGGAGGGTAAAATTACTTATCGGGAGCAGCGTGATGGTAGCCGCGTAACGAGTGCTCTTGGAAGTTACGACACAGCTAAATAGGGGGCTTTTTGGCGGGTCCTTTGACCCATCTCATAGCCGTACCATTCCCAGCTCAACCGATGTATGACCCAATGCCAAGAGAGTCGGAACCGTTGAGGCTGGAAGGGCCGTTATTATGTCTCTTGGTATTGAGACTTGAGGAGTGTACGAGTACTACGCTGGTGGTGTCGGCCGGCGTCACCGAGCATCCTTTCACATTGAAAACCTCTTAGGTCAGGTCGACGGCACTGCATTCGTACATCGCTGGCCTGGTGGTGGTGGAATGGCGGCGCTTCGGCCATAGGATTTAAAAATAGTGGAGGTGGCGGCGGATGCTGACCAGTCAGGGTTGCGCGTCAGCACTTGGACATGGCCGTCTCGAGCCTGAAGAAGAAATTTGTATGCCTTTTCCAGCGACTCTATTGGCGAAATCCCTAATCATTATATGCCAAGACATTGGTGCCAAGGATATAGGGTCTTTTTTGGGGCGACAGGGGTTGGGAGCGTCGTGGGCGGTGGGTTGTGTGTGTGGTCCTTCTCCTCCTCTTTCCTTTCTCCTTTCTCTTTCCCTCTTGTCAACACTTTCATCCATCTACAAAAGCCTTCCATCCGCCCGCTTCATCTTGGAGTAGGCAGACCCCCCCTGTTACTTTAAAGTCCTCCCTCGAGCTTATCACGTCTTACGAATTCCTTAGCCTTTTTATCAACTAGACCTTTCTTAACCGCCATGGAAGGTCAGTAAATATTCCCCCGAAATGCTCCTTTTTCTCTCAACCTCCATACCCTGAAAACGCTTGCTTTTGCCAAAGGGCCATTATTGCTAACTAACTACCTTCCCGTTCTACAGACGAAGTTGCCGCCGTATGTTTGCTCCTTGTCTGACTCTTGCTCCCAGGAAGCTTGAAGTGGGGTTGTTGCGTTGAGGTATGGGAATGCAGCTAACGTCACAATCTGAAACTCTCAGCTCGTTATTGACAATGGGTAAGCAATTCTTTATGACCGGTAAACTCTGCCACGGCTTTATACTGATAACTCTTGATAGATCTGGTATGTGTAAAGCCGGTTTCGCCGGAGATGATGCTCCCAGAGCCGTTTTTCGTAAGTACCTTTATCTAGATATCTTGATTTTGGGACCATTTAGTGCCCCGCTATTTATTGTCGGCTCGGGATTACTGACATGTTTATAGCCTCCATTGTTGGACGTCCTCGTCATCATGGGTATGGTTTTCCCAATTTCCGGGCTTCTTGTTTTGCTTTTTTTTTTTTTGGCCCCGGTGCCCCGCGATCACGGGATATCCCCACCAAAAATACAACGTTGCACCAAAAAAATTTTGCGTGAAAATTGGGGATAATTACTGACAAGAATTTTTGTTATGTTTCAGCATCATGATTGGTATGGGTCAAAAGGACTCCTATGTTGGAGATGAGGCTCAGTCCAAGCGTGGTATCCTGACTCTAAGATATCCCATTGAGCACGGTGTCGTGACAAACTGGGACGACATGGAGAAGATCTGGCATCACACCTTCTACAACGAGTTGAGAGTGGCGCCAGAGGAGCACCCTGTCCTTTTGACCGAAGCTCCTATCAACCCCAAGTCCAATCGCGAGAAGATGACTCAGATTGTTTTCGAAACCTTTAATGCACCTGCCTTCTACGTCTCTATCCAGGCCGTGCTTTCCCTGTATGCTTCTGGTCGTACTACTGGTATCGTTTTGGATTCCGGTGATGGTGTCACCCATGTTGTCCCCATCTATGAAGGGTTTGCGCTCCCGCACGCCATTTCTCGTGTCGACATGGCTGGACGTGATCTTACCGACCACCTGATGAAGATTCTTGCTGAGCGTGGCTATACTTTCAACACCACTGCGGAACGTGAAATTGTTCGTGACATTAAGGAGAAGCTTTGCTATGTTGCTCTTGACTTTGAGCAGGAGATCCAGACAGCCTCTCAGTCATCTAGCTTGGAGAAGTCTTACGAGCTTCCTGATGGACAGGTTATCACCATTGGTAACGAGCGGTTCCGTGCTCCTGAGGCCCTTTTCCAGCCTTCAGTTCTTGGTCTTGAGTCTGGTGGTATCCACGTGACCACCTTCAACTCCATCATGAAGTGTGACGTCGATGTGCGTAAGGATCTCTATGGAAATATTGTCATGTCTGGTGGTACTACTATGTACCCTGGTATTGCCGACCGTATGCAGAAGGAGATTACATCCCTTGCTCCTTCCTCAATGAAGGTCAAGATCATTGCTCCACCAGAGAGAAAATACTGTAGGTTTTTTATCATCACGTATTGAAGACTACCTGTCTAATTTTTAATAGCTGTCTGGATCGGAGGATCTATCCTTGCATCCCTCTCCACCTTCCAGCAAATGTGGATCTCAAAGCAAGAGTACGACGAGAGCGGACCTTCTATCGTCCACCGCAAGTATGTTCACAATGCTTTCCCCAAACCCTTATTGTAGACCGATACGCTGACACATTCTAGGTGCTTCTAAACAAAAAGAAATTTCGGACCGGTCGGTTACAAATTCAAGGTTGTTGGAAGGTCAATATCTTAATACAGTTGCCAAGGAGAATGGGTGGATGGTTTTTTCATTTTTTTTTTCAATTATGGAGGCTTGTTTTAAGATGGGGGTAGCAAAATGGCGGGAGTAGTCGGGAGAAAAATCGAAAAGTTGCTATGCAAAGGCTTTTCAATTTTTTGTGCATTTTTTCGAGCGGACCGCGTCCGGTTTTTTGTTTTGCTATGATGTGAATTGCTTGTTGTAACGGAATAAAGTGCGATGTCAGTGGTGCTGTACGGAAGCCGAGCGTTGTTGGGACATTTGTGGTGTCCATCTTATTTCCTGACCCTATTCCTTTCTTCTTTTTTTGATAGTGTTTGGCCGTGTTATTCCGTATTTACGATGTTCCGTAGTTTTGAATGTTTTCAAAACATAACACTTCCTATTACTGCTCCACCACTTTCTCCTCTAGGGTGTAATCCACGTGTAATAAGAGGTGATTTGACGTGTGCAATATCTAAGCACTATCGGTGGCCGATGCCGGGGCCGACGGCCCCTCGCCGATCCCAGACCCCATGGCCCCCAGGTTCAATTGTGGTCTCTTTCCAACGCGGCGCTATCGCATGCTCAATGGTGGCTGAAGGCGCAGAGTGCGCATTTACAATATCGCATACCGGTAGAACACCAGCACGGCCTACTATCAAATCTGATGGAAACACATAGCCCCCAGTCCTGATCAAAGCTGGGATACCGGTATGGAATGATTGAGCGAGTGATGCCACATGACAGTCCCACGTGGAAATAGCAATGGCTGACATAATCCTATGATCTTACATGACCTACATCATCTCGTTGCCTGAATCTTCCCCCTTACCTTCCTCGTAACTATCCTTTGTCTCGAGAGTATCGCAATTACATGGTACCTCTGTCGCTATGATATCATTCATAGACTATCGTGAGTCTTCCTTTCCTCTTCTTGTTCAGCCTCACGCTTTTACTTTTCTGCAATTTTCTGACCTTTTTCTTAGCTTTCATTTGGCTGGAAGGTGCCACAGGTGCGGCCAAGGACGAATGTATGTCTCAGATCTCCCCCAACTTTCTCGACCTCTCTAACATAATCGCGAAAATGTAGTGAAGCTTATTTTTACCATTTTATTGTCCTACCCGTTCGCTGGCGTACTCAAACGGTTACCTGATGCAGAGCCTGCAAAGAAGAACCTGTTTATGATTGGGTATGGGGTCCCACTGACTAGGGTTGCCGAAGAGAGGGACAGTCGCTAATAGGTGATGGATTGGACAAATAGAGTTTCGTTGTTTTACATGGTTGGGGTTTTCAATTTATGGGGTGGACTGCGGACTCTTAGTGTTAGCGCGGGCGGAGCGTATGCTATTGCGAAATTTGTTCAAGGACCGTATATGCCATGGATTGCTTTCGTGTACTTGATGGCGCACATGCTCATTTCGCATATCGAGCGGGAATTGCACGGGATTCCCGGAGTTGTGGATGTTACTGGCGCGCAAATGGTCATGGTCATGAAGGTTGGTTGACTGGGACTTGGAGAATTTTGGAGGAGTGCATGGACTCACGGCATCGGTGTTCTAGTTAACGGCGTTCTGTTGGTCAGTGCATGATGGCCGATTGCCCGAGAAAGTATGAATTGTTTGTTTCTGCCAACGGCTCGCCCCGCTTAGAAATTGACCCTTGTGATTTTAGGATTTATCGGCCTTTCAGAAGGATCGAGCCCTTCCGGTGATGCCCAGCATCCTCGACTACATTGCATATGTGGTGAGTTTTGTCATTGGGCTGCTCTTTCTTTATCACTGGTATTAAATTTGCGGGTAGCTGTTTTTCCCGTCTTTGTTCGCCGGACCCGCATTCGATTTTGCGGAGTATCGAAGGTGGATTGATTGCACCATGTTTGACGTTATAACTCCTGGCGCAACCAAGGGCAGCACAAAGCGGAAGAGAAGAATCCCAAAGAGCCATCGTCCGGCGATTTGGAAAGCTATTTGTGGGTTGGGCTGGATTGCTGCTTTTATGAAGTTTTCTAGCTGGTACAAGACCGGGTTTGTTCTCGACGACGGATTTTTGCGGTATTCGGTTCTGAGAAGGTAATTGTGCTTTCTTCCAAGTTACGGTGAACCAGAAACTGATTACACCCGCAGGGTTTGGTATATATACGCTTTGGGTTTCACCGAACGTCTCAAATACTATGGCGTTTGGTCCCTGACTGAGGGCGCTTGCATACTCTCCGGTTTGGGGTACAATGGCCTCGATGAGAACAAGAGGCCTCGCTGGGACCGTTTGACAAATGTTGACCCTTGGGCGCTCGAGACAGCGGAGAATACAAGGGCTTACCTTGAGTCCTGGAATATGAACACGAACAAATGGTTAAAGAACTATGTGTATCTGAGAGTGACACCAAGAGGAAAGAAACCGGGATTTAGAAGCTCTTTAGTTACCTTTGGGACATCAGGTACGAGGAGTTTCTAAGAATTCATCCGAGAGGCCGAGCTAATCTATACGCAGCCATTTGGCATGGTATCTCTCCTGGGTATTACCTCACCTTCTTGACGGCATCATTTGTCCAGACGGTCGCTAAATGTATGTGTTACTTGCCCTACCAATGGTAGGCTATTCGATTGATAACGGTCTCGCATGCAGATTTCCGGCGTCACATTAGACCCTTCTTCGTGGAACCGGACGGAAAGACACCCGGTAGGTATAAGAGGGCGTATGATATCTTCGGTCTTTTAGCGACACAAATTGGGTTTTCCTACATCGTCGCGCCATTTATCATCCTGGACTTTAGGAACTCCCTCATAGTCTGGGGCCGACTTAAGGTTAGTGAAATTGCGTTTATTCGTCCCATGAATTTTTATATGATCTTATTCTGTTTTATAGTTCTTTGTTCATATTGGCATCCTCCTCTCCATGCTATTCTTCAATTCGTCCGGAAAGTCTTGGCTCAGTCAGAAGTTGAAGGCGAGGGTTGGAAGGGCTGCCAGTTCTGAAGGTTTGCACAAATCGCCAAGTGCTAGCGATTTCCATGGAGGCGCACTCGGCCTTCCAGATCCTATGAAGGAGATTGAGGATATGCAACGAGAATTATTGGCGGGAGAGGAAGAGGTGATGGTGAATAGGAGGAACTCAATGAACACCACGAGCAAGAATAAATAACTCCTAGCGAATCCTCCCGTAGTAGGGAAGGTAGCTAAAGCTGGAGGTGTATCCGAGGTGCAGCGTTTCCCCCCCTCTTTTTTTTTTTTACTCTCCCTACTGGGCGTTCGTTCGCCTGCTTAATACTTTGTTGTAAATAAAAGGAAGTTGGAGTTGGGTTGACACATTCTGCATTCGATGATGGATTGTGTTTTTTAGCAGGAATAGAGTAGAATTAGGATTGGGCATTGGTACTACATTTTTGATTATAATATGTATTGTATTCTGGGTGAGAGAAATTGCAGATATAGACTTGAGCACGATGTTCCGTTGTGTTACTAGTAAGTCGGGGCCGATTCGTAAATTAGATCATTATCTCAGTTGGAGAGTCTGATATGATACCGGTAGTTTGCTGGAATTATCTAATAATTACATTAGAGACCAATTAGGTTTGGCTGGGGGACCCCGCATTCCTCTTTATCGATCAACTAACTTTACTGTATGCATATAAGCTATTAATTTATTTCCCCGCCCAGGGTTCCGAGTGCTCGGGTAAGTTATCGAGCTTCCTATCTGCACGTGCTCTGTTTGAGTTACAACGAGCCCATGACTGGAGTGGGATGTAATAAGATTTCTCTCTCCATCTCGTCTCAAAGAACCACAAACAACGTCACAAGAATTGAGAAACGAGGAAAACTGCCACCAATAATGTCAAAAGAACTCAGCTATCCAAAGACACCAGCCAACAAAGTCAACAGGTACAGCAACAGAGGTATCATATCCCCTCCTCCACCCCCGGTATGATATCAAGAACCAACCGACAACCGCTAACATCCCCCTCCCCCCTTCCCCCCAATCGACCAAAAGCCCACTACGACACAACCACAATCCACAACATAATAAACACGACCCCAGTCCTACACGTCTCCTTCCTAACCCCCAGCGACGCCAAGGACGCAAGCTCACCCCCGCGTCCGACAATCCTACCGATGCTCGGCCAGATGGGCTCCTTCACGCACCCAAGCTCCGACGAGTCTGACGCACTGGACTGCTACCTGCACGGCTACACCTCCAGCCGACTGCAAAACCTCACCCGGAGTAGCGGCGGCATGCCCATCTGCGTAGCGGCCACAAAGCTCGACGGGCTCGTCCTCTCGCTGACGCCGAATTCGCACTCGTGCAATTACCGCTCCGCCATCCTGCACGGAACGGCCACGATGGTGGAGGACGTGGAGGAGAAGATCTACGCCATGCGCCTCATCACCGAGGGCATGCTCCCGGGGCGCTGGCAGGGGACGCGCGTGCCGCCGGACGAGACGGAGTTGAGGAGTACGGGCGTGTTGAAGGTGGTTGTTAGCAGCGCTAGCGCCAAGGTCAGGAGTGGCGGCCCCAGCGATGAGAGGAAGGATGTGGAGAGGGCGGAGGTCACGGGGAGGGTGTGGACGGGCGTGGTTCCGGTTTGGGAGATGATGGGGTGTCCGATCCCTGCTGGGGAGGGGGTTGGTGGACAGGCGCCTGGGTATGTTGCCGAGTACGTTGAGGGGAGGAATGGGAGGGAGAGGGGGTATGCGGAGGGGGCTGCTGCTGGGGGAGTGGACGGGGGGGTAGTTAGGGAGGGGGTGTTGGGTACGTGATTTTTTTGAGGGTGGGGTTTTGGGAACTTGCTTGGGAGGGCTGTTTTGGTCTGCTTTATTTCGGTCACCATGCTTGTGGGTTCGCTGCAAGTAATTAGATCCTCTAATTTTACAGGTATCATAGGTCGAAAGTGCAATTCCTTGTTGGACTTAGTCCTTATCCGCCGTACAGAGGTAGTTTCCTTTTCCTTTTCTTCTCCTTTTGTCACAAGACTCTTGTTTGTTTTCTCAATCTGTGACTATGCCTGATCTAATTATAAGTGGTTTACCACGTTGGGCACCTGTTATAGTAGGATGTCGGAATAAGGGTATCACTACTGCGTCATGTTGGAAAGGTGGCCTGTATGGTGAAGGACACAGTGTCCAGTGTGACTGCTCAGTCGATGTGGTATATTAGTATCTCTTCTCGCTTTGTATTTGAAAGATCAAGCTTCTTCTCTCCTACTCCGGGAACACACACATTCACAGGTTATGAGCCCTTAAGCTTCCTGATTTGTTATCAGCGCTCTGCCTATTATACTACGACTCTTATTTCTCTTCTCAAGGCTACTCGATATCTCTATCTCCTTGCCTTTATTATTCTCTTATATTCTATTGAGTCATGTCGTTGACTCCAGCTACTACAAGTAGTACTACTGAGGGCACCCGTGTCCTCAAGTGTCCCCTTCTTACAGCCCACAACTGGACTTTGTGGAAGCATCGTATGACCAACCACCTCCGTGCGCAGCAGCTGTGGGATGTTGTTGACCCTACTGGCTCTGGACGAGAGGCCGCTGCAGAAGCAGCAAAGGAGACTCGGGCAGCAGGGAAAGCAGCTGCAATTGCAGCGGATGACTTACTCAGGGCTGCGAAGGCCTTAGATCTTATTGAATCACATATCAGTGAAGAACTCCTCTCTATGCTCTTGTCGATAAATGGTCCTAGAGAGGTTTGGGTTTTTCTTACTCAGCGGTTCGAAGCCAACTCTATTGCTCATCAGAGTGCTATCCAGCTGCAGTTCCAGAGTCTGCGTCTACGCTCTGGGCAAACAATTGATAGCTATATTGCCGAAGGTAACAATCTCTTCTTTCGGCTGTCCTCTGTTGGGATCAATCTTTCCCGTTTACAGCTCATTAATCAGATTTTGGATGGTCTGCCGAAACCATATAATCAACTTGTGGCCACTATTCGTACATCCCTCACCCTTACTCAGCAGATTAGTCTCACCCTAGTCCACCAGACTCTTGCGGCTGAAGAGTTGCGACAGGCTACTGAACGACCCAACAATCCCCATAATGCTCATACGGCACTCTATATGAGTGGTGCTAGAAGCCAAAGCTCGACTTCCGGAAATGTCCCATACCACAGCCAGTCTACCTCAGGATATCCAGGCAACCGGCAGCAAGTCCAGCGTCACCAACCTCCGCCTAATCGTTCGCCATGTACGCACTGTCACCGCTCAAATCATTCATCAGAGAAATGTTGGCAACAATATCCTGAGAAAAGACCACAGCGTCGTCCATTCTCTAGTTCGAGAAGAGCAGAACCTCCAACTCTGCCAGTTCAGCACTCTGCTCGTATCACGGCCCTTGATGATTCTGAGTGCGCTCTGTCTTCGCTGGGCTTTGATGTTCCTACTACTGATAACCTCTCACCTCTATGGTATCTTGACTCCGCGTGTACGAACCATATTACTCGTTTTGGTGACTTGCTCCATGACTATCATTTACTTACTGCTCCACAGCGCATTCGAGTTGGAAATGGAGAGACTGTAGATGCAATTGGCATCGGAACAGCAGTACTTCCTGTTGTTACTCCATCTGGGAGTCATACTGTTACATTGAGTGGCATTTACCATGCTCCAGATTTTGGGGATATCAGTCTCGTCTCATTGGGGCAGTTGCAAGAGCGTGGTGCTAGCTACTATTCATCACCTGGTGGTGTGACAGTTGTGAAAGGGAATCGTATTGTGTTGTACGGTTACTCTATTGGGCGACTTTATCGACTCAAACTTCAGTCGACTGCTCTTGTTACTACACGTTCTGCCTCTAAAGTGGTACCACAGATTGCAGCCCGCTCTGATGCCCCTTTACCAGACTCAGGGGTTGTAGAAGAAAGCCCTCCTCCTCCACTAGTTCAAGTAGCTCCAGTACCTTTAACTACACTACATACATCTACGGAAACGCTCAATACATGGCACCGACGCCTTGGTCACCTCAATTCAGCCTCGATTCACTTGCTTTCGAAGAACTCCCAGGGGATGAAGATTGCTTCTGGCACGGTGGTAGATAAGCCATGTCTGTCTTGTCTCAAAGGAAAACAACACCGGCAGCCCTCACGAGTACCAATGCCTCGTGCAGAAAAGATTCTTGAGCGAATTCATACCGATATTTGGGGCCCAGCTCCGATTCCCTCTATTGGTGGGATGAAGTATTTTGCTACATGGATAGATGATGCTTCACGGTTTGTTATTGTTTCAATCTCTCGCACTAAGGGAGAGGCATTCGAGGCATTTAAGACTTTACACCCCCAACTTGAGAGACTGAAGGACTCAAAGATTAAGTTCTTGAGATCAGATAATGCTTTGGAATATGGAGCCTCACTAGACCGCCGTCTTGACCGTACTGCACCCTCTTCCGCCTTTGCTGACTATCTGAACACATCTGGAATAATACATGAGTATACAGTTCCATATACTCCAGAACAGAATGGTGTTGCAGAACGAATGAATCGTACCCTGCTAGAAATGGTTAACTCAATGCTTCATGAGAATGAAGTTCCTTCTGAGCTTTGGGCTGAGGCCCTTCAGACAGCTGTTTATCTTCATAATCGTGCCCCTACTTCTGCACATCCGGCTGGCAAGACACCCTTTGAATTTTGGAATAGTCGACCTCCATATATCGGCCATCTTAAGGTGTTTGGCTCCGTATCTCATGTCCATATACCTAAGGTCCTCCGGAATAAACTCGAGTCCCACTCACATTCCGGCTTGCTTGTTGGTTATGAGAGTACGAACATTTACCGTATCTACATGCCAGATACCAAACGCATCATACGTGCTCGAGATGTGCACTTTGATGAAGCCGCTACTCGGTCATTTGAAGAGATTGTGGATGTTGATCAGCCTCCTCTCTTTGCGGCAGCAACTACTCTCTCCTCCAGAACTACGGATAGTTCTTTCCCTTGCTTGCCTCCAGTACCACACTCTTGCTATATCTCCTCTATTGAGACAGTGTCTTACAGAGATGCTCTTGGTGGTCCAGATCACGCCTTGTGGGAGGCTGCGATCACTGAGGAACTAGCGGCAATGCAGAAGAACTCTGTCTGGGTTGTTGAAAGTCTACCAGCTGGCCGCAAGGCGCTTCCTACATGTTGGGTTCTTAGATATAAGTTTGACTCCTCTGGTGCTATCATACGGTATAAGGCAAGATTGGTAGCGCGTGGAGATAAGCAAGTGGCTGGTATTGACTATAACGAGACTTATGCCCCCGTGGTTAAGTGGGCTACTATTCGTACAGTCCTGGCATTCGCTGCTGCGCAGGATATGGTTATTCACCAGTTAGATGTTGTTACTGCCTTTCTGGGTGCACCGCTTGATGAGGTTATTTACCTACGACTTCCGTGTGGTACTATTGTACGACTTCTTCGCTCAATATATGGGTTAAAGCAGTCTCCACGCCAGTGGTTTGGAACCTTCCACAGTTTTCTTCTTAGTATCGATCTCAAGCAGTCTACGGTCGACCATGGTCTCTACCTTACACCAGCTGGAGGCTATTTGCTACTCTATGTAGATGACATTGTTCTCTGTGGCACCTCAGACGAGGTGACAAATCTTCTTTCACTCTTTAAGCAGCGATTCGAGATTAAGGACCTGGGTGATATTGAGTACCTTTTGGGTATTAGGATTACAAGGGATAGGCAACACCGGTCAATTTCCCTATCGCAGGAACTTTACTTAACAAAGGTTTTGGAACGGTTCAACCTTTCTGATGACAGCGTCCGTGACCAGACATCTCCGATGGATGTTAGTTTTGACAGCTCACCTGGTATTATGGATGGTGAACCTGCGGATCCAATTCTTTACCGTTCGGCTATTGGCTCCGTTATGTATGCGATGCTTGCGACTCGACCAGATATAGCCTACTCGATTTCCATACTTGCACAGTTTAGTCAATCACCTACTCAGCATCATTGGCGTGCACTAAAACGCCTCCTCCGTTATCTTCGAACGACTAAGAGCTTTAAACTTACCTATTATACACCCACCTCTGATGGGTTTATTCTTCCTACTGCAAGCGTTTATAGTGATGCTAGCTATGCTCGGGAATGCCACCGCCATAGTGTTCAGGGATACCTAGCGCTAGTATCTGGTGCCCCAGTCTCCTGGCATGCAAGTAAGCAGTCATTGATAGCGACTTCGACAAATGAGGCCGAATTTATTGCACTATCTACTGCTGGGAAGGAGGCCCTTTGGCTCCGCTCATTACTGCACCAACTCCACCCCCTGCACTTAGCACAAGCAAGTGATACACCTCCTACTATCACCCTATTTACCGACAATGCCGGGGCCAAGAGGCTTATTGAGACTGGTGCAATTACACAGCGAACTAAGCATATCGATGTCCGCTACCGTTGGCTCCATGAGTATGTTTGCAATGGCCAAATCACCCTTACCTTTGTTGGTACGACCGATATGCTAGCCGATATTTGTACAAAGCCTCTTGCTGTCCAGAGACACAGCTTTTTGCTTTCCCGTATTGGTCTTTCTTCTTAGACACATGTTTTGTACTTGTTATTTTATTTTTTTTTTTTTTTTTTTTGGAAACTCCTATACTACTACACTCTTTCCGTCGAAGGGGGGTGTTGGACTTAGTCCTTATCCGCCGTACAGAGGTAGTTTTTCCTTTTCTTTTCCTTTAGTCACAAGACTCTGTTTGTTTTCTCAATCTGTGACTATGCCTGATCTAATTATAAGTGGTTTACCACGTTGGGCACCTGTTATAGTAGGATGTCGGAATAAGGGTATCACTACTGCGTCATGTTGGAAAGGTGGCCTGTATGGTGAAGGACACAGTGTCCAGTGTGACTGCTCAGTCGATGTGGTATATTAGTATCTCTTCTCGCTTTGTATTCAAAAAAAATCAAGCTTCTTCTCTCCTACTCCGGGACACACACACTCACATTCCTATCGAGTGATTCTGTATGAACATGCAAGTTACGACTCCATTTTGCATCTACCGTGCGACGAGGGTGCTGGGTGGGATATAATTTAGTACAGCTCGGAGTTTACCCTTCTGGAATTTTAGAAGCGCTACTTGAAGAATATTATTACTATTATAGAGTGATCATCCCCCATCACTCCAATTCTAACTTGACGAGCAAAAAAAAGAAAAACAAAACAAAACAAAATAGGAGAAAATTAATCCAACGCCCTCCAATTTACCGATACCTCCCCAATCCTCACAAGTATATCGCAATATTGAACTCTACCTACTCCAACCCCACCCTTCCAACCAAAACCAACACCCCACCCAATAGTAGGTTAGCACCCAAGTGCCAAACAACCCACACCATGGCAAACAAATACTTTGGCGAGAACACGGTCCAAATGAACAAGTGCGTCCTCAGCACCGTGCAAGCCAACATGACGGCGCCCGTCGCAGCGCAGCAAAAGAGACTAAGACACATCAAATGCCTTGTCAACCCCGCGCCGTCCTCGCGCTTGCGCGCGGCGATGGTGATGGCGACTGTAGCGGCGGAGCTACAGTATATGGGGCCGATCCAGTTCGATACAAAAGTTAGGAAGGCTACGATCGCTATAGAATAGCCGGATACGCCGTTGTACGAGTTTGATAGGTCCACCGAGGAAATGGCGTTTGCGCCGCCGTAGGCGAAGAATGCGAAGTGGGAGAGGATCAGTGTTGAGAGGGTCAGGTCTGTGGAGGTTAGGGAGGAGGAGGAGGAGGAAAGCAGGCGAATTGTTAGGGTTAGTAGGTAGAGGAGCGGGATGTTTAGGAGTTTGGTTTGTGTGGCTAGGAAGATTGGGAGGAGGGTTAGAAGTATTGTTGAAATTGTGTGGGTTACTGGAGGGGGAGTTATGTTAGTGGTTGTTTGGTATAATGGGGGAGGGGAAGGGAAGGGGGGCTACCATTTGGACCCTTCTTTCGGGTTTCGAAGAGGATTGTGTAGAGGATTATTGTGCCAAGAGATATGAAGGTTGTTCGAGCGAGGCTTATTAGTGACAAATCTAGTTCTTCAGTATACAACACTAAAGGTTTTAGCCAGTCCGCTATCAAGTCCGGTGTGTCCTGCGCCGCGAAACAAAGCTTAAACGTGAGTGCTGCGCCGATGGTTGAGAATCCAAATATGAACCCAGCGGCTCGGCCAGGGATATTTCGGAACGTGTTCTTGACGATACGGCCGAACATATCGGTATACGTGAATAGCACAAGGAACCAGAGCAAATTCACATTCTCCGACAGGAAGTCCTTGGTAATATCTGATGCCCCGGCATGTTTCTGCCCCGTTTGATTCCAGCGACGGGCAATCCTGAGCATCGGAATTATGAGGAATATGCGGAATGCATCGCTGTTGCTAGTTTGCTGGCTATTCACCTTTTGTAAGCTTTGGCCATTGTCCGGGGAGTGCGTAGGTATATACACTTTCAAGAACAAAAGGAAGAGCCACCCCGATGCTGCCCAGTACCAGAAGTTGTGCTCTTCTTCAACGTAGCTACTGGCAAACATCATGACGACGTAGGCCGCCGTCGTTGCGAAAAACATCACGTTGGCGAGCCGGGACCTTTCCAGGATTGGGACAAGGCCGATTAACGAACATAGGAGCCCGAGCAAGACAAATGCTATACCCGTGGCCATCAGAGTGAGGTCGTAATTGCTCGAAGCTGATGAGAGGACGTCTTGACATTTGGCAGAGAACTTCCGGCGCATGAGCACATGCACTTGTATAAGAGATAGAGCACTATCGTACCTTCAGGAGCGAGGCCAAAGCAACTTCTGGATTTTCTTTCCCTTCGGTGAAATACTGGGAGGAAACAGATTCGTTCCAGAGACAAGCCAATTCATCTACATCGTCTCCAACGTCTATACAATCAATAGAGCCGACGTTTCGGCTGTCAAAGTCTGTGTGAGCAACCTTGACAATGGTAAGCAATTGCTTAGCATTTGCCAATGCTAGTGATATCCTATCCTCCACTTTAGTCATGTTAGTCTTTTCTTCGATCACACCGACCAGCGGGGAAAGCACTGGGATAGATTGGAAGTGTCATGAATACTTGTATTGCTGATCCAGAACTTTTATCGTGCCCCAATACTTTCCCACTAACTTGGGCATTCCCGGGGCGCCTAACGTACCATTCCACATGTGTAGAAGAGAAGGTATCAACACCCCCAAATTGTTTCTCGGGACCGGGAATCCCAATAGGCCTGCCAATGAGGGAACAAAATCATTCTGCTCTACGGTTGTATAGTAATCGAACCCCTCCCTAAATACAGCCGGGCATTTCATCCCGCTGAAGCTCTTCTTGAACTTTGGCGACATGAAAACTAGAGCTGGCGACGTTTCACCGGGCCCAGAGCCACCATGATTGCCCGCATCATTCATCCCATGATCACCAGCCAACACGAACAGGGCGTTCTTCAAGTGCTCCCTTTCCTCAATAGCGGTGAATATTCTCTTAACTATTCCATCCATCTCTTGTTGCTTGGGGATCATATTCGGGCTTTTGGGCCCCGCTTTGTGTCCAATGTGGTCCACCCCAAGATAATGCATAATCATGCCCTCCCAGTCATCCCTCTGTAGCTCATTATCAATGTGCCTCGTAACGTTGTTGTCTACTTCGGTGAAGTCTGACACGAAGAAGCTAGACGTGGGATCCGACCTGGTGAACATGCCGGGGAAGAGTTTGGCCCAAGTGTCATCGCCGTACATGACCAACTTGCCCCCACGATTCACAATCTGCGCTAACCAGTTATCCTGAGACGCCAGGGTAACGGCGGAGTCAGACTCGGCAAAGTTGAGTATTACGTCCAAGAAACCAGGGACTGAGCCGGTAGTGAGCCCCTTCACGCGAGGCATAGTGATAGTCGGTGAAGTAGCGTGTGCTGTAAATGGAATTGCGGAGCCGGAAGATATTAGACTAGCCAAGCGTTACCTCCCATATCCCATGAAAGCTTAAGCAACTTAACCTCCTGAGAGCGCGCCATACCTCTGCGTAAATCCAAAGCCCGACTCCTCCGAAAAGACAAAGTCACTGATAGTGAGACACTTTAGCTCTGGTCTCGGGATGGTGAAGCTTGGTTTAAGGCAGTATACCTCCTCAGCGCATCAACAACCATGAAAACCACCCTGTCGAATATCTTCGGCGCGCTGCTAACCCCGCCATCGAATTCCGCGAGTCCTGGCAGGAAGGGCTTATAGGGGAAGAACCCCTTCGCAAACAGTAGTAACCCGACGGGAAGAAGTAGGTTTGTGACCACCAGAAGCAGCCATGACATCGAGGCCTTCATGGCCAGTTATTCCGTCGTAATTTCCTCGCGTTAGGCGTCTGCCAGTGCTCTAGCAGTGGGGAGGCTGACTTGGGGGTTGAACCCATTCGAGTACTAAGAAGGGAATTTGTGAACACTTGGCGCGTTAGGGTTGTTCCTAGAACGCCAAGTTCAAAGGAGAAGGGGTACCGTAATGTTGGATTACCATATTTGGACTGGTGTGGTTGGAGGCTCAATATTGAGAGGATTTTTCCTCTGAGCATTTCTGCAAACACTAGACATTCCCCGCCGCCGCTGCTGCACCAAAGATAAAACCACCTTCAACATTTACAGGATCATCACTGCGCGAGCCGCTAATACAAGCCTCCTCGAGGATTCGCAACCCAAGAGATCTGGAATGGACTCCAAAGCTGAAGATATCTTGGATGGAATGGAGGAGGACGGCAACGAACTTACCACCCCGGATGAGGGACTGAGTGATATCCGTATCATGACTGTAAGACACCCCGGGGTTCCTGAACTCTTGTTGCGTGACTAAAGCCTTGAATCTCAGCTCCCAGGAGAAGAGGAAGGTTCCGCTTCATTTGAGATTCTCGGTGAAGACCATACACTCGGGAATGCGCTACGATACATCATTATGAAAAAGTATGTCAGAAACCTTCAATCTTTGAGCCGTCCTGGGATGGGTGTTAGCTCACGAACTGAATAGCCCCGAAGTCGAGTTCTGTGGATACTCAATTCCACATCCTTCCGAGGAAAAGATGAATATCCGTATACAAATCTATCGTACGCCCTATCCTTGGAATCATATCGTGAAATATCTGTTGACCATCTACTGCAGCTGAGCATTGGGAAAACACAAAACCCTACGATGCGTTGATGAAGGGATTGGACGACCTTGCTGACCTCTGCGACCATATTACGCATGCGTTCAAAGAGGCCAGAGATAACTTTGTAGAACCTGGGGACAACAGTGAACAAAGATGACGGAGGAGTGTCCATTTGGGCAACCAAAAGTCTCTTGTATTTCACGGCGCACTGGTTTAATGTACTTTTTTCTTATATGTATCTTCATGCTGTATTTCTATTGTAAAAGATATACATTAGCGGACGAAGCGGGGAAGCAAATCAAAGCACCCACAATGCCTGCCCCCGGCATTGGCCATGTAAAAGGTGTGCGGTTAATTGCGCCCCTGCCAAATATGTTAGCACAGCCATCAGTAAAATCCAACCAGATGCATACCTCCAAGAAGTTATTCATAAAGTTCGAAGATAACCTGGTCCTTGGGTCTTCTTCTGTCCTGAAGTACCTAACCACCCCACCATATACCGTCAGCATGTACAACCCCCCCATCGCACTGCGCACGGAGCAGCTCACTTCATAATGTGCGGAATCTGCTTCCAGTAATTCATCGTCTCCTGCAATTCCATGTTGCTCTTCGTGATGAGCACATCCACCACCGGCAACTGCTGCACATAGCGATGCCGCTCAAACTCCTGTCGAATCTTCGCGCGGATAGCCGAGGCCGGGAGGTGGAGCAGGTACTGCTTTACGATCTCTGGGGCCTAGTCCGGGGTCAGCCAGGCCAGTGTTGGCTATGGAGGAAGGTAGTAGTACAGCTCGCTGCCAGCTCCTATAAGACGTTATTACTCGAGAGCGGGCATTCGGCCAGCCGGTCGCTGCGGCGGGGAAGTGTCAGTTAGTTTAGTTGGGATCGAGGGCACTGTGGGGGTGGATGGAGAAAAAAAAACTGACAGACGCGGGTAGTCTTTGCGAGATTGGTGGGGTTGATAACCATCTTGAGTGGAGGGGATAGCGTTCGTAGTGGGCCGATGATGCCGGATGTGAGCAGTTGAAGATGAGGCGTCGAAGCGGGAGTTTGAGTCCAGAGCACACCACTCGAGCGAATCACTCTCCGCAGCTTGGCAACCCTTCAACTCAACTCGGTCCCTTATCACAAATTGTTTTAAACTTACGAGTATGATATTATGATATGATACGAGCTCGACAACTGTGGCCTGCTTCGTTTTTTGCTCTACCAATCACTAGATTTTTTGTCTCTCCAATCCAACTCCACTGCGATCACCGAGAAGTCCATTTAAAAGGGCCCTGATTGAATGTAACATCTATCATACAAAGGAACGAATATACAAAAGAAAGATCTCAATGCACCCCCCGATGATACATAACTGAATCTCAGAAAATGAGTGTGTAAATTCTCCATCCCCTTCAAAGTCCTCCAGCATCTCCATAACCCCGGGACTTGATTCAACTCAGCAAGCCCAGAGAACTTGAGACGAGAGCTGTATGTTATCCAACCCATTATACGCCAACAAGGGACACAGACTCCCATCCCCACGATACACTCCGCACAAAGACCTCTTCCTACCAATAAAACAAGTAATGGTGCCCTCACTCCGGTAAAACCTAGTTTAAGCATTCAGCAATATACTTATATACTCTCTGCTTTAGCTCCTGACAAGCACTTTTTTTCTTTTTTTTTAATTTCGCCCGGAATCTTCACTACCCCAGAGCAATCTGCCCCAACAGACTCCTCCCTAATTATATTTACTGCTGATTGGCCCTTCCACGCCCGGTAATCGCAGTTGAGAGATAAGACAGCATGCCAGCTTGCTAGTACAGGGTTTTACACTCATGAACCGATTTCACCGCCGGTCCCAGCCAATATCATCCATGGTTTCTAGAAAATATGATACCGGTGGCAGTACTGTACTGTACAGTGCTCTTGTATCTCAAAGCATGTAGGTCTTGCCAACCCCCCAATCCCCACGGTAGACTATAGCAAAGCAGGATCTACTGAGAAATCCCCAGCTGACACTTGCATCATGACTCGGACTCATTCCCATGTGGAACCCAATCCCCGACACCGTCGAGCCAATAACTTAGTCATATCTCGACACGGCACCTTCCATGAGATTTCCAAACGGCAATAACCGCAAGGAACTCTTCATTCGCTCCCATGTTTGTGGAGCTGGCGTTATCATAGCTGTTCGATATGTTCCCGACCCGGCATGCGCGTTCTAGTCATCGACAGGTACTTCAATACCGGTATTGGTCATGTCACCCCCCCGGTAACCCGTATATGGTATGCCATACCGGCCGAGACTCGATCTCCCATGCCTGACAGGTAATGTACTGTACTCATCGTACTCGTACCGGTATTCATGGCGGTCAAGGTTTCGTGATTGGTGAGATGATAGTATACTCCTTCAAGCAAAGCTATTACCGTAGGCAGTGATTGCCTTCAACGCGAAAGGAAAGTGCCAATGGTTTCCTTGATAAGGAAATAACTTACGCTGTCCTATCGGAAAAGGGCCCTTTCATCCGTCAATAGCCATGCTATGCCTGCCCTACGAGTAGAATGACTGCTTGAGCTCTGTGATTTGCTGAGGAGCACCCCGGACAATGAGTACGGTACTCGAGTAGTTTGGGCACGAGTACCGTGCCCGAGTCCAGCACTGAGGAAACCTGGCTCTCTGGGGTACTATTGGAAAGTGTTTGTATGATATCATGCTGTATGCAAATGATAGACAACTTGCGCTTTTTTTGCTTCTCCCTTCCTCTCCACCCCAGCTAGATTAGATGGACTGGCTATCAGATCATCGGATCATCGGATCATCGGATCAACCTTTTTTTTTTTTTGATAAGTTGTTGATTCCTATGATACGGTGCATAACTGTACGAGTAACAAGATTGAAACTTCCAACCGAAACCTCTCTACCTCTCAATACCCGCCACCATGATAGCTAAAACCAACTTTCTAAGGCTCACTCGTTCAGCAGTACGTCCGCGTACCTACTCAACCAAGATAGAGCCGGTCCCACTGGCCTATCACCTCCACCCAGCGCCTGTCCCCTCGACCGCCAAGAACGATTCCCCATTGATAGTGATGCATGGGCTTTTCGGCTCGAAGCAGAATAACCACAGCATCAGTAAGTAAGGAAGAACCCCACGCCATCACTTTCTGCTACTGCTACTACTACTAGCAGAATGCAAAAAGCTAATCCTCCATAGGGCGTTAGCAAGGGACTTAAACAGACCAGTTTACACACTCGTAACACCCGAATCGATTGCAGGAAGAGCAAGCAAGCAAGTTCTAACGTACTGGAAAAAACAAAAAAACAGGATCTCAGAAACCACGGTGAAAGTCCGCACACCCCACAGCACAACTACGAAGCCATGGCAGGGGATGTAGAACACTTCCTGAAGGAAAACAAACTAGGCCCTAAAACCGTTCTAATCGGCCACTCAATGTCTCCCCTTCCCTCCCAAACCCAAACCCAACCCCACACTAACACCCCGGTAGGGGCGCCAAAACCGCCATGACCATAGCCCTCCGCAAGCCCTCCATAATCTCCTCCATAATAGCCGTCGACAACGCCCCCATCGAGGCGGCACTTCACTCCTCCTTTGGCGGGTACGTGCGCGCGATGCGCAAAATCGAGGACTCCCACCTCGCGGAGGCGAAAGCGGCAGACGCCATCCTCGCGGAAGTGGAGCCCGATATCGCCATCCGCCAGTTCCTGCTGCGCAACCTCGTGCGTGGCGACTGTGGTCGCCTCAGCTTCCGCATCCCGGTGAGGACGCTAGCGAGGGAGTTGGATAACATGGCCACCTTCGCCTACCATCCCGATGAGGTCCGGTTCGAGAAGAGGGCGCTCTTCGTGCGCGGGACGCGGAGCCCGTATATCCCCGACGAGGTAATTCCTGTCATTGGGAGGTTTTTCCCCCTGTTCAAGTTGAAGGATATCGATGCGGGGCATTGGGGTGAGTGAGAATTGGTGTTTTGCGGGGCACGCATGAATGGGGGCAACAACGCTAACAATTTGTAGTGATTTCCGAGAAGCCGAATGAGTTCAAGGAAGGTATGTGTCTTTTTCTCCCCGTAAATGATTGGCCTGCGGGATTTCCAGGACTAAAGTGGCGGAATCTAGCTGTCATTGAATTCTTGAACGAAGAGGAATAGGCAATAACCCCCCCCCCCCCAAAAAAAAAAAAAAAAAAAAAAAAGTTCCCAGGCTTGGCCCATAGTATACGGCCACGAGTCGCCGATGGTGTAAGTTATAGATCGTCGAAGGCACAATAGACCAAATTAATAAAGAAAGCAGATGTCCCCAACTTCCCTGTGCAAGATATCATCATACTAATTATAGTGAACGAGAGATCTATAAAAGCGGGGTATACTAGTACAGGAAACGAGTGTCGTAAGATCATAATCATCCCACCATCATCAATCGGGGAAAAAGGCAAAAGAATATGAAGGAAAAAAAGTGGTCAAGAAAAGTGTAGAAAGAACAGACACATCATGGGGAAAAGCTTGTGATAAAGAAAAAAAAGGAGCCCAATACAGCAAATACCAATCGACCCAACTCCCAAGCACCTCTAGAATTCCAACCAAACAACCGATCTCCTCCCCCCTACCAGCCTAACAACACCTAGAAGATTTCGGTGGCGGCTCCCTCTGATTAAACGAAACCACAGGCGGAGACAACGTGGTCGTGCCCCTCTTGGCGCCCGCGCCACCATTCACCAACACTGGCGTCTCCACGATCCTGGTGACAGTGTCGACGAACGGCTCCTTGACGTTCTCCCGCGTCTTGGAGGAGACCTCGTAGAAGCTAGCGCTGTAGCGGTCCGCCAGCGCGCGCCCTTCTTCGGTCTTGACAATGCGCGAGGAGGTGGACTTGTCGAGCTTGCTGCCAACGAGACACTTGACGGCGTCCGGGGGGGCGTACTTTTCCACCTCCTTGAACCAGTAGTCCATTGTTGTGAAGGTTTCGCGGTTGGAGATGTCGTAGACCAGGAGCACGCCTTGAGCGTTGCGGTAGTAGGAGCTTGTTAGGGTTCGGAAGCGCTCTGTTCGGGTAGTGTTAGCTGTTGGGTGTGTGTGGGAGATGCAGGAGGAGGGGAAGAGACCTTGGCCAGCCGTGTCAAAGAGGAGGACTCGGTGGGGCTTTCCCTTTACGGAGAGTTTCTTGACCTACATTGCATATCGTATCACCGCGTTAGCCACCCGCCTGTCCGCGTTCGGAGCGGGGGGGGGGGGGGGGGATGGACGAGAGATGGATGGTGTAGAAGGAGGGAGGGAGGAAAGGAGGAACCTTAAAGTCAACCCCAATTGTCGCCGTCGCATTATCCGTATCGAAGATATCCTCGACATATCGTAATAGCAGCGCCGTCTTGCCGGAGCTGGAGGGGCCTATAAGGAGTCTGCATTGCATCGCACCCAATCACCCCCCCTCATTAACATCCTCCCATTCCATCCATTGCACAATACCGGTAGGTGGGGAAGGGAGGAAGGAAGGAAGGAAAGAGGGAGATGTATCATACAGCTTAATCGTCGGATCAGCCATAACTGACTCCTCAACCCAAACCTTCGACTAGCGATGACGACAAGAAAAGAAAGGGGAAAAATATTATCTGATCCCGCAAGAGCAAGAAACCTCTCCCTCTTTCCAAGCCACGGATGGTAGGTAATATTCCCGTATGTCTGTCTATCTTGTCTATGGTTCGACCGTCCGTTGGATGTGTTGGTTGTGGTTGTTAGACAGAACAGGTCAGAGCTCGATCGAGGCTCAAGTGACAATGTCGTGGTCGTAACCGCACCCACCGTCTGTGAAAACTGGGGGGAGGTGTACTGTACAGTACGAGTAATGTGTGTGGTATGTGTGTGCGTGCGTGTGTGTGTGTGCAGCAGGCAAGAGGGGGGGGAGAGAAGGAAGGAAGGCAGGAGGGGAAATAACGAAGCAAAGGGCCGACGTCAGAACTGCGAATTACGGTTCGGTAGGAGTTGGCAACTCGGGTATTGTTTTGACCCAACCTGCAACCGCCAATGTGAGTAAGTAAGGTAAATTTATGTACTGTACTCGTACAATACTATTCGTTGGGGAGAGAGCAAACGGATTGGAGTGATGAGGGGAGGGGCGAAACGTATGGCGGGAAAAAACAATTATCGATATGGTATCATACAAGTGTTGCGGTACCGCGGGGTAGGGCATGAATTATACACAGCGGGTCATAGTGTAGAGTTTTACAATATCGTTGGGAAGGAAGGAAGAGCTTGTTGGGGTGAGATGGTGACCGAACGAATGGGGTAGTTTGGCTGGGCAGCTGACCGACCGAAATCAATCCAGCACATACTGTACGAGCACAAGTACTGTACGAGTACTAGTACAGTACCGTAGTCATTATCTACTCTGGCATAGTCCAGGCGTGACTGACAATGCAATGAGCGACTGCCCATGGGCTACGCTCCTCCTCTATCAAGTATGATACATACAGCCTAGACTGTTCCCCAAGGTTGGGGTAGGCTTCTCGCTTCAAGGAGGTATGATACTGCGGTTCATGGGCTTGCATAGGTATGGATACGGTAATCCGCCCCATCAAGCCTATGTCAGAGGGCGATAAGTTACTGGAGAAACATGGGGCCAAAACATAAGTTCAATAACATCTCAGTAAATTAATAACATAGCGGCGGCCTCCCGTAGACCCTGCAGCTGTCAAACAAATCGATGGGGCAGCAACTAATGGCCGAAGAAGGCGAAGGAGAGGGGGGGTTCTCTGACGTCTTAGTAAGCAAAGCAATAACCCTCTTCCCATCCCCGGGGAAACAGCGGAAATGCTATCTACATATCGGTATATCGGCAGAATGATACTTCAATGTGCACACCAGTTTATTTGGCCCTTTCCACCTTCAAAATCTAATGCTATTGCTTTTCCGTCCTTTTTGCCAGAAGGGCCTTTCCTCTCTCCATGAACCCCCCCAATTCGAAAGAGCGCATTCTAACACCCTCCGATCATTCTTCAATCCCGCCTCACTCGCAAGGAGATTTAGGTAGCACTGTGCATTCCCGTTCGTACCACACAATTCGAGCCTGATCATATAAAGTACAAGCAGGAGAGCCATCGCACCCGCTTGGACTACCGATAGCAGGAAGTCGCCGCTATAAGGCATTTCGTTGCAATATGGAAAGCTTAAATGCCTGAACCTCCGATCTCGAGGGGCATAGCAGAGTAACTTATTATCCGCGCACCGGCGCAGTACCGTGCCGGAGTACAGCTACTCGTACAGTACCGGTATACCTCCGCAGCACGACATGACCTCCACCAGACACATCGGAAGAGAGCCTCCTATCAACAGCTACAACAGCCCATCGGTAGCCAGTCCATCCGATACCCCCAATGCCATTAAAACGAGATATCATGCAAACAACCCCAAATACCATACAGTACTAAAAAAAAAAAAAAAAAAAAAAAAAGGGTCCAGACCTCCCCATCAGACCCACCGGTATCATATGGTAGGTCAGACCCCAAATCCAATTGCACCCCTCACAAAATATCATACCGGTACCGGCACGAATAACATAGCACACATCACCGCGAGATCACGATCCGCAATTGCGCAACAGCAGCCCCTAACTCGACGCCTCCCTCTCCCGTTTACCGTAAATGTACGTGTGCTACGGTATCACACGGGTACTACATATCATAATAAAATTACTGATATATGATGTGTACCATATAACCGCCCGCTCAGAACTTTTGATGGATGGATGAGCGGGGAGGGCAAAAGAAAGAAAGGAAGGAAGGAATGGAGGAGCTCTGGGTGAAGGAGGCGGGGGGGGGACGGCGATGATAATGGCCAGTCATAATTACTCGTCGTGGAACCATTGTATCTATGAGAGAGGGCTTGTTTATAATAATATTATCATATCGTACTCGGACGTTGTCCATAGGAAATGGGAAAGGCCAATATGGCACTATAGTACCCCTCCCGCATCATGCAAAGGTCAGTTACGGTAGCCTGGTTATAATATCGTAGTTGAGCAGAAAAGAAAAAAACGACAGAACAAGGAAGACTCCCCAAATTGGTATCAGAGGTCCAAGAACCCGTAGTTATGAAACTATACGTCGATGATACAAGTACCGTATATGCACCAGACACCGCCCGGACAACAATCTCGCCGGAATAAAAACCGTATAATACAACTTCTTACAATTCACAACTTTCACCCCTTCGTCGGGTGTACGATACTCGCACATCAGCTCGATACAAGTACTCGTACTCGAGTACTCGTAGTACGGCTATGGTATACTCAACCACCGGGTACCAACGTATGACATCATATGTACCTAAACTTATCCCACCCGAGTTTACAAGTATCACGCACGAATCGAGAATCTCTCTCTCTCGCTCAACTCGGAAAGATATAATTTTTTTTATCGCAACAGAACCTCACCAAGAAAATCCGAGCCTCACGAATAAATTTTATCATACCATAATATCACAAACAAACGGGAGCACCGCCGCCCAAAACATGACCGCCTAAGGCTAAGTTATGCCCTCCCTCCATCCAGTCCAGTCCAGTCCAGTCCAGTCCAGCCTCACGTGGACTGACTGCCCATCTTATCGTATCATTATCATACCGTGCTATGATACGTTAGGCGTCCGCGCCGTGGCTTTTCGCACCTCACCTCACCTCACCTCACGGTATTGTACGTATCATACAATACAGTGCAGCACAAGACTAGACTACGAGTAGAGCATACTGTACCAAGAGAGATATGGAAATGTAATGTGAGCCACGGATGTGAATGGATGGGTGACGGGCGGGCAGGCAGACAATTTAAGCTCCGGGTTTAAACTTCATATTTTCTGCAGGGTGAGAAGAAAAGGCCCAACAAAAGTAATTAAGGCTACGGCAGGACTGGGAAAAGCAAGAAAGTGCCATGAGGCTCTCTACATACGAATGCAGTAGAGCGGGGCGCTAGGAAAGGCCTCCATGGCCTAGTCGTTGAAAGTGCTCGAGTACCGTAGACGATAGTATATTCTGTCCGTGGATCGAGTGTGGTAAAAAAGAGGCACCGTGACACATACCTGCTCCGTGAAGCTGAGATATTTCTATACCGGTACATATATGGGAATAACTGACAGGTACAACATGGGTCACCATCACCATCATAACCATCGCCATCACCGCCACAAGTTCGTGCTACAAGGAAAGCGTATGGCTCAAATATGATTGTATCCCGTACACCGTGCAAAAGAACTAAACCCACACCCTCCCTTGAATTGAATTGAACCCCAATCCGTCCAGTAAGAATTTGGCCCCAAAGCAAAGAAAGATTAAACAAGGAAAAGGAATCTGGAATTTCAAAAGTTCGCTGTTTGTGCCCGAAATTTTGATTTTTTGTTGAATTTTTTTTTTTTTTAAGTTGACCGCTTTTTGTTCTGCATATTTTCACCCCACCTTCACCCCTTTACACAGACTCCAAAACGGTCTCCTTGAACTCACGCTCCACCTTCTGACCAGACTCATCCGCTGTCGACTCTCCGTGCAGATTCAGCAAGGCACCGAGATCGAATTTGGGCGACTTCAAGAGCTTGACTTTACGGATGTGAACCTGCAGAAAGTATTATTAGCAATTTATGTGTGTATATATAGAAGCGGGTATCTGCAGCGGCGGCAGGATGCGACATGTACGAACATTCTGGAGTGGATAGATTCCGGTTGTCGCCTTCTCAATCTCACGCCCAATAACTTCCGGGATGAGCTTCTGGGTCAGCTGCGACAAAGTGCAGCTCGCGGCCTCACGCTGAATAATCTCAACCATCTTCTTGCGGATAGCACGGATCTGCGAAGTCTGGGCATATGTGGTCTTCTTGATCTGGTTTTGTCGCTTCTTGGTGAAACCAATAGCGAACAGGCGGAGAAGGTAGTCGTCGGTGGTCTTGACCGTGATGTTGGCCTCAATCAATGTTTGCCACTTGCGGACGAGCGAGCGAAGCTTGTCGGAAGTGAAGTCGAGACCGTGGAAGTTGGTTAGACAACTCTTTCCCTGGACCTCATCCACCCGGAGCTTGACCTTGCGGAAAGCGTGCTCCTCATCCTTCTGGAGATCGGCAAGAGAAACCTCGAAAATTCGGCCCTTGAGTGCGTCGTTGGCGTTCTTGAGACCGGTGGTACGGTTGACAAGGGTCTTTCCGACACTGCATATCCATGCCATCTATTTAGCGGAAAGTCCTCATCCTCATCCCGCAAATGGGATTCGTGCAATAGCAAGCCGGGCATGAAAATCCGAGGGCGGGGGGGGGTATCTCACTCTCTGATAGCGAAGGTCGAAGGTGCCTAAAAATGAACATTAGAGGAAAGGCCTTCCTATATAAGATACATGGGGTAGCTCACCTTAACGCTGTACCAATCCTTGCGGGTGAAGGGATCCTGGGCCTTCTTCTTAAGACCCTTCTTTCCTTTGGAAAGTCTCTTGTTCTTGCCAACAGCCATAGTGTATTATTTCAATCGTTCACTAGAGCCCAGTCAGCTCAAGCCTGAAGCGTCCACCACTAACAATAATCCTATATGTGGATAGAATGAAGATAGACTTCACCCTCAATCCAAAAGACCACAATGTAAAAACCGATAACTCCAACCAGGAAAAGGGAGAGAAAAAAATGAGTGCGAGAATTAAAACCCACCTGTCTTCACGTAGCTTATCGGAGACTCCTTCGAGCGGAAGAGTTGGCGTGGATGTCGTGAACAGTGTTGATGGTGTTGTCTGGAAATCCAACCATTGGGCGCAAAGGTTGTGGGACTTTTTTTCTGTTTGTGTGCGTAAAGATCCCGGCCGTCACAGGGCTGTAACCCTCAACCACGAAGGTTTTCACAGCACCCACACAACCTGACTAAAATATTACGCAGGTTGGACCACAAGCCACACACACAAGTCCAATCCGTGCTCTAAACTGCACATCCATGATGACAACAGCACACCACCATCTATCATATGATACCTCCCCGATTCTTGCTTCATCGTTCACGTTTCACAGCAGCAAGCCCGCCCACCCAGCCATCTATCTCTCGTTCCACATTTCCCGTTGGGAGAGAAAGTCAGACATACGGCAAGCAGCTACGAGTACGGTACGGTACTCGAGCAACGGCAGTCACGCCACCACCACCATCTCCATCAGCAAGTCTCTGGCTGGAATACCGTACCCTACCGCAGCGCAAATGGGGTTATGAAAATAATAATATGAATAATAATAACACTAATGAGAACAATTCCTCCACCATCAGTTCAGAAGATATTCCTACTTTAACAAGGTTAGTAAAACACTCGAGCATGTAGAAACAAGTAGAGTACGGCACTTGTACGATAAGATCCGAGCGAAGAAACCAACCCCCCCACCCAGGGACCAAAGAAATAATTCCAGGAACAAGAAACACGAGCAGTTAGATCTGCGGCTCTGCGGAAGCGGCTCCCATTTTTACTCGAGTACGGTATCATACTCGTATTTCATTTTTCTGACTTTCTCAGTTCCTTTCTCTCCCTCCCTCGGATCATTCCGAGACCCTTGGCAATTCAGGAGTCGAGAAAACCAAAACAGGCCAATACGGAATGCCTTATCTGCGATACCTACAAGTACACCCACGGTACCGTAACCCACCGATAGGGAGTGTGAGCATCAGTCCGTCAAACTCTGGCCCATTCGTCGAGATCGCTATCATAATATGCGTGTAATATTTTTTTTCGACCAATCTACGCTATATCTTGATGAAAGGGAAGAAAAGAAAAGAGAAGAAAAAAATTTGTCGAATTCTCTCTCGTCCGTGGTTAAGAGAGAATCCCGTTTTTCCATTTTCAGAATCCTTCATCCCTGGTTCTGACGGAGATATCTCTTTCCCACTCGAACTCTCGTCCTAAGTTACAGTGCTCGCGGGAATTCCTAACAGCACATTTCTGCAATGCCGGTAACTGCGGGAGTTTGTTTTTTTCCATTTGCCCCGCTCCCCCCCTCCCGGATGGATGGCTTACTTGGATTCAATACAAGGCCCTGAAAAGTGGTCCAATAATCCACTGGCGGGAGTTACAGTAATGTACCGGTAAAGGCGAGACGTGGAAGAAAGAGAGAAAGAAAGAGGAAAAGAAAAAGAAAAAACCTCAATCCAATCAACTTTCATTTCTAGGAAGGGGTAAGAAAAAAAAGCCCTCTCGAAGTGAAAATGTGACCAGGTATCTTCCTTATATGCTGTGAAAAGGAGGTGGATGGGAACAAGGTACCGGGATAGTAGGTGGAGGAGGAGGAGGGGTATGGTAGGAGAGCAAATGGATAGAGGGCGTGCTATGAGGTATTGCAGTACCGGTAATGGTGTGAGACGAGTTGATATCAGCAATTCTGCTCTACCCGGTAGGTACCGTGTGTGTAACAACCCTCTCATGACGTTGAAGTTGGTCCTAAGGATTACGATATCAACCGGAATCGTGCAGTACAGCACAGTACATTGCTTCTGCTTCTACGATACTTCATGCCCACCCCCCCCCTCCCCCGTCCACCTATGCACTGCAGAGCGCACAGTACCAAGGAATGGTAGCAGCTCGAGTCCTACCGGTATACCTATACGTAAGCTAGGGGGCGAAAGGAAGAATTCCAATCTCACCAACATACCGGTACTCTGCTATTTTTCCCTCATTTCACCCTTCACACCCCCCCCCTCTCCTACCTCTCTCTGCTCCACTATTCATGACCGGGGCAGGTTCTACATTGCCGGTTACTGCACAGCACTCGAGTATAGTACCAAGGCCAGAGCTCAGGTACGGTAGATTACTTTACATGAAGTCGACATAATCTCCCACCCGACAGGGTGTCCATGCATTCATAGCCCATGGCCACCGGCCGGTAATGCATGTGCTGTAGGAGTAAAATATTTCCGCGAGGGGAAAAGGAAGAAAAAGAGAAAATTATCCTAAACACAGCGAATGAGAAAGTGCCATGAAGGAAGGAAGAGGATACCACTTTCAACCCTTGGCAGCATTTCGTCTCATACCGGTGCTGCCCTAGTACCGTACATGCCATAATTCCCGACCAACACAATGGGCAGCTGGAACGCCTGGTAAGGGAGTGAGAGGAGAACTACAGTACAGCGTATGATACATGGCAGTAAACTCAGTATCCATTTCGCAAGTGTCGACACAACGCTGCGGCTTCTTCCTCTTCCTCTTCCTTTTGCAGTATTGAGATGTCGACTTATCTGCCATGCCGTTCGTCCAGTACCGGTACGGTACAGCAAGGTACAGCAGAGTAACTTCAACGAGTCGGGCGTGATTAGGAATGACGGGAATACTCGGACTTTTAAGAAGGAAAGACAAGGAAGAAATAATGGAGTGGAGAGTGCAGGCAAAATACCATACCGATAGACTGCCCTTTCATAGCATTTGATATTCTCGTTCGAACCGGGTGATTATCCCATTCCGTCACACCACCATCGCTGTACCACCGCCACCGCTAATTAGAGTACTTGCTGCAGACGCACACAAGTCGCCAAAGTATCATCCATAAATGAACTGTGGAAGCGGACGAGACGAGACGACCGAAGCACGGTAAGCACGGTAAGCACGTAGATACGGTGGGAAAACAAAGCTCAAGACTCAATAACTCCGAGGGAGGAATGAGTGGTATGACTGTTGGGGGGATTTTATTCCCTCACTCATTCTTGCTTGATTCTGGGTATCAATCATTAACTTTTGCTCGTGGTTTTTCCTATTATTGTTATTAACTTATTATTATTTTGGGGGAAGCACGTATCGCACGTACGTCGTTCAGGGATCGCTGCATACTCAATAGCGGTAGGTGGGTGCATATATTCGGGAGGAAGGTAGCATAGCAACACCGGGAAGAAAGAAAGGGTGGTATTTGAAGATGCGGCGAGTGTTACAATTCGACATACCATAGGACGCCCGCTTTGCTCCTGGTTTTCGGAAGTGGAAGCATTACTGAGGCCAATTAACTTTGCCCCCCCCCCAACTGTGCTCGAGTATGCGTGATAGCAGATGGATGAACGGATGGATGGATGGAAGGGAGGTGTATTGCCGGTACCGGTAATGCCAAACGATTGAGGTAATCGTCGTGTAATTTGTAAAAAGTGTACCATCATCATCGTGTCCCATCCACCTATCGGATCAAGAAAGGCGGGGGTGAACATTGGATTTCCTAGATAAGTAAAAGACCTACCTCACCCATCGCCTCAGAGTATGAGCAACTCGGAGCACCACCAAAACCACCGCAACCCGAACATAAACACAAACACAAGAAAGAAAGAAAGAAACAGTACCGATACTGGTAGCAATAGCACCGGGAATACTACCCACTTTCCCCATCCTATCCCGCCCCGCCCCGCGAAAAAGAAAAAAAAATACCACCATCCTCCTCCTCCCACAAATCTACTGAAGCGGGGTACGGGGCAGTACGAGTACGGTACAGGGAACCACGATACGGCTTGCCAAAGTACCTGCAAGTACTAGCCACAGTAATAGATTGACGTGATACTGCATGGAAGCGAGACCACGGGTGAGAAGAAGAAAGTCGGTTTTTCCTGTCTGGTTAACTTACTGCAGTGAGTGGGGTTGCCATTAGACTATATGGTGGTAGGGTTGGGTGCGAGTTAGATAGATTGTACGGGCAGCTTTGGGCAAACAAAGAAGGGGGGAGGGGGGGTAATTAATTGCTTTGCAGCTCACACCCCGCCTACCTGCCTACCTCTCTCTTCTTGTAACGAATGGAGGGGGGAATGGCGGGGGCGGCGATGTGGTAGTGGTGGCGGTGGGTAGTGGGACTGGTATCAACTGTCTACTCGGGTAGGTGTTGTTCTTCCGGAAATTCAATGTCGTTGGGGGATTGACATGGGAGACATGTACCTAGACGGCATCCTTACAAAGCACAGTACTAGTATGGCATTAACTTATATTTGTTCCTGCTGTACTCGAGTAGGCTAGATAGATAGATAGCTTACCGGTGCTTTCATTTACAAGCAAACTACAGTACTATTCCCACTCGAGTACATCAATTCGCAAGGCACGAATAACTATCATTCCACCAGTACAGCCACTCTACAGTAGACTACTGTACGAGTACCTCCACAGAACAAACCATCCACCCACCCACCTATCATAAACAAAACCATTGCATCAAACGCTTCACCTCAAACCCACCCCCGAATAAACCAGCCAACCCAGCCCTGCGACCCAGGTGCGGCGCCCAGAAAAAACATCCATTTATACTCATGAGCTGTAAACCCACCACCACCACCACCACCACCACCATCATCACCATCACCACCAATCAGCTAAACAAAAAAAAAAAAAGTTACCACCCAACTTCCAACAACTTCCACTTCGTCCCCCCCCCCTCGTACAAGTAATCCCCGTAGAACATCATTTATTTATTCATTCATCCACGACAACCCAACCCACACCACTGGAAGCATTCCCTAGGAGTTACGGTACTACCATAGTCTAAACCCGCGCGGACTTCACACCACTTGCATTACCAAAAGAAAAAGAAGGGGAAAAAGAAAAAAGAGAAAAAAGAAAAAAGAGAGAGACCCCACCATCCATCCATTACCGCACACCCGTTAAATTCCCACGAATCAAATCACCAGCGCAAAAAAGAGGAGAATGCAGCGACGGTTTACGAGTTAGTTAGAAAAGGAAAGAAAATGAAAAAGCAAACCGGAGACTACTGAGAACTAGGCGATCATATTAACCAATTAGGATATCTGCGAAGAAAGAAAAAAAAAACATAAGGAGGACGGGGCTTATCCTTCTCTCCTTCCTTGCTACCTACCTTCCTTCCTTCCTTCCTTATCATTATCACCATCGAGTACGATAGCGCAATCGCAAATTAAGTGTAGGAACGGGATTACAAGGAGGAAGGAGAGCGAAAGTGCGAGAGTGCTGTGTTAGCGGCGGGGGCGGGGCGGTGGTGATGGTGGTGGTGGGATTTCATAGGGTGGATATCATGTCAAAGTTCAAGGTTCTCTCTCTCCCATCCCTCCCTCCCTTTCATCTATCCCGCAGTTAGACCTCCCGCTCCATGCGGAAGGAAGGAGGGATGGTATGATAAAAAGGCCTGTATTGTTGTTGTGGTGGTCCTGATTAACCAATATAAATGATATCATATAGGTTGCAGATGACTGGTTGCTAACTTATGGGTTTTGGGAGGAGAGGGAGGGAAAGAAGGCGGACAGGTTGGATGCATAGATGGATGCGTCGTTATCAAATCGTGGAAGGCCAGGGTGGGAAGGGGGGGGGGGGCTAGGGCTGGACTAAAACCGGGATTCATACAAATCAGGAAAAAACTCAAACTATCATACCAACACGATAATGGTTAAGTTAGTAGTCCTACAAGTACCGGTATCATGCCTAGGAGATTTCGTCCTATCATACAGTTTGCGGGTTGACCTCAAATAATTGTTCCATGTGGTAATAGATAGATAGAAACACCCTCTACTTGAGTATGCACTGCATCAGTTGAGTTGCTAAACAACCATGCCCATTGTCAAGGCGTGAAGAATCGTGGTACAGTACCGGTAGTTTCGCAGTGACGGCACCAGTGCATGGAGTGCTGATCGTAATACTGTATTATAAAATAATAAAAATAAAATAAATATATAATAAAAACAGGGCAAAAAATGGTAAATTAAAGACAAGAAGATATTATAATTTTGATACAAGAAAGAGTTTAAGGTTAGCTCGGTTGTCATGTTTGTTTTTATTCTTGTTCTTTTGCAAATATCCTTTTTCTTTGCGCTTTGCTTTCCATTCATTCATTCATTCATTCAGATTGGTGGAAGGAGGGAAGGAAGAGGGGAATGAGGGAAGAAAAGAAAAGTTATGATGCATCCCGCAAAGAGATATTTGTTGACAAGAAGAAAAAAAACAAAAAGGCATTTTGTTAGCCGCAATCGACCGTAGAGTGATTATCCCACCAGCCAGGTTCCTCCCATCCCACCGGAGAAGAAGAGAAGGGAATGATGGAAAAAGAAAAACTATGTAGAAAATAGAAGTAAAAATGCCAAAATTCGCGCCGTCCCATTGTTTTCATGTCAGGCGCCCGAGATGTAGTATATGCCGATAAGACGCGCCCCGCCATAAAAAAGAGTTAACACCAAAATACATGAAGATTTGTTGATGGAATGGAGGCAAAAAGGATTTGTTGAGGTTAAGGGAAGAAGAACCACCTGACTTGTCCAAGTCGCCACTATTGTGAACCTATTCGTACTTTCAAACTAAACCAAAACCAAGGAAAGAAATATTTTCGGATAGAAGAGTAAGGAATGAAAGAACTCCCTACCGCTTTCCCCCTTAGTGGCAGTGCTTTTGGTAGAAGTAGAACAAGAGAGTGGAAATAAAGGAAAGAAAGTCAAAACTTTAATAAAGAATAAACAAGAAAGTGTAATGAGTAGTAGAACAATGCTCCAAAAAAAAAGGGAATGTGCCTGTAGATAGAGAAAAGAGGGAAATAGAAGCAAACAATGAGCCCACGCGCCGTATGAAAGTTAACAGAAAAAAACCAATAATATGCACAGCCGGTTATGTGGATTTTTTTTTTTGTGGATTTTATGAATTTTTTTTTCTTTTTCTTTCTTCCTTTCGATTAGTTTCCGTCCCCTGCTCACAACTGAATGTTGAAAAACTGTTGATGCGCCGTTACCGAAAATAAGCGACCGATTTTGTACAATTCGCCGAGGATCCGCCAATTGCCATGACCATCTTCCGGATCCTCCAGTTGGAGCGATCCTAGTCACCGTTTGTGGGGTGGAGGAGGAGACCCGGCCTCGTCCTCAGATTTGTAGTCTCCGAATTCCTCGAATACTGGGAAGCTAATGTAACCACCTGTTGTAAAGAAGAATTAGCCAGAAGGAACGGATTAAATAAAGGGGGGTAACTTGTTCGCGTCGCTACAATTTTTGCTGGGGTAGAGCGAGCGGGCGAGCAAGCATGTGAATTGGGGAGCGAGTGACGTACCGTCGGGGCTCTCAGGCAAACCCTTCTGCATCGAGCCGAACGGGAAATGGCAACCATCCCCAGGGGGCGTCGATAGTGGTGTCGACGAGGCAGAGCTCGAATTCGACATTGCCATTCTTGGAGATGATGGCGTAGTTCCTGTCTGCGGTTGAGGAGCTGCAACTTTTGCGAGTAATGTTGTCGCTGTCTGTGAAGGCGAAGTGCACCGATGCCTCTCACTCTGCACGGTCGATGACCCAGTTACGCCGCTGACCGAAGGAGGGGTTACCGAAGGAGGAGTGAGTGGGGAACGCCTCGAGCGTGAAGATTCGCGAGGATCTGGTAGTGAAAGGAGCATTCTTGCTGCTTTGGATGGGTAGGAAGCGAGTTTGCTGTAAGGGCTCGTTGAACGAGAAGTGTTGTCGTCCGAGGAACGTCTTCTCTTGTTTGAAGCCAGTGTGCGGATAGCTTCGAGTTACAATGGAACCGGATACTCGGAAGGCTGGATAGGGCTTTTCGTGTATCGATATCGAGCTCGCTCTGTCTCTATTTTATCTTAGACAGGATTTTATAAAGGGTTGGTGGGAGCGGTCTAAGTTTTTGGCGATGAGAAACACGGACGGCCCCGAAGATCGTCTGAATGTATGGTATTTGTTGCGCAGAAGCTGGATGGAGAGCTGCTGATATGGAGATGGGTGGAAGATGCTGAGGGATTTTATTGAAATCCAGAAAGGCGAGAGTGTGATGGATGGGGAATATTTTGTGGGACAAGAGTAGAGTTGGGTGGTGGGTGAAGTGAGTATTAATATTTTTGTGGCCGAGCAAAAAAGTAGCGGAAGCGGCGTACGGGGGCGTGTCAGCGCTGGGTTAGAAAGAAAGGGTCAACAGGTTTGTTTAATCTAGGGAGAGAAGATGACGGAGACGAGATGGTCAATTTTCTTTGGAGGGGGGGGGGGTCTGGTGTGGGCGGTGGGAAGCAGATACCAGTATGGTAGCTAAATATTGTAGTGGTGGGTTGACACGAAAAGCTGGTAAAGGGAGAGAGAGAGCTTGGTTGTTGCTTGACGCTGTTTGGCCGCTTTTGCTTGCTTTGCCAGCTTGCTTTTGACCTTGCTTGTGCTTTGCTTCTCGAGATACCGGTACTCGCTTCACCTGCTTAAGCGGCGCGGAGAAGGAATAGCGAAAAAAGGCAGGATATGGGAAGCAGCGGCAGGAAATCTATGTTCCTCTTGTAACCTTTCTCTATCTATGTATCATGTACGGTAGGAGGCACGAGGACTCTTCTTTTTTTTTCCTTCTTCCCTTTCAGTCTGCTTCGTCAGGACAGGTCAAATATCCAAGACCAAACGACGATGATGAGTGGGCAGACGGCGGCTGTTCTTGCGAGCTGGCTGTGAGAATGAGAAAGGAAAGAAAAGAAAAAGTGAGAGAGAGAGAGAGAGAGACGAGTACACTCAGACAAATAGAGAAAACTAATTGGCTGAAGGATTAAAAAAAGGTATAAACGGACAGGCAGGATAGAGGAACAAGATTGACGCAGGGCAGAGCAGTAAGAAGCCCCAGGGTGAAATGAAGAGACACACTGCTTGGTGATACTATGGGTGCGGAGACACAGGAAGGGACACAAAAGTCAAAGTGTGTGCGTGTGTGTGAACAGGCCACTGTAAAACGGTGCGGAAACAGCGGAGCACGAGTACTTGAGAATCTCTCTCTCTTTTTATTTGAAGTGGAAGTACCGGTACTTGTACACGAGAAGCTGGATCTTGCCATCTTTCTCCTCTTTTCTTTTTTCATATCCTGCTACTCTTCATGCCTCAGAATGGATTGAGGAAAAGAAAAAAGGAAGAAGAAAAAAAAAAAAAAAGCTCCATGTGCATCGTGTCGAACAGAGCGAACGAGGGCCAGTTCGTCGTTCGTCGATTTTGGCAGTCTTCCAATCCGGCCTGCTATGCTTGCTCTCGCCCAATGCTGGTCGGTTACTGGCTTGCTGTAGTCTGGCTCCGTGAGTACGGTCAAGCCCACCCACCACCACCACCCCAGTTCCATGTCCCGAGTTTCCCCCATCCATACTTCGTACTGTACCGACCTCCCCCCCCATGTCCTGTCTGTCTGTCTGTCCATGCTTTGCTGGTGTTGCCGACCTATTCCTTCCTGCCCCTTGCCCTCTGTGGAGAAAGAGCCCCGAGGGGCGGAGGGGAAAGAGGATCGGATTGGCGTGCCCCGACCTGTTCGCTTCAGGAATAGCTCGTTCACCCCTTGACCCTCTCTGGGGCAAATCCTTGGGAGTCTACGAGTAGTTCTGAGTGAAAAAAAAAAAAAAAACTTTCCCTTCCCCCAATTCATTTCCTGATGCCCACCATCTCGAGTTGAGGATACCGACTCGAGAAACTCAGGAGATAGACTATCGGATCGCATCACCTCTTGGAAACTAAGGGAAGGGAAAGAAAAAACAAATAACGAAGGCTCAAAACTCAAAATAATCACTCATGAATGGATCAATAGGAATTAACCCAAGTCAATTGCAATCCGTTGATCCACGCTAAATGAATGAAGGATAACGGTTGAACGCGGCTCGATACCACCAGCACATAGAGGGGTGCTCGTGCTGAGATGATCATATACTCGAGCAGTCTAGAGGGTACTCGTACTCGTACTCGTAGTCTACTGTGGGAGAAGGAGAGATGGATGCGAAGAGCATTCGAGCACTGTAACCCCTTGCCACTGGCCGGCCACCTTTGCTCTGCCTACACAAGGCCACTGCACCGGTATGATGGATACTTGGTACACTCCGTCCTTGTACCGGTACGGTGCTCGAGTACGAGTATCGGTATCCCTAACACCCCCTTGACCCAAGGAGGAGTATCTTTATTTTAAAAATTCATACCTGACCCATTATCTCATTGTGTTACTCCCTTTTCGATCTCGACTCGCCCACAGAAGAGGATTTACTACCTCCCTAACAGGAAGTGGGGGGCCGAGACCGACGCCCTTGCCAAGAGCGAGGCCCAGACCGTACTGTATGTAAGTTAAACGCTCCGAGATAGGAACAAGACAAGGAATAGCTTAAAAAAAGAAACACCTCTTTCTATCCCCCCCCCATAAGACAAATAACACAGCCCGTACCTTCCTGGCCCTCCTGTGCCATAAAGGTGGCAGAAATGTTTTTCCAGGCCTCACGATGATTGACGCCGTCCACCGGTGGCCCGACGGGCAGCATAAATCTACTGTAGCCTACTTCACACACACCAGACATATAAACGAATAATGAGGAGAACGGTGCCCGGTACGTACGAGTACTTTGTTCAAACTTGTATACTTGAGTACTCATCATACTAGTACCAGTACCCATACTCGAGTACTCTCAAGTCGAGAGGAAGGAAAAGGAAAAGCGGGGCCAAAACGGTTACTCTGCGGCTTTCTACTTTGTTCAGCCGCCTGACGTTTCCTCTTGTAAAAAATAAAAAAAAGAATGAAACCTTCCCCCCCTCTCCCTCTCCATGCAACCCTTTTCTTTCTAGTTGTCTGCATGTTTTGCTGTTCGTTCCGCGTGCTTGGTCCGTCGAAAGCTCAAATAAAGCGAATGGTGAAGGAGGAAGGGGGTCAAGAGCACGAGGGGTGAGTTTGTTTATACACATTAACTAAACCATACCAGGTATAGTACCCCTCATTTTCCTTCCTCTTCCCTACAGAAGGGAAATCTAATTCCCAAACTGTCAATTGCTATCGTGAGAAAAGGAAAGAAAGGTTACTTGCACTCGTAGGGAGATGAAGTAGTCCACGAGTACGAGTACAACGCATCTGTCATGCAACGAAAGTATCTATCCTGTTTGTTCCTGTTATCCATCGCACAGCATCTTTTGGCGGACCAATTGAGATTGAACAAACCTCTCGTAATAGCCCGCGGGTTGAGGAGAGGAGAGAGAGAAAGCGTTAACTTTTTATTCGTTCGTGTCAATCCCTTTTCCATCCATCCATTCCATTGCAGTTCATCCAGTTCACTGATAATTTTTATTTTCTGACCCGTCCATCTTCGCGCCACCAACCCATCCATCCATCAACCCCCCCCTGGCAGAACGAAGGACCGATGCACAAGTCTCCAGAGTTCAAAAAAGTCCAAAGAAGTTTGTGGAGGGGAAGGTCTCGAGAAAAGTGTGTGTGTGAGGTACTCGTATTTCCGACATGGTCGCGTTCAATTTACTCGAGTACGGTACAAAATGGCAAGAGGAGGGAAAAATAATTTCTTTCCCACCTTGATACCGGTATTCACTCACTCACGGACAATAAAACCACCAAGCCAGACTAACCATACTGGTACTAGTACTCGTACTTTGACTCGACAACTACGAGTACCAACCGGTATGATGAAGACTCGCTGTGACACTGACTCACTGGGTCACAACGTTATTGGCACCCCCCAACCCTCCAGCGAACCGCTGGAAGGGAGACCGAAAACCAGCCCCATGCCCAACGTAACACAAAACCGTCTTGTCCCTCCAGCTCCGCTTTGGCGGGTGGGAAGGGAAGGGAAGGAGCGGTGGTTACACGTGGATCTGGCGGAAGGAGGGGAAAGGGGGACAACCTTTTGACAGCAAAAGACCGTTCACACCAGAAACAATATTCGAGTATTAGTCTATGGAACCAACTTTTCCTTCCGGTAGGTACAAATAACATCTACCAGAGTACCCAGCCAGCATGATAGCCCAGAGAAACAGATACAACGTCAGCATGGCAGGTAGGTACGATAGGCCCGACAATCAAGAGAGGAGAAGTATGATACGGAGAAAGTGTTGACTCCAGCACTTCCTTCCTTCCTCCCTTCCCTTCCCATATATAATCCAATCAATATAAAAATCAACTCACTCATACTCGAGTATAGTATCAGCCTTAACTCATTCGGACAGCAACTGATTCGGACAGCATGCGAAGGGAGGGGAAGAACCGCCTATAACCCTGCTGGGATGAGGTGAGCCCCACGTCAGGTACGGTTCGAAGTATGCTTTGCGCGGTGTTGGATTCCATTCATCACCCGGTCGAACAGGGGGGTATTTTTTTCACAGTGAAAATTTGGCACTTTTTAACTCTGCTCCTTCCTGCCTTTCCTTGCAAAAATATCCAGGGGCGCACGGTACAATATATATAGATATATACTTGCGCAGTGGGGGGATGAATATGATACTACAAGTACTCCCGAACATGACTCAACCGAACAATACCCGCGTACTCTATGCACACACTCGATAAATATATGACTTTTTTGATGAAAATTTCCGTCTTGACCGATTTACTGATTGATAATTGCTTCAATACCGCAGACCAAGGTGAAGCGAAGAAAACCCTTGCTTTGTTTCCACCCGAGTTTCTTGTACTCTAACCAGCCAACCAGCCAAACAAGATAAGACAAAGACAAAAGACAAGTATCAGGCACACCCCCCCCCACCCCTACCATTCAAACAGACACTACATACACCACCCTACACATCATAACCCATGCAATGCTCATAACCTTTACTGTACCACGGTACTCCACATACCGGCAGGCAATTCACAACGACCATAAACCGCCACACACCGGGGAAGAAACGGACGTCGTGATGACGTTATGTAATACCGGCAAGTATATACCAGCTTTCTTTTCTTTCTCTCACGGGCACCGTACGAGTAGACCACGGCATGATGATGATGTTCAAGTCGAGCAGGTATTGAACATTCCAATCGCCGGAGGAGCAAGGAAGGAAGGAAGGAAACAAGGGACGAACGGCAAACTCCCTGCGTTTAAGTTGGCTATTATGGACTACGGTACCGTAGTGTTCTTCTATCTCTCTATGATACGATACCTTGCCGTATCGTGCCGGCACGCTACGGATAACTCGTGATTTCTACTCGTAGAGGTCTCTAAAAAAAGAAGGGAAAAGGAAAGATAAAAAAAATAAAAAAAAGGAATGATGATATACAAGTATGATACTGTACTCGTACTGTACTGTATACCGACTGGATAAAAACATCATAATATTATCATAACTCGCGGTGCAGGTTTTGGAACTTGCGATACGGCGGTAGGAATTGCTGAGCGGCGCGGTGAGTACAATACATGTGCTATAATGCAACCGTCTTACTCCTAGAATGTCCTTCGGAAGGGAGGCCAATGATTTTTTTCATTTCAAGATCCACCTTCATCAGGCTAAGTTAAGAGTTACTGTGTTATTATTATTATTATTATTATAATTATGATACTACCGGTGTTATTCCATGCCAAGTTACAACGCGGTGAGTTTGTGATTCAAAGTGCACGATCGCAACTACTTTTGATCCTGTTTTTGTTTTTTACACTAGACAAAAAATCTTTCACTGAATTGCGGAATCAGGAAAGAGTAACCTCTCATTCATGGAGTGGCGATGCTAATCATGCTAATCGAACTGAGAAGGTATCCAACAGTGACCAAGCAAAGCGCGCAACATACCGGTACTCGAGTACAGCGTGCGCCCAAGATGCCTTCGTCACAACCGCAACAGCAGCAGCAAGACCATCATAATAATGATAAAAAGAAAAAAGGAACAAAAAGAGAGGGGAAAAAAAAGGAAAAGGGGGAAAAAAAGAATGTGTGTGAGAACGGGACCTTTCCCCAACCTACCACGGAAAAACACCTACGTATCGACATATTCCATCAAAATCGAGAATACCATGAGCCGTGAACCGAGATGCGGGAGAAGAATAAATCGAATTTGGAGCGGGAGGGACTTTATGCAAATGCGGAAACCGAAGTGAAAAAACAATGGGGAAAAACAATGGGGAAAAAAAAAAATCTGGAGTACCAGGTTACAGCAAGATCCGCCTTACATACGACGTCACACCGGGAATTAAGAAACCACGGGGATTTGGCGGGGCATGCGCTCCAGAGAAAAATTGAAAGAAACTGCGAGCCCTTTTGAACAGTCAGCCAGTGCCAGCAAAAGGTACTTGGGAATCCCAAGATCGTGGAAATGCTAAGGGATCGGAGGGGAAAAAAACCCCTACCCGCTATGTACTCCAAGAGGGCCACATATGTATGTAAGCCTTCCTAGTGATCCACGTCGTCTGTTGTGAGTACTGTTAGTAAACGGCCTCTTGACCTTTATGAAGAGAATTCCTTCTCATTTGTTACTTACCCCACGCACGTCCTTGGACTGCGCTGAGCTCCTCCATTGTCATAACCTTACCAGTGGTAAAGTACCTACATCAGTCCGTCAGCTTCTGCTTTTGACAATAGTCACGCGAGCTGCGTTGAGGAACGTGGTATTTGGGGAAATGCGCTTCGGCTCACTCACCCAGCATGAATTTTCGCATCGATCTCGACCCTCGAGTCCTCCGGAATCATCTCATCCGGAATCGGTATCCTCTCATGAATAGGAATTCCCTGACCTACAATTGCATCGTACTTCATGCTACAGCGGAAATCGGTCAGACCTCGAACGGCGCACGGCCGCTAAGAACAGAAATGCGGGGGCAAGCGACGGGCAGTATCAGGCCAAAACTTACTTGGACATGGAAAGCATTCTGTCGATCTTCGTAATACCTAGCCAATGGAGTACCTGGCATTGGAATCGGTCAGATTTAACACATTCGGGTGGAAAAAACGATCGTGCGATGGGAGACAGGAGAAGGGGTGGAGGGTCTGGACAACTTACATCGGGCATGAGGGCTTGGAACCTCATATCCTGGGTGAAGATCAATTAGTACAAGAATGCAGTCGGGCGACCCGCTTCTCTTCACAATGGCCATTGGAGTACCTTTACGCCGGCAATGTTCTGTCAAGTTTGTTAGCTAAAGTCAAGCCGGGGACGCAAAAAACGCATGAGAAAGGCGCACCTCAGTCCTAATTAGTAGCGGATTTGTTAGCGTTGGCCACCACGAGAGGCAAAAGGACACAGATGGATCTGGAACGTGTCGGGCAACGATAACTCACCTCTTGAAGTATTCGCTGGCTCGGTCGATTCCGCGTTTGCCTATGTTGCACCTGTGAGCTTAACTGCCGCTTCCCTCGGAAGAGCGGGCTCAAAAGCGATGTCACTTACGAGCGTTGTACACGAGGTACTATTGGAGGCACGTTAGCGGAAACGACTAGCTGTCGTGCTTGGATCTCGATTCTCATACCTTGGTAACCTCTCCAAGGGCTCTACCTTCCTTTCTGAAGTAGACCACAACACCACTGCCGCCTTTCTGCGCTTCCTTTACTGCTTCTTCGATCCCGAAGATGAGGTAAGGGCGACAAGTGCAGATATCGGAGCCGAACACATCCGATCCATTGCACTCATCATGGACACGAAGGGCCAGCTTAACGTTGGGGTCGGACATCTTGGCGGGGTCACCGAAGCAGTAAACAGTCAGACCACCAATTGGAGGTAGGAAGAGCTTGATGTCGTTGCGGGTGATAAGTTCTGGGAAGGAGCCACCGGTGTTCTCAAAGAGAGAACGACGGAGAGTGCCCTCATCTGATCACGAAGAAAGTCAATGCTGTCAGCCGACGATAAATTTACGACCGGAAGTTGAGAAACGTTGGACACGGAAACAAGCTCCACCGACATATACTGCATTCAGCGTGACCCCAGCGGATGTTCGTCCCGAAAATGTCAAGTTTAAGACCGGTGAGGCCAAACAAGACGAACAGGGGAATGAAGGGCGCGGTAGCGGTAGGACATGGGATAACAATTGTTCAACATACCAATTCCAAATCTCTCTGCTACACCGGGAAGATACCAGACGGGCTCGACGGCAAATTTAGTAACAGCTAGTTCACCACACTCGTTCAAGCAGATCCTTCCGTCAACCTTGAGACGACCAGCCTTTACGCTACTTTCGAGTTCGGGAAGTTTCATGTGAGCTTTTGTGATGGCAATAGTGGGACGAATCTCGACATTCTCCTTGTTTATGTAATCATTGTACAACCAAGGGGCCAAATGACCCAAGGGATCCATGGCAACGATCTTCTTGGGGTCGGACCATTGAGGGAAGGGGCCAATGGTTGTGGCAGGCTCAGTGTTAGTGAAATCGGGCTTGTGATCAACCTTGAGGTCTTGAATTGCGACGGCAAGAGCGTGGTAGATACTATAGGAACCACCATGGGCGCCAATTGCTATTTGAGCAGAAGGTTAGAGAATTGGTATGGGTAACACAGAATATAAAAAGGGCCCGCGTGGCCAGAAGCAGAGGTAGTCGGTGGGAACAATAGAGAATAAACGAGCATATAAAGATTGGGTGAGGGAAAGGGAGAAAATTGAGATCATAGACTAGAATAAAAAGTTTCAAGACCTCTTGAGAGCAATCTCTCTCCCGTATAGCAAAGCAAGACGGTAAAGGACTCACCATTTCTACGCCTGACAGTAGAAGCACCTCTCGAAACAACAACCGGCCCACGCTTAGTAGTATCCTTCTCCCCCCAATTCATAATAATGGGATCGATTCCGCTCTGTCCGGGATAGGTAGTAAGGATGATCCTAGAGGTAACGTTCGGCTTTCTCGCAACGGTCGGGATAACATCATTAGTGGGGGAAGCGGGAGGTTCCGTAGCCTCGGCGGCGGCTCCTCCAGTAGCAGTGGCGGCGGTAGTAACAGCAGCAGTAGTAGTGGTGATGATGGTGGCGGGCTTCTCTCTATCCTCCCCTTCTTTAACGGCGGCGGCGTCGTCCTTGAGCTTCTTGACGTCGGCGAGGGCGTTGACGCGGCCGTTGATAGCGTCCACGGATGCTGTGAGGATCTTGTTGTCCCGCTGGAGCTGTGTTACGGCTGACAGGATCTGGTTTAGGAGTGAATCCGCCATATTTTTTTTTGGGGGGGGGAGGTTTTGTTGTTGCAATGTGTGTGGTCGTGGTCGTGTGCAGTGGTGGTGGTGGTGGTGCGGAAGGGAGATAGAGTTGGGTATAATTGACTGGTTGATTCTTTGATATATGGAGGGGAGGGTAGCTTTGCTGCCGGAAGTGTTGTATATAATAGGCCAAAGTAGGGATATGGGTGGAGGGGGTGAGGGTTATAGGGGTGAAGGGTGCCTGATTATCTCACTAGAGATAAAGAAGATGGGTGGAGGAAGGGGGGAGGAAGGGGGAAGGAGGAGGAGCTGGATTGAAAGAGGGAGAGAGAGAGGGAGAGGGAGAGAGATGTATGATAGCTTAAACATCTACTCTTGCACGGATGAACAAAGGAAGGGCGGGTCAAGTCCTGTGTATTTCCCGCTTGCCGTGCCATAAGATACTTACACACACAGTGCTCGCACTGCTAACTTCCCGCTCTTCCATCCGGTCACGAGCAGATGTGTTGTCTGGATTGCTTTGCTTGACTGATGGACAAGATTTTCTCTCTTTTTGGGAGGGGTGTCTAGCATAAAGCCGTACTGGTACAATACCGGCATTTTGCGGTAGATACCTATCATACCCAACTTTCGCTGTGACGCCTGAAGATAGTACCTGCTCCTGGTGTACGGTGGTGCCTAACCTGCCCACAGCACCAATTTGATACCCGCAAGAAGCTTATCGGCGAACCACAGTAACACACCTTCACTGTTTGCTACACTAAGTTAGCCCAAGCGATCACGTGAGCCTCAACCCCTGTCCCTCACTTTATGATTCTATTTTTCCTCCTTTCTGCGAGTATGATACCAGTACAGTATCCTTATGCGTGATAAAAGTGTTGGTCTTTTTCTCTCTTCTTTGCCACTTTTCATGATCCGTGACAATCATAGAGGGCCTAGGTCTAAGCCACATCACATCACGCTTTCCCTTCCGATTGGATAGGTTTAGGCAGCAGTTTGTTGCCTCGAAACCCTCACCACCACCATCACCAAGGTGAAGGACCCTTCTCTTCCACACACACACACAACTTCACTCTTCTATAACACCCCACCGACAACCATCACCATCAACGACGACAACAACCACATCACAACCAACAGCCCCAATTTTTACAAGTAACCAACATGGTACCCCATCCTTCGCCCCATTCATCCCACACAAGCTAACCATCTCCATCAACAACAGGGCAAACGCAAGAAGTCGTCCCGCAAGCCTACGGGCCCAAAAAAAGTATGTCGCCCTACGCCATGCATAACTAACCCCCCTCCCCTCCCCCCTCCTACTAATGAGATGACGACCCCCAGAATGAACCCCTCGCAACCACTTTTTCGTGCCTTTTCTGCAATCACGAAAAATCCGTTACCTGCGTGCTCGACAAAAAGGCCGGCGTTGGCAGCTTGTCTTGCAAAGTCTGCGGACAGAGGTTCCAGGCGAACATTAACTGTATGTCACCATTTCTTACCTCTCTACCCTTCTACCTACTCCTTGCGGTTTGGTTTGGTTTGGTACATGCACCCCTCGGCATCCTCGGCGTTGTCTCGCGGTGCGGCCGCCATCGCCGGGGATGGATAACGGATGGACGCCGGCGCTTCCCAGATCTCGGAGAGAACAGATAAACATTAACGTATTGGGATTGGGCGGGATAGATTTGTCGGCTGCAATAGACGTGTATAGCGAATGGGTCGACGCCTGCGATGAAATTGCGAATCCGAAGGAGAAGGCTCCCGGACGAGTTAGCGGCAGCAGTGGAACTGTGGGAAGAAGCGGCGGAGGGGGGGGAGATGGAGGGGCCGGGAGCAAGACCCAGCACAATCGCGATAAGTTTGATGACCTAGATGATGACGACGACGACGACATTGGTGGTGGGTATGGCGGGAGGGCTCAGGCGATCGTTGATGATGATGAGGAGGACTTTTAGAAGGTGCTGCGGCACTATAGCCACGGGATCACTTGCGGAATGATGGATGAATGGATGGGATTTAAGTGGGTCCACGATGAGGTTGCTGTTATACTAGCCTTTCCTCTCCGTCTTTCTCTTTTCTTTTTTCTACTCTTTCTTTTCTTTTGCGAACGCGCTGGGCTGCACTCTTGATTTCTTGTATAAAAAAGGGTTGGGTTTCTGTTTCATTTTACTTTTTTTTTTTTTGCTCTTACTTTTCTTTACGGGTTCTATTACTAGTTGGTAATTGGATGGATGGGTGGATGGAATTTTTTTCTTCTTCCCCCTCTATATTACGAGAGGCACATGTGACAATTGGACCACTGATGATGTGGAGGACTGGTTTTTCATGCTACGAACAAGTGCCGATTACTTACAATCGGTTTTGCACAAACTTCCCTCCTCCATTTGACCAACCAGACGGTGGGCCTATGCATGGGCCTAAAACAAAGGCCAACCCAACATTACATTTTCAACGCCAGAGACGATAAGGACAGCAAAACGTCTAAATGCAATAGAATCTATCACCGAAATCTCCCAATCCCGGAATGATATAACTGATCCCACCAGTTTGTTAGCATACTAGCATAGTCCAGATATATGTCAATGAGGGGGGGGGGATAAAAGGAACACACTTCTTCTCATCAAGCCCCTGATCCACAAACGCTGTCACAATCCTTAGTAGAGGGAACCTCTCGGCAAAGCTCCTGATACCTTCAGGGCTAGCAATCAAGTTGAGGAACAAAATCCTCTCCTCAGGCACACCCCTAGAGATGAGCACCTCGACAGCCATAGTCGCCGACCCGCCAGTAGCAAACATGGGATCGAGCAGAAGACAGTACCTCTGGGCGATGTCCTCGGGCAGCTTGTCGTAGAAGAGGCGCGGCTTACTAGTCTCCTCGTCACGCTGGATGAGTATCTTCCCGATACGCACAGAGCGGCAGCAATCGCGGAGCCCCTGCTCCATGGCCTCGCCAGCGCGCATGATCGACACGCCACAGATCTTGCCTTCGAATTTCACGCCGGAGTAGGTGTGCCCGATTGGCGTGGTGACGGAGGAGGAGATCACGGGGAGGTGATTCAAGCCCTCTTCCACTAGCAAGCGGATTATTCTGTTGGAGTAGAAAATGAAGTCCCCACGTACGGTGGACTTGTCGCGGATCATCCTGTTTTAGGTAGAAGTTTCTAGGTTAGCTTAGGCTTAGCTTAGCTAGAAGGAGGGCGGGTATGGGCATCGTATGAATGAATGAATGAAAGGTGGAGGTGGGGGGGGGGGGTACGTCAAGAGAGCGATCAATTGCGGGGTCTGCGGAAGGATATGGACATTGCTATGTTTGATAGGCTTCGAGACACTAGAATTGCAGGAATTAGCTAACTGTCTACTACTTGCAAACATTCATCCCGCCTAGCCTAATAGGTAGGTGATGAGAGGGGGTGGGGAGGATAGTATCATACGTAGCATGCGGCTTCTCCTCCTCCTCCTTATACTTTGGCCCAATGGGTGCAGCAGGGGCTTCGGGTACAGTCGACGACATCTCGCTTTATTTATTTTGTCTGTCTCTTTGTCTTCACCCTTTCCTTGTTCTTCCTTTCCCTAGCAAACTAGCCGAGTCGCAAATACCGGTAAGGGGAAGGCGATGGAGAAAAGGGAGGGGGGGGGAAGATGAAGAAGGAGGAGGAAAGAGTAGAAGAGGTACCGGTATTATGATACTTCACCTTATGCGAGCAGCAGCTAAGGAAGGAAGGGGGAAAGTGGGACTTTTTTCCCCGCAACCATTTTGGTTAAGCTATCGTAGATAAGAGTGCCCTTCAGGGTCCTGGTCTCACCTCACTTACTTAACCTTAAACGTCCGAGGCACGTGTGGCGCCCCCTTACATCTATCAGCTATATTGGCACAGTCAGCTGAAGTGAGAGGGGAAGAGAGAGAGACAAGTCACACGTACTATTGGTGTGCTGGAATGCCAGTGGCGTCGTAAGGGTACCGTACACACCCCGCCACGGGCGGCAAGGGAGAACACCCATCTCCTCCTGGTAGTAAGTATCATACGATGGGGAAAGTATCGATTATCGTAGGGAGTTCTTGTGCATTTATGATACAAGATGGAGTACAGTACTGTACGAGTACTAGTACAAGTTGCACTACCATAGTCTACTAGACTCAAGTACATGTACTACCGGTACTTCTACTGTCTAGGACCTATGCCTAGTCGGGGGGGACCCGGGTCTACTCTAAAAGCTACGAGTGACAAACTACTGTAAGATATTGTGCCTAACTAACCAATTTGTATGGAGGAAAGGGGGATCAGCCCGATCACAGAATCCTCTCACACATACCTACCTCTTGGCCCAATATCCTGCGGTGCGGTAGAGCGCCAGTACCGGTAACTTACCGGCACTGCATTTCTATCTAAATCTACCAAACCCAAGGTACAGTACTCGTACTCACTTTATCATACCTGTATTATAGGAGCCAAACAAACCCCTCTTTCCTCTCCTTTACCCTAGCCTACCCTTCCACAATTCCGATTACCATGCAGTAAACACCGCCATCGACATCTACTCGTAGAGCAACAGTAACACACACCTATTCCTCGAGCGCGCATGGGAGATACCGTATGGCATTGTTCGATTGCCTAAGGCCTAGTCTAGAGCGCGCGCCCGAAAGTACGAGTATGATATGACAGTTCTGCAGGTGGGGGGCGAAGACGAAAAAGGAAGGGTCCAGGCCCCCCCCTCCTCGTTCATTCATTCAATGGATACCGTATATCACAATGTCGCCAAACAAACATGTCAGAATAGGATGGGTTGAATCTATCATAACTTGTAATACGATACGGCACGACCGCGTCGATCCCAAATCTCCGGAGATATAGTTAGTAAGTACTAGGGAAGAATCTGATAATAAAAATGTCCAAGCTTGAGTATCCGTCACAATATAACTATAGTACGGTACATACCGATAGGACGAACCATCACCATCGGACCCATCGAAGCAAATTTTGAAATGTCATAGAGTTAACGAACTGCTCGAGTATGCACTGTACTGGTACAGTTGTGTATTCACCTGTTTTCCGGGCGAGCATAAAAAAGTCCATCATGCACCATATCCATCCATCCATCCATCCATCCTAAGGGGAAATCCCGCTCACACAAACGAGAAACGACCATGGAGAGAAATAGAACCCTTCCGCCCACCCACCAGACCAAACAAAACAAACAATACAAAAAAAAAAAAGAGATGAAACTAAAAATGGCAATCAGCTCCACAACACACAGCCCAAATGTAAACCCCACCCACCACACTCCGCATCTCCGCTTTTCCCATCCCAACCCATCCATCCATCCATCCATCCATCCATCCATTCCAAAAAACCCAATCTGCAATTAAGTTGTTATGCTCGAGTAAGAAAGAAAAAAGAAAGAAAAGAAAAAAGAAAAAGAAAAAAAGTCCCGAAAACCCAATCCACCGGTCCAACCCAATTAGTCACTTGCGCACAAAAACTCACTCGCACTGATGGGTTCCGATCGTCGGCGATCGGAATCGCGCTGGACGCGGGCGGATTCGAAAACCCCGCCCTTCTTCCTTTCCTTTCTCCCTCCCTTGTGATTGGGGAGGAAGCTTCAGGTGTTTTGCTTATGGTAGACTACTTGTATCACGAATGAATGAGCGATCGGGAGGTTGGGGTGGAGTACAGGTTTGAAAATTTGCAGGACAGACCAGACCGATGGCTTTGGGCCAAGCGCAAGTATGGAATACATATCGTGCCGGTACTTGTACGGGTCACACAGTGCGTATGATATTAGGGGAGGGCTCGCATGGCCGGATATCCAGATATGATGGCTAGGAAGACTTGCAGCCGCCATCTCCGCGAGGGTAGCGCATCATCGCGGATACGCTATTTCTGCGATCCGGTATCGGATGATTGGTATTACCCGCGATTCCCTGTGCGATGGATGGATGTGATGGGGGCTGTTTGGGGTGTACTGTACTTGTACTACGGGTACTATAGTGATTTGAGGGGCACGGTGCACTACCGGTATTGTCCCGCCGATTGGGCTTGTCGTGGTCGCGTGCTATCTTCAATATAATTTATTTACCCTTGTATCGATGAAATTGACTCGTGATAAGGAGGCGATTGGGGCATAGGGGTGAATATGTGGGATATTCTGAACAAGATCTTGTTCAGACTGCGGGTTTGTCGGTGGGTTCAAGCGTTCCCATCAGATAGATAGCTGTATGTCAATTGCCACATGAACCACGTTGCGCACGACACTACGAGTATCAGCAGTCTGCCCGTTTATTCCTTTCACTTCACTTTTCACCGTGAAATCGTTTCATTGGAACAAGTTAGAATTCGAAAAGAAAGCGAAATACACCTATAACTACCCAAACACTGCCCTGTGATGGCTAGTATGCCATTATTGCAATAGCCCTTAATGGCTTTACAAGCCGTCACCTTCAACCAGACCAGCCATGCGGCCAACAATCTCTTGGCGATACTATCGTGTGCAGCGGGGGAAAAAGGTAAACTTCGATGATATTGATCTGAGAAAAAACGACGCCTATCTCAACTACCACCACATCGGTGGGAGACAAATCTAAATAGAAAAAACAAAGGAAATTCTCCTCATCACCACATGTGTCTCTCCCCCTTTCCGCAACTCTCCACCGAAACACCACCTGATGCTTTCCATCTATCAATCTCATTTTCAATCTCTCGTTTCCTTCCACTTGCTTCTGCGCATCCTTCCGAACAACATCTATCAATGTTTTCGGTGATCTTCCATCACATGCGCCAGCACTTATCCTTCCACCTGGCTTCAATCATTGACGCAATCTGGAACCATGAGAGTCTGTCTGAATTAGGCAGGATTTGCATGCGTTGCAAGCCGAGAATGTAGACCTTGTTTTGAAAATTCTCATTTTCATAGCCTGACTAACAATGCAAGACACATCTGATCCTGCTGAAACCGAGGTATTGTGAAGTACATACCAGGGCCTGTCACCTGAAACTGATATAGAATCAATTGAAGTCGACATGGTGTTGTTGTTGCATTGTTGCAAAAACGGCCACTTTTGGTATTTGAGGCAAGTGACGCTCACTTTTGTCACGGTATGTAGATGGAATTGGCGGAGGAGGGGGGATATCATCCGCTCTCAATCCAATCTCAGGGCTGAATTCGTGCAGTTCCGTGGGCGGTCCGCGTTGCGTCTTCGGTCCTGTGTTTGTGTATCAGTATTACGCGTCTGTATGATACCTACATTAAGAGGTAAAAGCAAGTCAGATATGGATGGATTGGGTAAAAATAAACACCTATTACTTACTCCTGACACTGAACAGGTACCCGTTTCCCTGATTGCATTACCCAGGGACAGAACCACCCACGTATAAAGTCTTTAACTCCGGGAAAAAAAACCCCGATATATTGCCATACACGGTTGTTCCCTTGGGGAGAAGGAGGTTGCGGAGGGTAGGAATGTGTAAAGGCTTGGCCCTACCAGTGTATTCTCCTTGTGGAAAGTGATATAGGAAGGAACCCATGTAGCCTACTCTGCCCGCATGCTGCAACACGCGAGGAAAAGTATTCCCCGTAAACCGACATCCAACACACTCATAAGGCTGGATCACGAGATCGCTTAATTGGAGGGAGCGGTCTCTTTCGAGGGCCGTGCCGAGGTGATGGTGAACGCCGATAGTACATTGGTACACCGTAGTTCTGCTCATGATACCGGTCGGTGTGATGGAGGGGGAGGGGGTGAGGGTGGAGTCAGCACGGTTGATTTCTGCCGATTTCTGCTGAACTTGTCGTTAAAAACGGACTCCTTTCCCCCCACGCTACCCTTGGTCAATGATCGCTTTACACCCCAAAACACTAGCTGTCGTGCTGTAAGTATCTTGGGAAATCATTGACGATCACTCGGACCTAGCAGCAATATCAGGCGGTAGTGCGTCGTCACGTGTGGGCCAGAAACCTCAGCCTTATCATACCAGACTGGATCAGAAGTGCACCCAGTGCAACGGGAGGTTTGTGCACTTTTACTGGCTATGATACATCCATGTACGAGTACCGTACGCCCGTTTTTTATTTTCCTTTGGCGAGAGGGCTTGTGAACGGTGTCTGAGATGCTTGCGCAGGGTGTGTGGGAAAACATCACATTTTTTTTACAAAAACGGTAATTCGTCTTGAGATACCGGATTCTGGCGCCCAGTTGAATACCGGTATTGGCAATCTCCCTGGATATTGATTAGGGGAAGGCTACCGTGCAACAAAATGAAATTATATGGAGTTTCTAGGAGAGCTGGGGATAGAGGTGCATTCAGTCGCGAGGTCGGGGAAGCGTCCTTCGGGCGCCAGGTTTCTAGTGGATCTGCCAGAATTGTACGGTACGCAAAAAGGGCCTTACACGCACCAAAGTCCTATCGTACAACTCGAGATACTTGCACAAACGGTTTTCGTCCCCGGGGCTGAATGCTTTCAACGCAAATTTCTACAATTTCTCAATGATCTCAACCTCATAGGTCAAGATTCACTAGGATGAGGCCCCCGCAGTGGTGAGCATTGGTGGGTCATCGGTAGCACTGCCTCGAGTCAATTTAGCAAACCACCCACCAACGGCGCCCCTCCCATCCCTCAGCTTATCGATACGTCGCCTTATGGTGGGACTCATGGACTTAACTGCGGAGCTCGAGAAGGTGCGGAGCGCATGTAACTTGGAACAAATCGGGCTTATGGGGGTATCTCGCCTTGTGCCGCTCCGTACTCGAGTATCAGGTTGGCCGGTGGTGGGGATTCGCAATACTCGAAGCAACTTAGCCTCTAGCTTAGGGCTGCCGCTGCCGGTATACCTTGCATGGGAGGGGAGGGAGTGGTTCCCAGACAATTTGTTCGAGTTGATCGAAGTCTAGCCGGTAAAACAGAGTTTAAGCTGATGAGGGGAACACTTTCTTGATCTCTACTCTAGTCTAATTCATTGATAGTCTAGACTCTAGTTTATTTCAGTACGCACTGTGTCACTGAAGCAGAGGAGGTTGGATTCCAAATCGCGGCTGTTGCTATGGGCTGTGAATGGAATTTTATTTGCCCGTTGCTATCCGAGGCGGAAAATCTTCAGCTCGAGAATCCAGATTCTTGCAGCCTCCGGATCTGCATTGTTAACTAGGCCGGTAATACATGCAGCATGGCTTGCGGCTATTTATTGACCCCGATACTTTAGGTACCGATGCCGGTACAAGGTACCCCGTTCTCAAATTATGAGGCAGGGCTAGCTCTTCACAGCCTACCACCTTATCGGGTTGCGTTGTGGAGTTTCCGAAAATTATGATGGAAGAGAGTTGACGAGCTCCTTTGCAGATCATCAAAACTTGAATTTTTGCGTCAGAAGCAGGGCCCAGATCCTCGCCTTAGGTCCCAATCACCGCCTCGGGCGTGACCGGCTGGCGGGTCGACGGCCTTGGAAACACTAAAACCTAACGCTCTTGGGCTTCTTACTCGACATCGTATTCCGTTTCCCGTATGATAAGTTACCGCAGTGTGGGGCAAGAAACGCTCCGGACCCTGACCGTTTTTCCTTCCCCGCCACCTTCCCCCCCCGGGTCCAAAGCAAAGCTGCCCACCAAAAACGTGTCTCAAGGCTCCGGTGATCCTAGCAACCGCCCCACACTTCAAGGGGCAAAACTTTCCGGATTTCTGCTCTTCAGACCATTTATGGTATACCGAAGCCCTACTTGTGTAGATCATCCACTTGATTAATTATGCGACCAACCCGCTTAGGGGAGCTTCCAGCCCCACAGAACCGATAACCGATAACATGATACGGTACTCGTAGCATTCCCAAGCAATAGAGAGCAAATGGGTCAGGCTACTCGAACAGTTTAGTCGAGATCTCAATCATGGCTACACTACGGTGCTCGAGTACTGCTACTCGAGTACCGTATTTACTCGAATAGAAGAGAATTGCGCTAGAATGTTAGTGAGGGTTGCATGGTGGTAAAAAAGAACGCTTTACCAAGTTCGTGACATGACGGAGGATGTAGACACTAGCACTAGGCATAAAAATAATTGTCAGATCGCCTACTGGAGAGATGATCCTGTCAATAAATAACCTCATTAATATATATACGATGATACAATAAAATAATTAAAGCCTGATTACAAGCATCCAGAATAGCTTATGAGTAAACCTGTTCAAAATATAATAGTCAATAGAAATACATAAATATTAATCAAAGCGTTTAAAGAAAAATCCAAAAACAACATATTTCCTATCTACTATTACTTTCACATATCCAAAATGCCAACTCATGCAGGAGATGGGAGTTTTCGTATACGAACAGTACCCCAGCTGTCTGATCTTCTAAATGGACTTTTATACACTAGCATTCGTAAACGAAAAGGACCTCGACGAGAACTATTAAGTAATAAAGTCCGAGTTCCTCCAAGATACCAACCAAGATCAAAGGCCAGAATGTCCTACACAATAAAATATAAGCTTAGAATCCTCTCCTGGCTTCATACAAAATCTGTTACAATTAGCCCAATAGATTTACGAGAACCTACAATCAAAGAAACAGTCAATCGATTCTGTATTCCAATATCAAATATCTCACGATGGAATGCACAAGAGAGAGCTGGAAAATACCTCAACGTATCCATAAACGCACGAAGAACAGGAGGGGGAGGAAGAAAGCGAAGATGGCCAGAAATGGAGAAAAGACTGTACAACCGATTTCAGGAACGTTGGGCCATTGGCAGAATTGTAAGAAGAAACTGGTTTTGTCAAAATGCTATTAGCCTTTTTCATGACACATATGGACAACGCGCAGGAAACTTCCTATTCTCAAATGGCTGGTTCCGCAGCTTTCTCTCCTGGCATCAAATTACCCTACGAGCAATAACCAATCAGGCAAGTCAGCTTCAATCTGATTATCAAAATACAATCATCGACTGGTTAAACTATAATAGAGAAAACTCTGAGATAAGAGGAGAAAATGAGTATGGATGTTAGGCGGTAGCCGAGATCAGACTTATCGGTCGGACTAGGGCCTGAATCTTTGATCGGAGATTGTCTAGGAAGACTCGTAAAGTAGTAAAGAATAAAAGAATAAAGATTCGTAGTTGTAAACTTATTATATTGTTAAGGTCTCTTCTCCGTTGCTTGATTCCTCTAACTAACGCGGAGACCTTAAACCTATTTATACATTTTTACCGGTACTTAGTATCCCTGTACTAACTTGTACCGCGGAGCTTTTGACTTTAGTTTCTACTAAGTGCGAACACCGTTTGACCCTGAAAGTTCGCACACCACTTCAACCTTAATTGAGACGAGATATTTATCTTGAGAAGATAGCGTCCTATCTCCCAATGATCTCTTTGCGATCTCTAGGCTTGAATGGACTAAGTATGCAAAGTAGTCCGAATGACTATCATTCCAATCGTCCCTTCTGATCAAGAACTAGCTGAGTTCATCGTCAGGAACTGGTGCATAATTAATATATGCATGCATGAGTCTCGACACGCCAGTTTCATAGAAAGGCTTCATGCATCTCCAGTCTTCCAATTCAAGTGTGGTTCTCCTCGGACCTCCTGCCTCTAAGAGGGATCCCTATTGGAGCTGTCCGACATACACCTAATCTTGAATAGGTATTGGTGACTTCTGATATAATCTGATAGCGCCGGAGGTCTTGTATCTAATTGATAGAAAATCACTCGATCGGCTATTCACTTTATAGTAAGTGGTCTCATATGGTTCGCGGTCAGGGAGATATAATTTAGAAATTATTATTTTAATTTCTATATAGCTTTGCCGCAACCATCTTATCAAGTCACTTGACCTTTATGGTCATAGGTGTGACCTTACCACTATGCTAGGTCTTATATGCCTAACAATAGATTAGGAGATACTCAGATGGACGTTGGACGTTACAGATTAAGCAATATTGGTAACGTAGACCAAACACCACTTCCCTTCGAATACCTAAATGGATACACATACAATCAGCAATGAGAAAAGACAATCTGGTCTCAGAGTAGCACCCAATCTGGGTGGGATAAAAGTCAAGCTACCATTCAGCTTACTGTTTTCGCTGATGCAATCCCTCGTGTAAAGCCCTTGATCTACTATTGGGGGCAAGGAATTGGCCGTACCATTATTGCTGAGAAACAGCTCTATGATAATAGAGTTGTTGTAAAATTCAATTCTAAAGCGTATGCTAATTCAAGCAATATCGTGGAATGGCTCGAGGAGCAACTCATTCCTGTCTTGGATAGAGAGCCTACGCTATTAGCATTAGATCATTTTGGAGGCCATCAGACCGAAGAGGTTTTGGATACCTTGGCTGCACATGATATCACAGTTAGTTGCATTCCCGGAGGTTGTACAAGCCTTGTTCAACCTTTAGATGTGTCAATAATTAGACCCTTCAAAGATATCTTAAAGGTTAGCTTACTATTGTTTCTGTTAGAATTATTACATTCATATATCCTACCTCTATAATTTCCCGCAATACCACAAGATTCCTACAGGTGACTACCAGGGACAACAAATCTTACAACTGGCTGCCGGACTGTCACAGATGTGACAGGTAGCTCAGGATTTTGCACATGACTTGATTATGAGTCAAGGGTCTCGCGCATATGACTCATTTGAGTCATATGACTTGTTTATGTTATGATTTGTTATGTTTCGCACATGACTCATTTGAGTCATATGACTTATTTATGTTATGATTTATTATGTTTTGCACATGACTCGATTATGAGTCATGGGTCTCGTGCGTATGACTCATTTGAGTCATATGAGTTGTTTATGTTATGATCAGATGACTCGAGGACTATGAGTCATCAGGGTTAGGGTTGCGAGGAGAGGTCTATATAAGGAGGCCGATACGGCCGAGGAAGATAGCACGCTCCGCGCCCCCTATTTTCCTGACCACAACTTTCTCACGCATTCTCAACACCACCGCGTCTGGTGTGACACCCTACTTTTGCCTGTTTGCCCCCCCCCTAGTTTAGGCTTCAAGTCTTTGCAACGCGTCCCAATGTCTACCGTTGGCTCCGCCCACCCCTCCCGAGCAAGCTCTACCACCCCCCTCCATGCCGCGGTCTACGCGATCCCGGCCCTCCTGCAGTCCCTAGAACCAGTCCTAGGCGATGCGTTCCCCTCAGTTCCTCCTCTCCTCTCCTCAGACCTTCGCGACCTCAGCGACGCCGAAACCGTCCTCATCCCCCTCCTCGTAGCAACCTTGAATGGGCTTGCCTCCACCAATGAACGAATTGACCTCCTCACCGCTAAGGTCCAAGGGCTGTCTGACGGAGTTTCCGCCGCCCAGACCCCTTTACTTTCCTCCCTAGCCCCCATCGAGTCAGCTCTGCGTGACCTATCACAAAGACTTTCCCAGCCGCCGCCCCCACGTCAGCAAGCCCCGGCGCCACCAGCTCCGCTCCCTACCCGTAAAGGGAAAGAAATCCCTCCTTCGGCCCCAGCCCCCCTGTCCAACACGGCACAACTTCCTGCCGTCCCACACCCCCAACAGGTCCCCCCCAGCGTGCCCCTTTATCAGGTTGGAGTGATTGTGGATGGGTACGACCTCGACACCCCCCGATACGATACCGCTACGGGTAAGAACTATGGCAACTCCGAAGCCTACGCGGTTAAATACCCCAACTCGTGGGAGGCCCGGACCTTCCGTGACGGCAAACACCCCCCCCTCTCTGAATGGACCCCTGGTAACATGGATCCGACCTACCTACGCCCTCCTCGCTCATTCGCCTTGGCTGCCGCCAGTGGAGGCCGGAAAAAGACCAAGGGGCCTAAGCCGAAACCACCCTCTGCTGCGCAAGTCGTATCCGGTATGCTGGCTCCTCCTGTTAAAGAGGCTCCCGTCCTGCCAGCAGCACAGCGTCGTTTCTTCGCCCCTCGCTCCTCTCCTGCCCTCCACCCAGAAGCCGAAAGGATCTCTGCGACCCTCCCCGACATTGCTGCATCGGTGCTCCGAGAAGCCAACTGCCCCTTACCTCTTTCCCTCTCAGCCAAGGTCAACGACAGAGGCTCTGTCACCCTTACCGTCCTTGACCCCCACACTCCCGCTACTTCCTACGCTCCATACTACCAGGCTCTCACCAACCGCCTCAATCAACTCTCCCCGGTAGGCGACAATGCCTACCTCCCCTTCCGACCTGCCCCCAACGAGACCCAACTCGCCATCCACTCCCTCCCCTTCGCCTACCTCCCAGAAGACCAGGACGACCTCCTCCCCCTCCTCCAGGAGTCCATCCTTAACGCCAAGGGCGTTACGATCTTCTCCGCCCGTTACCTCAACCGCGACCTGGAATCCAGGATGTCCAAGTCCGCTACCTCCGTCGTTGTCACGGTCGCTCCCGAGGACCTCAATGCCATGGGAACCGCCATCCACCTCTTCTCCCGTAGGCGCCGAGTCGAACGTGCCTTCTCCTCCAACCGCTTCACCCAGTGCCGGAACTGCTGGAAGTACGGCCATCAGGCCCCTAGATGTAAGCTGGATCACCCGGTATGTCCAATCTGCTCCCTCTCGCACACATGTTCGGCGCATCGCTGCCAGAACCCCACCTGTCCGAAGGCGGGCAACACTAAGGCGGTCGTCAACTGCTGCCCCTCCTCAACAGCTACCTGCCCTAACTGTAAGAAGCCACAAACCGCCACCGACCGAGACTGCCCGGAGCGACCAGCCCCGTTGGCCAGAGACCCCGCCGCCCCACCCCCGCTAGGAAACGAGTCGGAGGACGACATGGACGTCGGACCCGATGGGGCCGACGGGAATCCCGGACCTTCGACCCCAAGACAAAACCTCGCCCCTCCCTTCGCCACCCCCCGCCGCCGCCGCCCCCAAGCCCTACCAGAAACTCCTCACACAGCTACACGCTCCTCCTCCAGGGCCAGCCTCCCTCCCTCCCAGGGGGATGCCGACCCCGCCCGAACCTTTTTCAACCCTTCCGACTTGTCCGGGTAAATGTCCGTTCCTATCAGGTTTACCACCAGGCTCTCTGCCATCAGCCAGGGCCTCTTGAATCTCTCCTTTGTTCAGCATAACAGCCTGGGTAGCTGGGATGTTTTTCTTTCTTTGTTTCAGAGTTTTTCCTCTTTGCCCTCCATGCCCGCACTGGTCACCATACAGGATCCCCCTGTAGGGAGAGCTCGCTTACCTTCATTTCCTGGTTATAAATGTTTCTCCCCTCCGTATGTTTGGGGCAAGCCATGCATTGCGTGCTATGCCCTGTTGTCCTTTCTTGAAGTTGTTTCCCTTCTGCCAGTTTGGTCGGGTAACTCTACCCATGTCATGGCGGTAGACTTGTTTTCGGACATGGGTTTCTGCTCGTCCTCCCAGACCCGCCTCAGAGTGTATAATGTGTATAATACTCAGGGCACCTCCACCCATACCAGAATTGTACCCCCGGATTTGTGTTTCCCCGACCTAGACTTTCCTGTTTTTGTTATGGGGGACTTTAATCTTCATCACCCCCTGTCCGACCCACTGAGGGTGCTTTCCTCTACTGTTAGGAGTACCCGATTCCGATAAGCCTAGGAGTACCCTAGGTAGGGTAACTTTACCCGAGTTCGAGAATCTTGATCTCCAACACCCCCCTCCGGCCCCCTAACGGGGCCCGCGCGTTATCAAACACATCAACCTTAGTTGCGTCCTGTGACTATTTGGTCACAGAATTGAAGGTGTCAGAATAACACCGTATACGTCGCTGCCGTCCGTCCGACCGAAGGCTGTTCGCAGGATATATAAGAGGGGGCCTCTGGCTAGACCCGGGAAGTGGAACGAAGTCAATCCGTCAACTACTCAGGGAGTTATAAGGCTTCAAAGATATGACATCTTTGATACGGGCCGTAAGTAACGGGACGTTTTCGTACAAGGTCATGAGATGAATGTTGGGAGGTTCGGGATAACGAACCAATGCATTCACATCCACCCTCTGACGATTAGAAAGAGTCTAGAGCTCCTGGAAACACTACCAAAGAAGCCAGCGAGCTTCAAGGAGTGTTGCAACTATGATAAGAGGTGTACCGCAGTTGCGGGATTTACAGCCAACACAACACGAAGGTCCACCCCCTCTACATAGAACAATCAGGAGTTGCCGACCGAGGAATTATGAGACTATTCAATAGAATGGCCTCTCCTCTACGAGAAGAGAGTCATCAGAATGAATTCTATCGGTTAGTTGTTGAGTTATCACAACTAGAAGTCATCGGCTCCGGCATATCTGCATATGCAGTCTCGTACCAAGACTGATCCTCTTGGTAACGAAAAGAACTATTGGAGCCAACAGAGTTCGACTTGAGAACTCGGCTACAGGTCTATAGACTCTAAGGATCGGAAAATTACTACTGGTGACAAGTATGTCTCCCAGGCAGGAAATAGTAATTACCGAAGATGGTGTGATGGTTTTCAGGGTCTCCCGGTGTTCGCACCATTATGGAGAACTCGACGTTGCGAATTAAAATTCAAGAGGTACATATTTTGTATGTTAGATAGATGTAGTCCGCGAACACTTAGACGCGGAATATAAATATCGAAGTGCCTCCCAAGCTTAAGACATCATCAAGCAACGGAGAAGAGACCTTAACAATATAATATTGTTTTTACGATTCTATTTTACTTTCTTGCACTCTTAGTAGTCATAAACGAAACGAGTTACTTCTGAGCCTTCCTAGACAAATCTCCGTCTATACAAACGAATCTCGATTGGCCTAGACAACCAAAAGTCTATACCGGTTGTCTCCGCCTAACAGTATATTGTTAGATCTCCTTGTTACCAAGGCTCTCTACCTACGAGTGAACCACGGTTCACATCACCTCCTCACCGCACGATACGGCGAGACACTAAGTGTCTAGCCCACTATCCATAAAATCATTGCCTCCAACACTCCGGCTTGGTTAGCTCGAGTACGAGCACAAAGAGAAAAAGAAATGTCGCAGCCTCCAAAGCAAATCGGTCCAGGGGAACCGATGGATACTTCAGGGGATAATAGCCCCAGTGCCTTCAGTAATCCTACCTCTCTCGATCCAGCTCTTCGAAATCCACGAAGAGGTGGAAGAACCCCTAGCATTGCGCCGACATCGAGAGCAACATCTCCTCATTCCAGATCTACTACACCACGACCAAATACCCACGCCGTCGATCTCGCAAGACTCGCGGCTCGATTAGGAGTGGTTATTGGGCAGATCCGTCAAGACATTACCACCAGTATCGATACATCCAATATTGCATTTGAAACCCTATCTGCAGATTCTCAGGAAAACGCAAGAGGGTTAATCAAAGTCCAAAAACAATTATTGGAAGGACAGGATCTGCATGACAATGAGATGACACTCGTATTGCAGCAGTGTGTCTTGGTGGAAGCCAACATTCGGGATATCCAGACCCAGTTGGCAAAGGAGATTACTGCTAAGTTAGCGCAGCAAGATGCTCGACATGAGCATCACGAGGGAGTAACCTCTTAATTGCAACGAGAAGCCCTAGAAAGAAACCTCACCCTGGAACGTGACTTCCAGGCATTCAAGGATAACCGATTCCAACAAAACATGACGCTTCGAGCCATGATATCTAACCTCGCCGAAAGACAGGAACGCGAGGCTCAGAGCTATAGTGACTTTACCCGAACAATATAACGAGATCAGACGCGTATCATGGATACTCTCGGACTATTGACAGAGCGCGTAACGGAGCTCACACAAAATCGACCTACTGGTCGACAAGTAGCGTTGGAATCGGTCCCTGAAAGTTGTGCAGAAGCAAGAGAGGAAACTCAACCTCCTGAGGTGCCTTCCCGAGATAAGGGAAAGCAAAGAGAAGGAGAACCTCCCATCCCCGCGGCACCAGGGGGTGACCCAGATGATGATGGGAGTGATGATGAAGGAGGAAACGGAGGAAGACGTGGTGGAGGCCCATCCAGATTTAGCCGCGGATTGACACCCGAACAACGTGGAACAGCCGATGTACTGGCGGAAGCCTTTGCATTAACCACTAAAAGACCGGCTGATGCACCCCCATTTTTCGAAGCAAAAACTTCACAATGCGTTCGCTATTGGTTACTACAATGTGTGGACTACTTCGAAAGAAACCCTAGAACTTGGGATAGTGACCGAGAAAGGGTCATCTTCGCACTAGGAAGAACCAAAGGGGAGTTAGTCAACCCGGTAGCAATGTGGTACCGTAGGGCTATGGATGGACTCCATGGAGTGGAACAAGATACCGGCCTGGCAACCTGGACACGATTCGACCACGAGTTCACAGAACGGTTCGCATCAATTGAGGAGGGACGAAAAGCGGTCCGTGATATGGAGAAAGTTGAATATAAAGATAATATTCAAAACTACGTCCAAATCATGACCAACCTTAATACGAAGGCGAAAATAACTGGTCCCGCATGGCGTCTGGCGATGGAAAAGAAGTTACCAGCCAGCATACGTTTACGCCTGTCCCTAAAGACCTTCGATACCGATGCAGAATGGGAAGCCGCACTCAGGAAGGCAGGCTGAGAAGAGGAGGAACTAAAGGAACGGGACCATCTGTTACGGGATAGACCAAAGCCCGTGAAAACTTCTTCCGAAGATAAGAAACTTGACAAACCCAGGTTTAAGAAGGAGAAGCCCCAAATCAAAGGCGGTGGTCCCTCCAAAAAGCGAAGAAGGGAACCGGAACCCGATAAACCGGTGAAAAGACCCGGCGGAGTCAATAAACAAACGCATACCAACTTCAAAAAGGCCCATGAAGGAATTCCCCAGTCCGTCATCGACGAACGAAATAAAGACGGCATATGCACTCGTTGTGGAAAGAAAAACCACGACTATAAAACATGCTGGGGACAAATTAAGGTGTCTACTACAAGGGCAGAGCGACCTACTCTCCCCATTAGACATAGGGCTAGGACGGTAGCTACGGTACACCGTCCCCGCAACATTTCCGCCGCCCAAACACCTAGAAGAAACAAACTTTGGGAACTAGGCGATGATGAGGAAATGACTTAGGTCACCTCATATGGCACCAACGGCGACGGCGTTTGGGTAGTCGGGGTTCGTTAGGATACGAAACCGGAATCGAAATTGGGAACCCCCCGGGGCTGGGGTGAAGTTAGTGAACGGAACCAAGCACCAGCGGTATTTTCGTCTGGGTAGTCCGCCAGGGTCAGCGGGAACCAAAATAACACCTTGACCAGGCATCCTATCCATACCAGCAAGCAGGCATATTAAGTAGGGCTGTGGGTAAGAGACCTCCAGTCAGAAGGGTTGCCGAATTCATGACGATGAAATCGGCCTGAAAGACTGCGCAAGCCCACATTCCCGAACCTATCAGTCCTGAAGCTGAGTTATGTCGGAAAGAGGGGATGGTTCAAGCGCCCGGACAAGAGCAGCGAGTAAACTAGTGTAACGGGGGCTCCCTCTGGGAAGATGGATCCCGAGGTTGTGACCGCACCGAAGTATTCTTTCAGAAGTAAAGATAAAGATAATCAACAGTAGAGTTGAAAAAATAAACGGTAAAGCTTAATATCGTTAAGCCACAGCTTTACTCAATTAAGTCCTGATCTCGAGAGGTAGTTGATTGCCAGAGTAGAGGAGAACTCGCATATACTTAAGTAGGTTTGGTATGCTGCCAGTTACTCCCCATCACTACTCTGCGTTCGCGAGCACCCAACTCCCGTGGGCTGTCTAGCCAACCTCTACGGGTCGGACCAACGATCCTCCGTAGCGAACTAGACCACTCGATGGTGTTCTAACATCTGCCCGATAGAAGTGTTTTAGCCGCTGCATCTCCAATGCAACCGCAGGAGTAAAAACTCTTCATATCGTGGTCATGCCAGTGGCGAGCTGTCATGCCCGTGCGGATACTATACCAACTATGGAACTCTCTACCCATATACACTTAGTCTTCTGCAAGCATTCGCGGCTCCTGAACATCTATCCGGTTCTACTCATTTCCATATCACTCCGGAAGATAGCCACGTAGCTCCCCCGATAGACCCCTTCGGAGGTTGACTACCAATAGGCGCTACCCACAGTCAACCCTCCTAGAAGTAAGTCTTATCGTGACCTCAGACTAGTGTCTTAGAGTCCTTAACGATTCTCCAATACTATTACACTTTCGGGGCAACGGACTTCGGTTACCTCGCCTACTAGCCTCCGGTAACCTCACATACTACTTCTTACTTCAAAGTGGTATTACTCCGTCAGTTCTGGTCCGTTTTACACGAAACCACCTGGAGGCTATTCTCCAGGTTCTCCTCTGTCCCCTCATATATCCTGCGGACAGCTTCCGGTCGGACGGACGGCAGTGACGTATACGGTGTTATGGAAGCATCTCCACTGGGAGACTTTTGCTAGACTTACAGCAACTCTTCAGGCTGTAGCCCATGACGCCAGGGACTTATAACGGGGCCGGAGGGGGGTGTTAGCCACCACACCTCCAAGTTACAGCTTGTTCGGAGCTCAACTGGTTGTGCCGGAGTGATCCGCACAACCTGAGATTCGAACACCCTATGTAGTTTCGCGTGACAAACAATCTAGTCACTTCCCCCGAAGTCCTGCGTAACAAGTTACTTTCAAGGTAGGGTAACTTGACTCCATAGCAGGGTAACCCGTGGCCCAAGGCAGGGTAACCCTAGTCCGAAGGTAGGGTAACTGTACCCCGAGTTACCCTACAGAGTAGGGTAACTTCACCTGGACTCTCCGTCGAGTAATTCAGGGTAACTCCCAAATTGACTACTTGGGTTACCCTACAGAGTAGGGTAACCCCAACCATTACTAGGACCTATGTACCTTTGGTATGGCCTAGCATGCCCGACTGAGGTACCTAACCACCGGTACCTCCACCCGGTAGACCTAAGTCTACTGCCAGCCCTACCGCGGTAGTCTCTTGACTCCGGTATGGGTGTAGGTTTGGCTACTTGTAATAGTACTCAGTGGAGTCTCGTTACAACTAGTTAGTCTCTCCAGTACACTAGTTATTCCGCAGACCTTACCCACAAGCGTTTTCCACTCCCAGTTAGTTACTAGGGTTGGTGAAGGATGATACGGACGACCATATCACGTGTCGGAATCTTAACCCTAGAAAACATATGTGGAGTTGCAGGACACCTATCCGGGAAGTTGTACCAGCTGGACAGCGCCGGGGATACCTCTATGTTGCACACACAACTGTTTCTGGTTGGAAGATTAAACCAATACTTAAGGGAAAAGGAATTGGAGAGGAACAATAGGTTTCGTAAGGAACCAACCTCGTTACCACCAAGGCCCTAAGTATGAGAGAAAGGAGAGGCATCCAGCCTAAGAACTAGTCGTGCACTATTAAGTGTATCGGTGAAACGCCGAGTAGGGATTTAGGATTTTCTTAATTAATAGGAAACCAGTTTGTCTGAGGAGACCTGTATGGTCGAAACTGCGCGGGCGCGGTAATAAACATCCTAGTTGTTATCAAACCTCAGACATGTCGAAACGAAAAGACGACGGTTCGACCCCTCATCCAAAGAGACGCGCGTTTGACGCGCCAAAACCTACACGATATGACTGTCCCGAGGGATATGCTCATATCCATGTTTTAAATCCAAACAGACAAAGATACAAAATCCGTGTTCTATTAGATTCAGGATCCAACGTGTTCCTAATCAACAAAGACCTCGTTAAGGAATTAAAAATTCCATTCACAGAAAGACCGAATCCGGTCACTATTCAAGGCTTCGATGGAGTACCATCTCCATCGGGAGGAAAATTTTATACGCGTCCATTATGGCTTGAAATTGGACGCAACAAACACTTATCCGAAGTTGCGTGCGAAATCGCAGCAGCAGGAGACTACGGGATGATTATCCCATTTGGGTGGTGGCATTCAGAACACCCCCTATCGAACATTGGGGATCCCGATAACTGGGAATTCAAAGACCCCAAATGTAAAACTACATGTGTGGAAGAAGAAGACGAAGGAATCGCAGATATGTTCGAATACGACGAATCGGTAGCATGGGATGAGAATGCGATTTAAATTGGAAGAATCGGGACTGTCGAAGATCCGAATGAAGTTAACTTCAACTCGCTCCCCAAACACTACTGGGGATTCAAGAAACTCTTCCTGCCACAAACTTCGGCAAAGCTACCACGAAGGAGAACATTTGATCACGAGATCAAGTTAGTTGACGAAGCGAAACCATCTTGGGGACCCATCTATCCACTATCCGAAAAACAACTAAAACTCCTACGCGAATTTCTTAAAGAAATGATCCGACAAGGAAAAATTAGACGAAGTCAGTCGCCATTCGGTGCACCGATCCTTTTCACACCGAAGGCTGATGGCCGACTACGTTTGGTAGTGGATTACCGGAACTTAAATAAGATCACCATCTTAAACAAGCACCCGTTACCACTAATGTTGGAACTACGCGATCGAGTGGCAGGTGCAACCATCTTTTCAAAGATTAATTTAAAAGATGGTTATAACCTGATTCGGATAAAAGAAGGGGACGAATGGAAAACAGCCTTCCGAACAAGATACGGGCACTACGAGTACAACGTAATGCCTTTCGGACTAGCTAATGCTCCGGCAACATTCTAAGATATGATGAACGAAGTTCTCCGAGAACACCTTGATCAAGGCGTGGTCTGCTACCTTGACGATATTCTAATCTATTCAAAGACCGAGAAAGAACATATCGAGTTGGTAAAAAAGGTTCTGCAAAAACTAGCAGACTTCCAACTCGCGATTTCAATAAAGAAATCTTTCTTTCATGTAAAAGAGGTGGAATTTTTAGGCTATATAGTAGCCGTCGATGGGGTGTCTATGAGCACCCGAAAGGTGGACTCCGTTTTGAATTGGAAACCACCGAAGTCAGTCAAAGAAGTTCAGATATTCCAAGGATTTGCGAATTTCTACCGACGCTTCATAGAAAACTTCTCAAAAATCTGTGCGCCGATCACGGAAACATTGAAGGGCGACCCGAAAAAGTTCCGGTGGGGCCCGGAACAAGAGGCAGCTTTTCAAGAACTTAAGAAAAGATTTACTTCTGCTCCTATTCTACACCATTTCTTTCCCGAAAGAGAAACGGTTGTGGAAACAGACGCTAGCGACTTCGCTTTAGGATGCGTCTTATCACAGTTTGTGGAGAAACGACTCCATCCAGTGGCGTTTCATTCCCGCAAACTAAACTCAGCGGAGCGGAATTACGAGATCCACGATAAAGAACTATTGGCGATCCTAGAAGCTTTCAAAGAATGGCGCCAATACTTGGTTGGAACCGAAAAGCCGGTTACTGTCTACACCGATCACCAAAACCTCCAATATTTCCTCACCTCAAAGGTCTGGAGCGGTCGCCAGATCCGCTGGGCACAAAAACTCGCAGATTACAATTTCAAAATTGTCTACCGCCCAGGCACCAGAGGAGGAAAACCGGATGCACTCAATCGACGGCCGGAGTACCGTCCTGAGGAGGGAGCTGCACATCACGAACAAGCGATCTTGAAGCCCGAACATTTCCAAATCAGTTCGGTTACGAGAACTAAGATGGGGGAAATTCGAATCTGCTTACTTGCAGGAAACCCTGAAGGCGATATATGTGCAGATGACATCCAAGAGGAACCCAAATGGAACGATCCCAATTCCGTTATTCGGGTCAAAAGGTTAGACACAAGAGCAAGGCTTCCAACCAAGGGCTCAAGAATGGCAGCAGGCCATGATCTCTACGCTCTGCAAGAAGATATAGTCCCAGCAAGGGGACAGTTAGTAGTTGGAACCGGTATCGCAGTGGGATTACCGGTTGGAACATATGGAAGAATTGCTCCCAGAAGCGGGTTAGCCGTTAAAAGCGGGATTTCAACAGGTGCCGGAGTGATTGACGCGGATTACACCAGAGAACTCAAAGTTCTACTATTCAACCACCGAGATGCGGACTGTCACATCAAAGAAGGGGATCGTATCGCCCAACTAGTGATAGAAAAGATTAGCACCGCTGATATGATGGAAATAGATAACCTGGACGAAACTGAAAGAGGTACGGCAGGATTTGGCAGCACAGATATTGCGACCAGAGCTATGACTATTCAGGAAATTGAACCAGTAGTCAGCCAGCTCCATGCGTCAAAGGATCAGAATAAACACTGGTATGACGTATCCGAAATACCCGAACGAACCCTCATGACTAGTACCATACTAGCCCGGAAAGAATTAAAGAAATTCAATCCCGAATTTCTGGAGCAGATTCAAAAGGCCATCCCGGGTGATAAGGAATGGCTGAAACGAAGGAAAGAGTTGGAAAAACTCCGAGACAACAACAAACCTTTTCCAAAGGATTGGACCCTAACCGATGACTTGCTTTACTATAAACAAAGACTATTCGTACCAAACAACCAAAGCCTTTATACCACAATAGCTGAAGGGTGTCACGACGCAAAAATTGCAGGACACTTCGGACAAGAAAAAACTCTCGAAATCATCATGCGAGACTTTTATTGGAAAGACTTGGCAAATTGGGTAAACGATTATGTACGGTCATGTGACGATTGTCAACACAACAAGTCACCACACCACGCAAAGTATGGTCTACTTCAACCACTATCAATACCATATGCAGCTTGGGCATCCATTTCCGTGGACTTTATAACACAGTTACCGCAAAGTCAAGGATGTACCCAAATAATGGTAGTGGTTGATCGGTTCACTAAAATGGCCCATTTCATCGGACTAGAGGGGACAGCGACTGCGAAAGATGTCGCTACCGCCTCACGAAGGAAGAATATGGAAGCTACACGGCTTACCATCAGAGATTGTCTCAGATATGGACTCGAAGTTTGCAGGAGAATTTTGGGAATCATTGTGTAAAGCATTAGATATAAAAAGGAGGATGTCAACTGCATACCATCCACAAACGGACGGACAAACTGAAAGAACCAACCAAGTGCTGGAAGGTTACTTACGAAGTTTTGTCAATTACGATCAGGATGATTGGTATCAGCTCCTACCCTAGCCGAACATGCCTACAACAACTCGGCAACCAATGCACACGGAATGACCCCATTCTATGCAAACTATGGGTTCCATCCTCAAACGGAATGGATGAAGGAGCGCGAAGCGCATAATCCAGGAGCAACCCTTTACGCAAACTGGATAAAAACGATTCATGAGCAAGCACGGCAATCACTCGAACAGACACGAGAAGCTATGGCCAAGTATTATGATAGAAAGGCCAAGCAACAACCAGACTTCAAACCCGGCGATAAAGTAATGTTAAAGGCAAAGAATATTCGCACCTGCCGGAAGTCCAAAAAGTTAAGCCCAAAACTTTATGGACCCTTCGTGATTCTGGAAAAACGAGGAAGCCGGGCATTCAAACTCAACATATCGGATCGTTGGAATATACACCCAGTATTCCATGTTTCTCTGTTAGAACCGTACAGAGAGTCGGTACGAGCAGACCGACAACAACCTCCCAGGGAACCCGAAGATATCGAAGGTGACCTACAATGGGAGATAGAAAAGATTGTAAGAAGCGAAATACGCTCTTACAGGAAAAGAGTCCGTGGCCGCTATCAACAGAAGCGCGAGCTATGGTACTTCGTTAAATGGCAGGGCTGCTCCGAAGATGAGAACACTTGGGAGCCTGCGACGGGAATGGATAATGCGAGGGAATTGGTGGAAGAATTTCATCGCGATAATCCGGAAATGCCACGACGGGCAGAGGAAGGACGATGAAGATAAGGTTTTCCTCCCGTGGACAAGCAAACGCGGAAGGTTTTTTACCCTGCTTTCATCGGGACTTAAATGATTAATGTTTAAAATTTTTTTTTTAATATTTAAAATTTAATGTTTAATTTTTATATTTGTACCAAAGGGGCATTCGAGGCGAAGCCCTAGAGGAGGGAGCTCATGTTAGGAGTACCCGATTCCGATAGCCTAGGGGTACCTTAGGCAGGGTAACTTTACCCGAATCCGAGAATCTTGATCTCCAACACCCCCCTCCGGCCCCCTGACGGGCCCGCACGTCATCATACACATCAACCTTTGTTGCGTCCTGTGACTATATGGTCACAGAATTAAAGGTGTCAGAATAACACCGTATACGTCGCTGCCGTCCGTCCGACCGAAAGCTGTTCGCAGGATATATAAGAGGGGACCTCTGGCTAGACCCGGGAACAACGCTCCGCGCCCCCTATTTTCCTGACCATAACTTTCTTACGCACTCTCAACACCATCGCATCTGGTGTGACTCCTCACTTCTGCACGCTTTTCCCCCTCTTGCTTAGGCTTCAGGTCTCTGCTTCGCGATCCAATGTCCGACATTGGTTCCGCCAACCAATCTAGGGCGAGCTCTGCTCAGCCCATCCACCCCGCGGTCTTCGCTATCCCGGCCCTCCTACAGTCTTTGCAGCAGTCCTTGTTTTGTGATGCTTTCTCCTCTGTCCCCCCTCTCATCTCGTCGGACCTTCGCGAACTCAGTGAAGGCGAGGCCATCCTCATCCCCCTCCTGGTTGCTACCCTCAATGGCTCGCCACCACCAACGAACGAATCGACCTCCTCACTACCAGAGTTCAAGGGCTGCTGAAGGTGTTTCCGCCGTTCAGGCCCCCTCTCTCGTCCCTAGCCCTATCGAGTCAGCCCTGCGTGACCTGTCACAAAGGCTTTCCCCCACCACCGCCCCCACGTCAGCAAGCCCCGGGCCTCTGGCTCCACCCCCTACCGGAGAGGGAAAGAACTCCCTCCTCGGCTCAGCCCTCCCCCCACACCACACGGCACAACCCCTGCCGCCCCACACCCCAACAGGCCCCCTCCCGCCCCCCTCTACCAGGTTGGGGCGATTGTGAATGGGTTCGACCTAGACACCCCCAGATATGACACCGCTTTGGGCAAGAACTACGGCAACCCCCGAGGCCTACGCAGTCAAGTACCCCAACTCATGGGAAGCCCGAACCTTCCGTGACGGCAAATACCCCCCCCCCCTCTCTGAGTGGATCCCTGGTAACATGGATCCTACCCTACCTGCGCCCTCCTCGCTCATTCGCCCTGGCTGCCGCTGACGGGGGCAGGAAGAAGTCCAAGGGGCCTAAGTCGAAGCCACCCTCAGCTGCGCAAGTCGCATCCGGCACCTCGGCGTCTCCTGTTAAGGAGACTCCTGTCTGCCAGCAGCACAACGGTTTCTTCGCTCCTCGCTCCTCTCCTGCTCCCCACCCCGAAGCTGATAGAATCTCCGCGACCCTCCCTGACATCGCTGCCTCTGTTCCGTGAGGACAACTGCTCCCTACCACTTTCCCTTTCTGCCCGGGTTAACGACAGAGGCTCCGTTACTCTCACCGTCCCGACCCTACACTCCCGCCACCTCCTACGCCCCCATACTATCAAGCCCTCGCCAACCGCCTCAACCAAGTCTCCCCGGTGGGCGACAATGCCTACCTGCCCTTCAGACCTGCCCCAACGAAGTTCAACTCGCCATCCACTCCCTCCCCCTCGCCTACCTCCCAGAAGACCAAGAAGACCTCCTCTCCCTCCTCCAGGAGTCCGTCCGCAACGCCGCGGGCGTCACCATCTTCTCGGCCCGCTACCTCAATCGGGCCTGCACTCCAGGATGTCCAAGTCCGCTACCTCTGTCGTCGTCACCATCGCTCCCGAGGACATCAATGCCATGGGAACCTCTATCCACCTCTTCTCTAGAAGACGCCGGGTTGAACGCGCCTTCTCTTCCAACCGCTTCACCCAGTGCCGCAACTGCTGGAAGTTCGGCCATCAGGCCCCTCGATGTAAGCTGGATCACCCGATATGTCCAATCTGCTCCCTCCCGCACACACGTTCGGCGCACCGCTGCCAGAATCCCACCTGCCCTAAGGCGGGTAACACCAAGGCGGTCCTCAACTGCTGCCCCTCCTCCATTGCTTCCTGCCCCAACTGTAAGGAGCCGCGCGGCCACTGACAGGGACTGCCCGGAGCGACCCGCCCCAACCCCAAAGACCCCTCCGCCTCACAACCACTAGGCCAAAGTGATGAGGATGGCATGGATGTCGGCCCTGATGGGGCGATGCCGGCGCTGGCCCCTCCACCCCGAGACAGACTCTTGCCCCGCCTTTTGCGACCCCGCCGCCCCCGTCCTCGGTCCCGCCCGAGACCCCACAGACTGCTACTCGTTCCTCCTCCAGGGCCAACGTCCCCCCTACCCACGGGGACTACGACCGGCCCCCGTACCGCAGAAAATCCCTCCGGCTTGTCCGGGTAAATGCTTCTCCCGACTCTCCTCTCCCCAGACCCTCTGGCAGGATCCTGGCCTTTTGAACCTTTCCTTCGTTCAACTAACAGCTTGGGTAGCTGGGATGTTTTCTCTCTTTATTCAGAGTTTTCTGCTTTGTCTTCCTTGCCGGCGATTGTGGCCATACAGGATCCTCCTGTGTGGCGGGCACGCTTACCTTCTTTCCTGGCTATAAATGTTTCTCCCCGCCCCCCACTTTTGGCAAGCCCCGCGTGGCTTGCTACGCTCTTGTCCTTTCTTGAAGTTGTTTCCCTCTTGCCCGTATGGGTGGGCCAGTCTGCCAACGTGATGGCGGTTGACTTGTTCTCCAATGTGGGCTTTTGCTCCTCCTCACAGACTCGCCTTAGGGTGTACAATGTGTACAACACCAAGGGCACCTCAACCCACATGCGCATTGTTCTCTCCCGAGCTGTGTTTTCCTGACTTGAGTTTTTCCTGTTTTGTTTTAGGGGACTTTAACCTCCACCACCCTCTTTCCGACCCACTGAGGGCCATTTCTTCCACGGAACTTTAGAACGTCAGTTCCTTACTTTCAGTTGGCTTCTTTGCGTGGTTTTTCCCTCTTAAACCCCTGGTGTGTTTTACTTATTTTTTCTTTACCCCCCAGGACAGGCCCTCTGTCCTTGATCTCTCCTTTGCCAATGGCGAAGCGGCCAGCTCTTTGCTGAGTGGACCACCACCCTCCCGTCACTGGCTCTAACCACATCCCTATTTGCATCTACTTTCCACGCCTTATTGCGCCCCCCTCCCCCACACCAGCCTGGGGCTAGACAGACTGGTCTGCCCTTGGTGACGCCCTCAAATGTTTGTTGTCTCTCCGCCTCCCGCCCTCCCGACCTTGTCCTCTGCCACGGCTGGTTTGACAGCAATGTCAACCGCCTCCGCACTACCCTCCTCCTACACACCCCCTCTTACCGTATGTCGACCCACTCAAACCTTGGTGGTCGCCCCTCCTCTCCTCCCTCAGAATCTCGTTCCACGCCGCTGCTCGTCGTGCCCGCAGGTCCCCTTGTGTGGACTCCCTGGCTGAGGCCCGGGGGCCCGCAACGCCTACTTCAAGGCCATCAAACAGGCCAAGCGAAGGCACTAGGACGAGTTCCTCTCCTCTGCAACCCCTAAGACTGTATGGACAGCCAAACGTTTCGCGATAGGTCGCCCCCCAGACCGGTTCCCATCTTTCCGGAAGCTGACACCCCGCTTGCTGTCAACACCGCCCTCCTGTCCCACTTTTTTCCTCCTAGGGAATCCTCCTCCCCCCCTACTATCCTACGCCCGTTCCGGGATCTAGATGTCCTCACAAGAGAGGAGATCTCTAAGGCTCTAGCATCCAGCTCAAGCTCATCCGCCCCGGCCCCGACCATATCCCGTACTCAGTCTGGAAAAGAGTCCACGGCACCAACCCAAAAATCCTCACGTCCCTCCTGGGCCCCTCCTGCTCTATGGCTTTCACCGTCCTCCCTCAAACAAGCCAATGTTATTGTCCTCGACAAGCCTGGTAAGCCTCCTACAACACCCCGGCCTCCTCTGCATCATCGTCCTCCTCCAAACCCTATCCAAGATCCTGGAGCGTGTGGTAGCTATAAGGCTAGCCGCAGTTGCTCGGGCCCTTGGCCTAGTCCACCCCAACCAATGTGGCTCGCTATCGGGCATGGGTACCTTCGATGCCCTTGCCACTCTCTCACATGAGGTCCGTCTTTCGCACTGCATGGGCCTCTGCTCCTCCACACTCTTCCTTGACATCAAAGGAGGCTTTGACAACGTCGACTCCGTTGCCATGTGCGGCAAGCTTCGGGAAAGGGGCGTTCAACCCTACCTTGTCTCGTGGGTCCGATCCTTCCTACACGGCAGAATTGCCGCCTCCTATACCAGGGTTCCGAAAGTCCTTTCGCCGGTCCAGGTCGGCACCCCCCAAGGCTCACCTGTCTCCCCTCTTCTTCCTGATCTACGTTTCCTCCCTCACTTTCCAGTCCCCAACGGCATAATCCTCTCCTATGTTGACGACTTCGCTATAACATGTCTCCGCTCCTACAGGCGTAACGTCCAGAAACTTCAGGCAGTCGCTTCCTCTCTCACGTGGAGGGGAAGATGCATAGGCGTTGCTTTCTCCCTCCCCAAAACAGAACTGATGCACTGGAGGACGCCCCAACAGGCAGGACCCCCATGCCTCCTTGTTAGGCGGAAGCCGACTCTGAGTAATTGTCGAGAAGACTTAGGCCTGAATCTTTCGTAATAGACGGAGATTTGTCTAGGAAGGCTCGGAATTGTTTTTTCGTTTATGACTACTAAGAACTCGCTTAATCGATAAGGGAAATAATTTTATAAAGATTCGTAGGTAAAACAATGTTATATTGTTAAGGTCTCTTCTCCGTTGCTTGTTGATGTCTAAAAGCTTGGGAGGCACTTCGATATTTATATCCCGCGTCTGAGTGTTCTCGGACTACATCTAATCCTCCTATAACTAAGTATCTATCCAAGATTGTACGCTAACGTCTCGTGGTCTTTGACAAGTGCGAACACTGTTTGACCCTGAATTCTCACACACCATCTTCGTTCTCATAAACTCTTTTCCGTCTAATCGTAGGATGCGTGATTATCCGAATGACCGGTCTTTGATTTATAGAGACGAGTAGACTCCTGTCTGAGACTTCAGTCGTCTTGACTATCGTCCCAGTAGTCTCTTCCGATTTCACATAGTGGCCAGCATATGCGTCGGGTACCTATGCATAATGCAGGCTGCGTAGACGGTGTGCCAACACTCATAAGTCTACCGCCTATTAGGTCTTCTGAGTCTGAGCAGCTTCCCCTCGGTCCGCCTCGCCTCAAAGAGAATCACCTCTCGAGGGATCCTGTTTCCAGGACCAACCAACATACAGCGGCCTTCAGATAGGTATTGGTGTCAAAACTATCCCCTATGGCCTCTGGGGCACTGTAGGAGTAGTTGCGGATTTTCGAACCAAAAACGTCCTGTTACTTTCGGCCCATAGTTAGGATGCCTAACTTTGAAGCCTAGTAACTCAATGCGCCTCCAACGGATTTCCTCCGTTCCACTTCTCAGAGGTACCCAGAGGTGCCCTCTTATATATCCTGCGAACAGCTTCCGGTCGGACGGACGGCAGCGACGTATATGGTGTTATGAAGTGGGCTTCATTGAAGTGACATTATAGTCATGGGACGCAACTCTTCGAAATCTCGCTAAGGACGTGCGGGCCCCAGAACGGGGCCGGAGGGGGGTGTTAGGCTCGCGATAAATGAGGGTCTGTGCGCAGTTACCCTACCGAGAGGTCTGTGCATTTTCTATATGCCTAACATGAGCTCCCTCCTACAAGGTCTCGCCTCGAGCACCTTCTTAATTATATTTATTTTAACAAAATTTCCTTTTAGACCCGATGTGGTTAGGGTAAAAAACCTTCCGGCGTTTGCTTGTCCACCGTAGGAAAACCTTTCCTCATCGTCTTACTTCTGCCTGCCCCGGCATCTCCGGGTTGTCTCGATGAAACTCTCCGACTACTTCCTCAGCATTTTCCATGCCCGTAGCGGGTTCCCAAGTATTTTCATCTTCCGCACAACCTTGCCATTTGACAAAATACCATAGCTCTCGTACCTGTCGGTAACGATTGCTGATCCTTTCCTATATGTCCGTATTTCGCTGCGGACAATCTTCTCTATTTCCCATTGCAGGTCCCCTTCGACCTCCTCTGGTTCTCTGGGAGGTTGTCTGCGTTCTGGATGAATCGATTCTCGATATGGTTCTAGTAAGGATACGGGAAGACCGGGTGAATATTCCATCGGTCGGAAATGTTTAGTTTAAACGCTCGGTCGCCTCTTTTTTCCAGTATTTGGAACGGCCCATAGAGGGTGGGTGCTAGCTTTTTCGACTTCCGTCTAGTGCGTATGTTTTTCGCGTTTAGCATAACTTTGTCGCCAATTTTAAACTCAGGTTGCTTTTGGCTTTCCGATCGTAGTATTTCGCCATTCCTTCCCGTGTCTTTTCAAGCGAGCTTTTCGCCTGTTCATGTATCGTCTTGATCCAGTTCGCGTATAGGGTAGCGCCGGGGTTTTGAACTTCACGTTCTTTCATCCACTCAGTTTGTGGGTGAAAACCATAGTTCGCGTAAAAGGGGGACATTCCGTGAGCGTTGGTTGCAGAGTTGTTATATGCATGTTCTGCTAGCGGCAGTAACTGATACCAATCATCTGGTCATAGTTAATAAAACTTCGGAGGTATCCTTCCAGCACTTGGTTGGTTCTCTCTGTCTGTCCATCCGTCTGTGGATGATATGCCGTCGACATTCGTCGTTTATATCCAACGCCTTACACAATGATTCCCAAACTCGCCAGCGAACTTAGAGTCCATATCCGAAATGATCTCCGTTGGCAAGCCGTGTAGCTTCCAAACCTCCTTTAAGAACGTGTTTGCGACATCCTTTGCCGTAGCCGTAGTCTGTAGTCCAAGAAAGTGTGCCATTTTTGTAAACCGGTCAACAACTACCATGATTTGTGTACAACCTTGTGATTCTGGTAGTTGGGTGATGAAGTCTACTGATATCGATGACCATGCCGTGAACGGCGTCTGCAATGGTTGCAACAGTCCGTATTTCGCATGTCGGGGCGACTTGTTGTGTTGACATTCATCACAGGACCACACGTAGTCGTTGATCCATTCGGCTAGCCCTTTCCAATAAAAATCTCTCATGATGATTTCTAGGGTTTTTTCTTGTCCGAAGTGTCCGGCTATCTTTGCGTCATGGCATCCTTCGGCTATCTTGGTGTACAATGCTTGGTTGTCTGGGACGAATAGACGATTCTTATAGTATAGAAGGTCGTCGATCAGTGTCCAGTTCTTAGGGATTCTTTTCCTTCATTTCGGAGCTTTGACAAGTCCTCGCGTCGTCTCAGCCAGTCTCCATCCAATAGCGTCGCCTCAAGAAGTTGTTCAAGGAACTCGGGGTTAAACTTCTTCATTGTCTTTGCTTTAGCATGGGTTGATATTAGTACTTTCTCTGGTACTTCTTTAATGTCGTACCAGGACAAATTTTCGGCTGCCGACGCTTCCAGCTGACATATGATGGGTTCTTGTTCCTTTATTATTAGACTTCTTGTAGCGATGTCGGTACTTCCGAAACCTTGGGCTCCTCTTTCAGTCTCGTCTAGCTTATCGACCTCCATTAAATCAGATGTGTCGATTTTTTCCACTATGAGTTGAGCCATTCTGTCTCCTTCTCGATTTGGCAATCAACATCCTTGTGATTATATAGCAAGACTTTGAGCTCTCCCGTATAGTCGCGTCTATTGTTCCTGCGCCGACCGAAATTCGGAACGTACTGCTAACCCACTACGGGCCGCTACTCGTCCATATGTCCCTGCTGGTAGGCTTATTGCTATTCCAGTATTGAGTAGCACTTGTCCTCGTCTAGGGATAATGGCGTCGCTTATGGCATAGAGGTCATGTCCGGCTGCCATTCTTGAACCTTTAGTGGGTAACCTTGCCTTGTGGTTCAATCGTCTTACTCGGATGTATTTGTCTGAGGTATTCGTCTCTGGCTTCAACGCCAGGTCTTTCTCATCGCTCCAGCCCAGTACTTCTTTCCCTAATCCTTCTTCCTTCTCCTCCTGTAGTGCTAACAGCATTACTTGGAAGTGTTCTGGTTTCAAAACGTTTGTTCGCGATGCGTAGCTCCCTCCTCAGGACGGTACTCCGGCCGTCTACTTAGCGCATCAGGCTTTCCGCCCTTGGTTCCTGGTCGGTAAACAATCTTAAAATTATATTCCGCCAGTTTCTGAGCCCATCGGATTTGACGTCCGCTCCAAACCTTGGAAGTAAGGAAGTATTGTAGGTTTTGATGATCGGTGTAGACCGTCACAGGTTTTTCCGTGCCTACTAAATATTGTCTCCATTCTTTGAACGCTTCTAGGATTGCAAGCAGTTCCTTGTCATGGATTTCGTAGTTGCGCTCTGCCGAGTTCAACTTTCGTGAGTGGAAGGCAACAGGATGTAGTCTTTTTTCCACGAACTGTGACAAGACACAGCCTAAGGCAAAGTCGCTTGCATCCGTTTCTACCACCGTTTCGCGTTCTGGATAGAAATGTTGTAGAATGGGTGCAGTCGTAAAGCGATGCTTTAACTCTTTGAACGCTGATTCTTGCTCAGCGCCCCAATGAAAATCCTTTGGATTTCTTTTAGTGTCTCCGTTATAGGTTTACACACTCCGGAGAAACTTCGTATAAATCGTCGGTAAAAATTGGCAAATCCAATGAATATCTGGACTTCTTTTACCGACGCCGGCGATTTCCAACTTAATACGGAGTCGACTTTCCTCGTGCTCATAGCCACCCCTTCGATAGATACCATATATCCCAGGAATTCTACCTCTTGGACATGAAAGACTGACTTTTTCAAGGATACAGCTAGTTGGTAGTCGGCGAGTCTTTGCAAGACTTGATCGACTAACTCAACGTGACTCTTTTCATCCTTTGAATATATCAAAATGTCATCCAAATAGCAGACTACTCCATAGTCCAAAAATTCATGCAGGACTTGGTTCATCATATCTTGGAAGGTTGCGGGAGCATTAACGAGCCCAAAAGGCATTACCTTGTATTCGTAATGGCCGTATCGAGTTCGAAAAGCCGTCTTCCACTCGTCTCCTTCTTTAATTCTTATCAGATGATAGCCGTCTTTCAGATCAAGCTTTGTGAAAATCTTAGCCCCAGCTACCCGATCTCTGAGCTCGGACATCAGTGGCAGTGGGTGCTTGTTCAAAACCGTAATACGGTTGAGGTTTCGGTAGTCTACAACTAACTGAAGTTTGCCGTCGGGTTTCGGGACGAACAGCACTGGTGCGCCTGCGGGGGATTTGCTCCTTGTGATTTTTTCCTTGATCCATCATCATTTTAAGGTATTCTCTTAATGCGGCAAGCTGTGTTTTTCTGACAAGGGGTAGATTGGACCCCAGGGCGCTTTGGCGTCGTCCTTTAGTTCGATTTCATGATCGAACATCCTCGGGGCGCCAACTTTCCGCTGTCTGTGGCAAGAATAGGTCCTGTGTCGCCTTTGATTTAGCGCACGACTTCTTCTTCTTGAGGTAGCGACCCCAAGATATATGTCGGGACTTTCACTAGCGCCAATTCTTCCAATATAGGCGGCGTTTTCGTCAAAGGCTACCGTCTCATCGTATTCGAACATGTCGGCTATTCCTTCGTCTTCTTCCACACATTTTCACAACATTTGCGTCGAACGACATCCTTTTGGGTCTTCAATGTGGGATATAGGATGTCCTCATGCCACCAGCCGAATGGTATGATCATCCCGTATGATCCAAGTTCTGCTATTCGCAGATTATCTCAGACAGATGTCTATTTCTTCCTATTTCTAACCATAAGGGAGGTGTGTAAAACTTCCCTCCGGAGAACTGCTGCGGTCCCATCAAACCCATAAACTTTTGACCGCGTCCGACTGTGTGTTTGTGAACGGTAATGGGTGTTCCTGTACCAATCTTTGATTGATAACGAACACATTAGAGCCTGAGTCCAATAGGACTTTAATTCTTTGTCGCCTATGGTTTAAAAAGAGGTAGGCGTCTCCCTCTTGGGCAGGAATATCTTTTAGGTAAGGATGCGTAAAGCTTGCGTCGTCGCGGCTGTCGCGCGATCTTCTTCTGGTTTCGTTTGGCATTGTGTAACAAGGT